>JAHZTW010000035.1:414858-617662 GCA_020283515.1 Alliaria petiolata | reverse complement strand
TTTTTTTTTTTTTTTTTTTTTTGGTTTGTTCGATGATAAAAATGGATCAAGAGTTATTGTTATATAGATGATTGTCGATGAACTTATCTCTAAGTAACACAAAGGTGTATTATATATAATTTTGTGTGCTTAGTTATACAACGCATGCATTAATTATGCTTTTTTTTTGTTACAAAAGAGGCATTATGTATGTATCTACTCAAGCAAATATACTCTCCATACATATATAGGCTTTCACGCGCTTGCTACTATTAGTCTTTTGATTTTATTTTCATGGTCGTGTGGACCGTGTGGGTCCATGGAGAGAGTAAGTGTCGGAAACGATGTTGTTTTTTCCGACGTTGAGGTCTTGAGCAAACATTGCATGCACTTAAAATGAAGTTTTCGACGTGTCGTTTACGCTATGATAAAGAAAAGTCCTTCCTTTCTCCTTCGTCACCATAAAAAGTCAGGGTTTCTAAAAGGGTTTTTCCACTGGTGAAAACGCTATAATAATAGAAAAGTCTCTCTCTTTCTCTATTCCTGTTTGAGTTTCAAAGAACTTTTACAAATTAACATCTCTCTGTTTAAAGCCAAAATAATTAATCGTTTTAATCAGTAATCAGAAGTTAATTGTTGATTTAGATGGAACAATCTGCTCTCCTTTACCTCCCGTGTTATTTTCTCTTCTTCTTTCTCTTAACCATCAAGGGCGTTCACACCACCTACGTCTGCGCGGCGATGAAAACTTCTCCCCGAACACAACCTAGAGCAAAAATCTCGCAGCTCTTTTGCCTTCTCTTGCTTCAAACGTTATCACAGAAGGCGGTTTCTACAACGCTTCCCTAGGCGGAGTTTACACTCCTGCTCTTTATCGAAAACACTACAAAGCTCGCTGAGTCGATAGAGTAAAGTCAAGTTCGTTCGTTCATTTAGATGCTTCATCTGGATGAAGCTTAGAATCGATGTTAGATTAGTGCCATAAATGAGCAACATTCAGATGCTAGTTTTTAAAACTCATACAAATTTTTCGAAATCGCGTTTTTCTTCAAAAGAACGAAATTTTATTTTTGGCTAAAACCATAAATTTGCGTTTTTCCGCAAAATCTCATTTTCCACCAAAACCGCAAAATCACAAACATATATATGTTTAATGTTTTTTTTATGAGATAGTATATACGCTAGTTGCAACGTTAATAATCGTCAGGTCAAAATTTTGATACGGATTAACTTTCATTATTTTAATTGTTGTCCCATGTCTTTATGAATGGAAAATGTAATTTTCTCGTATATAATACGGATCAAATAAAAATGAAGACGAAAAATAACTCGGGACACTCTCTTAACACTATACTAAGTGATAACATGCGCCATGCGCAGGATGAAAAATCTATAAATAATTTTATTAATTAAAGATGATTTTGTAATTGTTTAAAATAAAAATAATTTAATCAGTTTTATATATATGTGAATAATATAATTTAATATTTCAACATTTTGACATAATATTTTTAAGTTGTTTTCAAGTTTAAATATTTATATTATTTGGTTAATTTATATGATTCTATTAACAAACCATATAAACAAAAAAATATTTATAAATATAGATATCTATTAAAATCACACATATCGAAGTATTTTTTATTGTAACCTAAATTATATTTTTAATTTGTTATAATTTTTTTTATTAAAATCACACATATCAAAGTCTTTTTTATTGTAAACATATTTTCTGCTTAATCAAAAAAAAGTATTGTGTATATCATAAATTGTGCATAAATTATATTTTATTAAATAATATTTTTTAAACTATTGTTTTATTCATTTTAAAAAAATGTATTGTGTAATATGATGTATATCATAAATCATCACATAACCTAAAATTCGATTTTAAATAATCTAAAAATTAAAACATAATTTTTGGTTTTATTAAAAGTAATAAATGGATAAAGACATATAATGTAATTAGTCTAATTAAAAAAGGAAATTTGTATTAAAATAATGAGAGAATAAGTGTGGTGATGACACATCAGCAAAATGGCCCCACTGTAAATATTTTAAAAAATAAGTCTACTCTTTAAAAATGTTTTTCAATTAATATATAGGGAATATATGTTTATGAAATGTCTCTATGTAAATTCAAAAGAGTCATTCCTACCAAATTGGAATGGGCAAGAGGAGAATATCTTCGAAATTTTGTATCTTTAGACAAACAAATAAAAAAAGATGAGTAAATCAACCAGCTGCATAAATATATATAGATTAAACGATTACGTGACTATATTTAGAAATCGTGCATGTGCTAAAATAATCACCTCATCCAATCCCTCAGCATGACGCCATGACGGGAGGCACGTTGATTGACAACGCAGGAACTTTATTTCACCAATGTTAACCAAAAAGCGAATTTAAAGCTTGTATCTTAAATAATATTAGAACATCCAATGTTGATATAATATTAACCACAAAAACATGAATGCCAAATTAGTATGTTATTATCGAGATACATTTTAGTGCTATGTGTAGGTTACACGAGTGGTAGTTCATACGAATTAAAAGTAACTTTAAAATTACAAATTTAGAAACATAAAGATTCAAATATAATAATTGATACTTTGTATCACAAAATCAAAATATCAAATTGATAGGGAAATAAAACACAATCATATATATATATTTCCGTCGAAAAGGTAAACAATCTTGTTTGAATGTCACAATAATATCTCTTCGAGAAAACCTAACTAGTAATCAAAGTAGTTTTATGTAGCACTGAAAATTTCGAGACGGTTTCTTGTTTCGTCCCGTACCATTTTTTTTTCAAAAAAATTTCATTCAAGACCATTTATTTTATTCAAACGGGTACATGAAAGGTACGGAAAGGGAACATATATGAGATTGGATATACGAACTATCCGTTTAAAAATTAAAAAATTAAAAAAAGTTCAATATATTTTCCTGACTTTTTCTGAATTTTTTCGAATTTTTCCGAAATTATCCGAAATATATATCTTAAAATTGACTCTTACCCAAAATAATTATCCATTTGGGAAGAGATTTTAGGTAAGAGAATTTCCCGAACCGTTATCCGAATTTCCCGTCACGTTCTTATTGGATTCCTTTGTAAGAATTGTTTTCCAATTCCCAAATTTCCCGTTCACGTCAAAAATACCCATAAATTTCCATTCTGAGTTCCGAAATTTTCAGGGCTAGTTTTATGGTTATACTAATTTGCATACATAATTTCTGATTGATTTAATTTTCTTAACAATAAGACAACACTCGTGTGATTCCTCCGAGAAACGTCCCGTTTGCAGCTGGAGTTATTGTATTCCTCTGAAAAGACTAAAAACACTTCAACTAGCCTAAGAACAAATCAGTGCAAATTTTGCCTATTATCCAAATCGGACAATATCGTACTAATAGAAAGTTAGACATATACTTGATTGCTAGTGCTAAAGAGAATCGTAGAGAAGAAAGAGAGAATAATTATCTCTTCTTTAAAGAGGAGTTGCTGATCTTTATGGGATTATTCGCTTTACCTGAAATAAAAGTAAGAAGAAAAATCACTGAGACTGTGAAGAAGATTTCAAGTCTGCTTTCAGCTGCAATCACAAGTATAATTGAACAGAGGTTTGTATCGAAAGTCTTCCTAACAAAGTTGAAAGTTAAGACGATGGGTGTTCCCTTGTTAATAGTGGCGGCACAAGTGTGTTCAAGACTGATTTGTCTAAATAGAAGGTTGTTTTCTACCTATGGTTCAATGGACTTTTTATATCAAGGTGGGAGCAGCTGATGAAACAAGATCATCTAAGGATTCTACAAATGTTGGTGATTTAAGTATTGGGAAGATCATCATGGTGTCTGTAGAAAATGATTATTTTAGTGAAGGAAAAAAAAAAAAAATGTGAAACTGAAGTGACTTTATTCCTCGATAGTATATGTAACAAACAACTTTAAAAAAAACCCTAATTATCTTCCTGAAGAAGAAGAAGTGCTTATAGGTGTTTAGAGAGGAAGCTCTCCACTGTCTGCAATAACGACTTTGCTCTTAGGAGTTCCGCTTTGCTTTCCCTCAGCTTCGATCTTGTACACAACATCCATTCCTTGCACCACTTTCCCAAACACNGAGAGGAAGCTCTCCACTGTCAGCAATAACGACTTTGCTCTTAGGAGTTCCGCTTTGCTTTCCCTCAGCTTCGATCTTGTACACAACATCCATTCCTTGCACCACTTTCCCAAACACCACATGCCTTCCATCTAACCAGCTTGTTGTCACCGTCGTGATAAAAAACTGCGAACCGTTTGTGTCTTCTCCAGAGTTCGCCATCGAAAGGAAACCTGTGTCCCCCCAATTCCAGATTCCAAAACCATCATCAGCTTTCATAACAATCTATGACACTTTCCGCACAAACTTGGCTTAAAGAAAGAAGAAGAAAATGATCAATCACCTGGTCCGGTGTGCTTCAGTTTGAAGTTCTCGTCTTTAAACTTCTGACCGTAGATCGATTCTCCTCCCATACCGTTTCCGTGCGTGAAGTCACCTCCTTGGATCATAAAGCTAGGAATGATTCTATGGAATTTGCTTCCCTTGTAGTGTAGAGGTTTCCCGCTCTTCCCAACACCTTTCTCCCCTGTATCCAAGGAAAAAAATTTAAGCACTTTTTATCACAACAACAAGCTGCGAAATCATGAACAGCATGCAAACTCCACATTGTGAAAAGAAAACATTCCAAAAGCTGTCTCAAATCATATTATCATCTTCTTCATAACTCTACATTAGACATCCAAACAAGTGTTCAGGGAGAGATACTGGCACACTCTTTGTCCTCCTTGTAATACTGTTTCGAGATTATAAAGAATATAAATAGTAAACTCACCTGTGCACAGAGCTCTGAAGTTTTCTGCAAGAAGTAAACACACTCACGGGATTACTCTCTTGGATTTAAAATTCTTATGTGCACATTAAAATGATTGGAGCCATGATCAAAAGTTCAAAACCATACCTGCAGTTTTTGGAACTGTCTTGCCAAATAGGCCTATAACAACTCGACCTGCGACATGATAGTAATCAGAGAATCAAACATCCAAAAGAAACCAAGAATCAGCCACGATAAAAAATACAAAAAGTGATAGTAAAAGAGATCCATTTTTCACAAATCAGTAAGCTGAAGAACAAACATTTCACTAAGATCATCGACTCATACCAGCATCTTTCCCATCAATCTCAACATCGAAGTAAACTTTGTGAGTGATTTCCTTCAGATCTTCCTTTGCCTGATATAAAACCACAAACCCGAATCACAAACTCATTAATCACAAGTTCACAACAGAGATTTCACTGTCCCATTAGAGGCTTAAACAATTAAACCTCAAATCCATAGAGCTTGTTTATAGACACTAGAGGCTTAAAACAATCTGTCGACTTTTCCATTTAGAACGTAAACAAGGATGCGTTTGACTTATCTCAACTACAGATAAAGAATCATCCAAAAAACGGAAACAAACTGAAATTTTAGCTTACAAGATGAGTGATTACAATTTATCGAAATTAAAGGAAAGCACAGTTGTAGATCTGGATCATTGTGGTTTAGATTCAGTGTCGATTGAGTGTTAACGAAACACTGAAACAGATCCAGAATCGGGAAGATTGAAAAAGTTACCTGGATTAAAGCTAGGGAAGCGAAAAGGAGGAGCGTCCCAAATAGAATAGAGCTTGATCTCGCCATCTTCGTCATCGTTTTCTTCTCAATCGAAAGAGAAAGTGAGAAAAAAAAAAGAGTAGAAGAAGGAAGGAAGGAAGAATGTTTATGTTTGTTGATCCAACTGAAAGAAGCTAACATACGCTGGAGTTATTATTGGGCTTCTAATGGGTTTACTATAGGCTTTTTAATCTAACGTGAGTGTGTACAGAACAAATACTTTAAATAATTAATATATTGACTAATCGTTGACGGATTTTTTGACATGGAGAAAAAAAAAGGAAATTTGGNCGAAACACTGAAACAGATCCAGAATCGGGAAGATTGAAAAAGTTACCTGGATTAAAGCTAGGGAAGCGAAAAGGAGGAGCGTCCCAAATAGAATAGAGCTTGATCTCGCCATCTTCGTCATCGTTTTCTTCTCAATCGAAAGAGAAAGTGAGAAAAAAAAAAGAGTAGAAGAAGGAAGGAAGGAAGAATGTTTATGTTTGTTGATCCAACTGAAAGAAGCTAACATACGCTGGAGTTATTATTGGGCTTCTAATGGGTTTACTATAGGCTTTTTAATCTAACGTGAGTGTGTACAGAACAAATACTTTAAATAATTAATATATTGACTAATCGTTGACGGATTTTTTGACATGGAGAAAAAAAAAGGAAATTTGGTGGTATAACAAAAAAACAAATATATACCTTAAAAACTAACTAATTTTCTCCTTTTTCTCTCTAAGTATTAGTTTATAAATGTTAAGAAGACTTGCATAACTAACATCTTTGACCAATAAAATATGTTAAAATAATGCTTTTATAAAAATATTAGGTATATAGTCTTTTAGAACGATTTTGTCATTTTGGTAACAAAAGTTAGCATTTTCGAAAAAGTAACGTACACGTTATGAATTTAACAGAGACGTTAACACTTTGGGCAATAATATAATTTGGAGTAACACTACAAACATATTAAAATTATCAAAAATATCGTCAATAAAAATATAATTATAAACATTGAAAATAATTAAACTTTAAACCCTTAAATATATACTCTAAACCCTAACCGAGAATATGTGAACCCAAATTGAAGATGGTTGAACCCAAACAGATTAATATAAACTTTTATATGTTGATATAAATTTTCATATGTTAACCCTGTAAATATACTATTCATTTTTTTCGTTTGAGAAGAAGATTTTTTTTTTTACTTCTAATTTTAAATCTCTCTCTAAACCCTAAAATTTAAATATAGATCTCTTTTTATACTTTAAAATCTAAATCCTAAATCTTTTCCCTAAGGATTGGTGAACGCAAACTAATTAATAAAACTAAATTATGAAATATATATACATGCACATGTGTGTATCTTCTTCTTCACAAAGTAAAACCAAGATTTTTTGTTTGGTTTAAGCAAAATCCAGATTTGCTTTAAGCAAAATCCAAATTTGGTGTTTTGGTATCATAGATCTCAAATATTTGATGGAGAAATAGAAGTTAGATTTCAGATTAGTAAAGAGGGAAGAGGGAAGAGGGAAGGAGAGAGGGAGAGAGAAACGAGAGAGAGGAGAAAGAGAGAAGAAAGAGAAAGAGATATTAATGGAGAAAAAAATCAGAGAAAAAGGAGAGAAAGATAAAGTAACGCCGTTAACATTGTTGACTAATCATGTAATTGTCATTAACAGAAAATTGGAGGGATAAAGCGTAAATGTACACGGTGAAAAGGGTAATTTCTAAATTAAGTTATGAAAAACGTTATTTTAACATATTTGAGAGAGATTGAGCGTTAGAATCCTAATTGTCTCCAAATTTTAGTTTTTTTAAGGTTATACAACAAATTCACCCTATTATACTCTATTACAAAAGTGAGAAAAGATCAATATTGAAAATTCCAACTTTACAAAATGTTGTATCAGCATGGACTTTCTAGAATGTTGCCTGCCACTCGACTTCTTCTATGTTGGTTTAAACAGTTTTATTTTCGCCAAAACTGACTCATTCGTTACAATATTTTAGATTTTTGAATTCACGTTAGTATGTAAGCATTTATTCTTTATAAGTCTCTAGATTAGCTTAGAAAATGATAAAATTATTGAGTATTTCCAGACAAATGATAGAAGTTTGGTATAATTTTGTTTATGGTCCAAAAAGATAGTTGGATCGATGGTCCTTGAGTATTTCTCAAACTTTTTGGTTGATGTGCGATGGCTTTTCACTCCGACAACTGTGGAGCAGAAAGCAAATATTGAAAAAAGAGAGATTTTTTAGTCGTTGGAGTGACACTTAAAAGAACACAGATCCATAAATCGATAAATCATTTGGGATAAATGGAGCGAGACCGACACTAAAGTTTCGTTGTCCAAACAAGAGGTAAATTTGAAACCACCTCCTTTTACTTTTTTAAAATTTAATAATGCTGAATAGATTGAGACTGAGGCGCTATTTGATTTGGATTAATGTATGTGTGTATTTGTTGTTTAATTTCAAGTGTAAGATCGAAAATGTGATGGTGATACTGATGACTGGTGAGGGTGACTAAAATGTAAATAAAGATACAATAACAAATTCTTTAGGTTATGATGAACAGACTAAAGTCAATATGTGGGAGTGTGGGCGATATATACCAAAAAGCTTTGCACATTGATTCTTTCCCAATCGTATCATCATTTTCAAAATTAGGGTTTTCGCGATAGATTCCTTTCACACAAAAACAACTTTTATTTAAAAGAAAAGACATAGCACTACAAAATTCTGAACAGGCCAAACACCCCTAATCGGCTAATTCGAGGTCAAGGTAAAAAAAAAAAAAATGGAAAACATGAAGCTTTTTGAACCACGTAAGCCCACAAAATATAGGTGTAATTTGTGATTAATCAGGTAATTAATTAAGATGCGTAACATAAACAGAATATGTAGTCTAATGATTTGTACGTATTATTGGATTCAAACAATATATCATGTAAGAGTTGTTCGAAAGTCCCTTCGGAGACATCCGATAGAATTAGAATGATACAAAAAAAAGATTAGCATGGCTGAATTGTACCGTTTCGTTTTTAACTCCAATCGTTTTTATAAAAATAACTGAATTGTATTCCTCTAATCTCCATTGTTTTTGTTTTTCTGTACAAGCAACTCTAATCGTTTTGACTTCCATCCGTCTATTAACAACACGAAGAGGTGATCCTTCAAACCATTTGTAAATATGCTAATCAAAGCCGTAAGCTTAATATCGGTTTTTTTATTATACAAAAAAGTAGGTCACCAGAATTGACCAGTTAACATAACATTGTCGTGGTAGTGTCACTAAGACGACAACGACACCACCCAAAAGTTCCACCTTTCTCCTACTAAACATAATCATCGTTGCGTCATTTATTTCCCATTTTTATTTAAATCACTAATTACTTGACGCATGTCAAGACAGTATGTTCTTGGAATATTTACAAAATCCTTTTACATAATTACATTTTTGATCCACATACTTTAGAAACATTTGCTTTTTCATCCGTAATCGCTGGAGCCTTCCCACTCAAGTACTCATCAAAAAAGTCATTGGATTTAATTATAAAAGATAAAACTTCTGCGTTATCTTTTGACAATTGACAAAGTGTTTGTAATCTTTATTTATAAAGACAAATAATTTTTCACTCTATTTTGTTGTAAAAGTTCAATATTCACATGATATTCTTCACCTCAGAGGGATATATATATACACTCAAAGATTCACCATATCAAATATCTCCACTAAGATGGAAGAATAGTTTGGAGCTATAAACTTTTTGGTTTTTGTCGGCTAGAGCAATAGAGTTNTAAACAATAACAAAATTACTTAAGTGGTTATCTGTGTAACTTTGTATAGTTTTGTTATGTTAACAAAGTTAGTTAATTAATAACTTATATTTTTATGATATGATAATTGGTTAACACGATCACTTTTATATAATTATATTTTATGATATGATAATTCAGTGAGCACGATAATTTTATGATTTAATAACTAGTTTAACATGACAATTCAAATTTTTAATGATATGATAACTAGTATAACATGCTATTTTCCCATGATATGCTAACTGATTTAACATGTTAATTGCATAACAACAGTGTCGGTCGGCGGTTTAACGTTAAATGAAGAGTGTTTCCGAATAGAAAGTGAACAGTGTTACCGTTATTTTACGTCAGCAACACAGTTTTCCGACCAATAGCATTTTATGTAAATAAACAAAACAAAAAGGATATTTTTGGATTAAAAATTATTTCTCTCTGTTAATTATCTAATTTTCAGTTATTGATTACCACTTACCTAATTATTCATTCAACTATGTATATATATTCAGTCAACATAATTTTTCACTCTATTTTGTTGTAAAAGTTCAATATTCACATGATATTCTTCACCTCAGAGGGATATATATATGCACTCAAAGATTCACCATATCAAATATCTCCACTAAGATGGAAGAATAGTTTGGAGCTATAAACTTTTTGGTTTTTGTCGGCTAGAGCAATAGAGTTAATATTTTGAAATGAATTATACTTGCATAAATAGTAGTAGATTAACATTATTAGATTAAATAGTAGTAGAGGTGTTGTACTACTAAAAATTATAGCGGTCGATTTTTAGATAACCGTTAATATCTCAGAAATGGATCTGATTGGTAATCAATAATTTTTAGCGGTAAGCTGGAGTGATAAGTGTTTTTAAAATAGTTGAAAACTGTAAGAAAAAAGCTGTAAACAAAAGCTGTACAAAAAACTAAGTATAATACTATTACTAACGCTTTCCGAACTGCTTTGTGATTGATAATTATTATAACGATATAAGTTGTATCGTAACTTTTTAATAACACTTCAAACCCATAACATTAATATATTCCAGTTTTAAGAAAAAGACCATATACAGTATGCGTATCCAAAAAGATGAAATAATGAGATTTCTTCATTTTATTTATGTATTTTTCTATAAAACGTGGAAAAGTATAATTATAAATATGTGAATAAACTGCCTTTACACACACACACAAAAAAAAAGAATAAAAAGGAGAAAAGTAAGGGTCAAATCGAATACCTTTTTATTGGATTCGACTTCTGGGGGATGCATTTGGTAATTAGTAGTAATGTATAGAGTTCGAGCCTCGTTACGCTTTTCTGTCTCTCTCTCGTCGGACTTATCTGTTAGACTTTTACGTACGTGTTTAAATCTTAATCGCAATAACGTATCTAACTATAACGTTTGAGTTTACACTGTAATTACAGATTCGAGATCTCTAACTTATTGTGTTTTTTTTTTTTTTTTTGTTAATTGCGATAGATTATCAACCAGATCTATGAGTTATCTAATCACTTTCTGGTTCAAACCAGATTCTGGTAATTGCGATAGATTATCAACCAAATGCCAACCAGATTTTGGTAATTATCTAATCACTTTTCCGGTTCAAATGTACGAGTTGCATGCTGGCATATGGTAGAGATCGATTTTTTTCAAATGTAAAATTGATAAAATTATCTAATTAATAAAATGTGATACCATCTTGACTGAAAATGAAAGTAATTAGATGGTTATACAGTTGAGAAAAAACGATCTCTGCCATATGCCACCATGCAACTCATACTCAAATGTGAACCAATAGTTCACTACCACTACCACTTACTTTAAACATTTATAGTTATTTAGAATTTTATATATATATATATATATATATATATATATATATCTAAATTAAACCCGGTCAAACCAATCTAAAAAACCTTAGCTAAGATCATTTTTAGTTCGAATCGATTTCTTTTTACTGAATTAAATATACAGATTATAAACCCTTTTTTCAAAATCAGATTGGATCGGACTTCGATTTTTTTTTCTTAATTGACATGTTTAGATTTAGTATTTTTTATTTACGTGCATGTACAGTTAGCCTTTCAAGTCTGAATCGGATGGCGGTCAAATTAGTTTTTGAGACGAAATTTACTAATGTGCTACTATTTGGTTAGTTGAAAACAAAATTATAATATTAAAAATAGCCGATATTCCAATGATCAATGTTTGTTTGTCCTTAATTGGTCTGAAAATAATAAACTTTTTGTGATAATAATGATTGGTCATTGAGTAAATTTCCTTTTCCAAAAGGGGAAAGACAAAAGGAGGCCTTTGTGACGAAAGAATATAAAAAAGTGGAAGATAAAAGTAAAACAAAAAAGGGTTTTTTTTTCTTCTTCATTATTATTAATAAAAGACTTTTTCAATGACAATGACACAAAAGTAGCATATAAATGGTGGTGGTGGAATTTATAAAAGGGTTGGGGCCTAATCACTTACTCATGCTTTTATTCTTTACCTTATCACATCCACCATCTAATCTCCTAAAAGTAAAATTATATCACTGTCTACCACTGAATATATGCTTAATTAGCATTAAGTTGACATGTCTTATAGTTAATCATTCTTATTATCTTGCAAATAATACCTCTCAATTTTTAAAATTCATAATCTTAATTATTCATGTAAAGTATCAAATTTTTATTCAAATCAATTTAATTTCTAACTTTTTCTAAGCAAAGTTTTCTACCATGATCATCATGTTTTATTTTCTCTACAATATTTTTTTAAAAAATCGATTAGTACAACAACCCTTATTTTATCTTGACTGATTCTCTTTTTAGTTGATTTGACTGGAGAAATTGTTATGATTCTGAAAAAAACTATCAGTGGCTTTTATGTTACACCTATGTAGAACTTCAGGAAAACTAAGAAGCTTAAAGCAAATTATATTTTCACCTTTATTGGTTGAGTTACTTGAGTATTGTGCTATAAGCCTATAACCAATGTTTTTTGCGAGCTATCTTAAAGGTTTAAGGCTTTGTCAAGTAGCTTCTAGATGAGTGTTGCTTCTCCAATTTCTTCACCAATAATAATGAATTGTACAGCACTATTTATACACGAGAATATAATCTAAGATAGATATATACAAATAAAAATCTAACCTTATCTTCGATATAACAATTCTTCCATTTTTAACTGTCAATAGTGTGATCTTCCATGAATAGTAGACTAAAAACATTTTCAATAGTAACAATGAATGTACAACACTATTTATACACAAGAGAATGTAATCTAAGATAGACACAAATAAGATTCTAACCTCAGAGTAACTAAGTCTTCCATTTATACTGTCAATAGTGTGATCTTACAAAAATAGTAGACTAAAAAACACATCAAAGTAAATAAGTAAACTTCAATGTGGTTCGTAAGAAGATCCAAATCAGTTTTAGCTTAATCAGTCTATGTTCCTATACTCATCATATTCTTAATTGAGTAAGAACAAAGTCTTTGACATTTTATTCTTATGAATCATCTCTTATCCAAAGATGTCTCTTTGTAGTATCTGCACATTGGTATTAAAAGGGGAATCATGATTTCGGTTTATTATGATCATTTCAATGTATTTGAACTACAACACATTTTTTAGTTGTCTTTGATTTTGTTCGGATACCATGGAACAAAATTTGATTTAGTTATCAAATATACAAAAAAATAATCTCTGTCATTTTTCCCTCTCTATTGATAAGAAAAAGGAATAAAACAGACATATTGAAGCATAGCAAAACTTCTCTCAAAAAATGCATCTCACCACATGAGAAAGAAGGATTCGCCCTAGCCACCGCCGAAGCTTTTCGTTGATATTGAAGTGACCGGTGCTCGGCGGTTTTTACAGCGTCAGTACCGGTCGAAATCTCGTGTCTTTTTTCTTTGTTCTTTCTTGTCTGCTTTTGTCGAGTTGGTTTAGTTCGATTTGGTCCGGCGATGAGATCTGGTCGTGTCTCAGTTAGTGGTTTCTCTCCCTCGCCGCGGGTCTCCGTCGTTCTCGGAGGAGGCTAATGGTGGCGTAGTGAGCCTATTGTGTGGTGTTTGGCTCCAGATCTGAAAAGGGTTAGTCGGTTCCTCTAGTTTTCTAGGACTTCCGTTAGGTGGCTCGCCTGCCCTGTCCTTCCTCTCTGTTCCAGGTCGTCGTCTTTCCTTCTCCTTTGGTTTGTTAGGTTTTTAGATTCGATGTTAGGGGTTTGGTCTGGAAGCTTTGTGTTGCATTGTGCTGTTTTTCCTGGCTCGGTTTCTTGGCGGTAATAGGGTTTCAGAATAGTGTAGGTTTCAGGTTTCGGATTCGTCTGTTGGATGGTATCCTGCTGTGGAGTAATCTAATTTCCGATCTCTTTGACTCCTTGGAGTCTTGTCTTTGGATTCAAGACGAAACATTGGTTTCGATCTTCAGCTTTTCTCTTGCGAGGAGGTGATCAGTCTTTTGTCTGTAGGTTTCTGAGGCTGTGTTAGCGAGTGTCCGCGTGTAAAAGTTGTTGATCCTTTTTACCGTTTTCCCGGTCTGTTTTCAAGATTATGCGTCTTGAACTTTGTTCTATTTTGGAGGCTTCTCTTCTTAAGTATGTGTCTTGGGCGGTTGTTGGTTCCTGTCTTTGTGCTGTTCTGCCTTCTTTGTTGTTGCAGTTTTGCAGGTGGAGTTCGTGTTGTGCCTAATTTCGGGTTTGATTTGCTTTCAGGAGGTGAAGTGTTGCTTGGTTGTTCGGTTCTCTTGTTTCTCAGCGGATTGCAGCATCAACAGGGTTCTATGGTAAAGATTGTGGTTGGTATCATTGCAGGTTTTAGCTATTGCGCTCTGTTTCATCTTGTTTTTGTTTCATTTTTTTATAATATTGGTCTTTGTTTTATGACTTTTTGTGTATAAGTCAATGTATTTTAAAAATGTATTCCACTTCTTTATTATCTTTGAAGTATCAATATTATCAGATGAAAAAAAAAAACTGACATATTGAAGAAATATAAACCAAAGGACCAAATCAGAATTTAGTTTGGTGTGGAAGTATACTACTCATTAGAGTTAGTTAATGTATACAATACGAATACAAAGTTGGAGAAAAACGGAAAGAAGAAGATTTGCATAGATACTTAAACTGACATATTTTTCTTGTCAGCTGAATAAGATATTTTTTTTTGTTAAGATAAGAATAAAAGAAGAGGATATTAAAAATGTTTGATATAAAGATAACAAAAGAAGAATAATTGCGAGAAGAGAAAAAAAAATATGATGGATTGTCAAATCCAGAATTAATTAAAATTTTGTAAAGGAAGATCTTTCACTTGGGCCATAGAGAATCTATGCTCACCACATGTGCCTTTGCTTCTTCAATATACACGAGGATTGGGGGAAACAATAACAACAACAAAATTACAAAATTTTATACACTATACAGTAATAATAATTCAAATATATAAAATATAAATATTTTTAGTGGGACCCGTTGACAATAGACCAGTTAAACAGCGACTCTTCTTTCTACATATCCAAGCGTAAGCCTGAGGGTTGAAACCAAAGTAAAGAAGCAAACAAACATAAAAACATTAAACATATTTATTATAAATAAAAAACATATTTCTTTTTCAAAAAAGCGACTACACGAATTGATTTCTTTGTCGTAAAAATCCATTTCCAGAAATTTCACGCGCGATTTGTTTATACATTTTCTGATTATTATCTATCTGCTTCATCGTTCTTGTTTATGTTCTTTTGTTTTTTTTTTTTTTAAAAGATTTTTATTGGTTGGTGTAGTTTTTTGTATTGATCTTGTGGTGGTTTAGTTTGATTTTTTTTGCTAAACCGGCGGCGATGCCGACACCGGTAAGCACGGCGAGGCAATGCTTAACGGAAGAAACAGCACGTGCGTTAGACGATGCAGTAGCCGTCGCGCGTAGGAGAAGCCACGCGCAAACGACGTCGCTTCACGCCGTTTCCGGTCTCTTAACGATGCCATCATCGATTCTCCGCGATGTGTGCATTTCACGCGCCGCCCACGGCACGCCTTACTCTTCCCGTCTCCAGTTCCGCGCGCTGGAGCTCTGCGTCGGCGTATCTCTCGACAGGCTCCCTTCCTCGAAACCGCCAACAACAACGGCGGCGGAGAACGAGGTGGTGGAGCCGCCGGTATCGAACTCGCTCATGGCGGCGATCAAACGTTCTCAGGCGACTCAGAGAAGGCATCCCGAGACTTATCACCTACATCAAATCCACGGCGGGACTACTCAAACGACGTCGGTTTTGAAGGTCGAGCTTAAGTATTTTATACTATCCATCCTCGACGACCCGATTGTGAGCCGGGTATTCGGAGAAGCCGGGTTTCGGAGCACCGACATCAAGCTCGACGTGCTTCATCCTCCGGTGACGCAATTCGCTTCGCGTTTCCCGCGGTCTCGTTGTCCGCCTCTCTTCCTGTGTAATCTCCCGGAATCTGATTCGGGTCGGGCTAGATTCGGGTTCAGCGGCGATTTCGACGAGAACTGTAGGAGAATCGGAGAAGTTTTGGGCCGGAAAGATAAGAAGAATCCTCTGCTTATTGGGATTCACGGCGGCGAAGCTCTGAAAACGTTCACTGATTCGATTAACAGAGGAAAGTTAGGGTTTTTGCCTCTGGAGATTAGTGGGTTAAGCGTAGTTTGTATAGAGAAAGAGATTAGTGAGGCTTTAGCCGATGAATTAGGAAGAATCGTGGAGGAAAACTGCTCGAGATCGAAATCAGGGATGGTTCTAAACCTGGGAGATCTCAAGGTCTTGGCCGGCGAGGACTTTTCCGGTGACGCTCTCGTGACGAAGCTCTCGGATCTGTTGAAGATTCACCGCGAGAAGCTCTGGTTCATCGGGAGTGTGTCGAGCAACGAGACTTATCTGAAGCTGGTCGAGAGGTTTCCGACGATCGACAAAGACTGGAACCTCCATCTTCTTCCGATTACATCTTCGAGCCAAGGGGTTTACCCGAAATCAAGGTAATGGCTTTTTCTATGTTTTTTCAAATTGTTTCGTCTTCAATGTTCGAAAAAAAGTTTGAATCTTTGATGATGTTTCCTGGTTTTTAATATTACAGTTTGATGGGATCATTTGTTCCATTTGGAGGGTTTTTCTCATCAACATCAGATTTCAGAGTACCGTTTAGTAACTCGATGAGTCAGACTCTTCTTCCTCGGTGTCATCTCTGTAACGAGAAGTATGAGCAAGAAGTCACGGCCTTTGCTAAGTCCGGTTCGAGTCTCTCCCTGACCGATGATAATCAGTGTTCGGAGAAGCTACCTTCTTGGTTACGAAATGTAGAATCCGAACAAGACAAAGGGATGATTATTCTCAGAAAGGTGCGGGCTTTTTATGAACTTCTCTCTCTCTCTGAATTCAACCTCTCTGTTACTATCTTGAGAGTATTTTGCTTCTCGTTCAGTGCAGGCTAAAGATGATCCAAACGCATTAGCCTCTCTGCAGAAGAAATGGGACGACATTTGTCAAAGAATCCATCAAACTCCGGCGTTTCCTAAGCTCAGTTTCCAGCCCGTGAGACCGCAGTTCCCGCTCCAGCTTGTTTCTTCTAGCCAGTCCAAGATGAGCCTCGGAACCTCGACCGAGCAAAGCCTCGGCGGTAAGACATCTGCAAGCTTTTCGGGGATGGCGGCTCAACCCGGTTTATCAGTTAAAATCTCGAAGCCAAAGCATACAGAGGATCTCACGAGCCGCACGACGAACTCGCCTCTGAGCTGTGTTACGACGGATTTAGGGCTGGGAACAATCTACGCATCGAGAAACCGGGAATCAAGCACACCGGTATCTCTTGACCGGAGAGACTTTGAGCTGATCAAAGAGAAACCGTTCTTGGCGGCTTCAAGGTATTGCAAAGACTTCAAGTCGCTCAGAGAGTTACTCTCTCGGAAAGTCAGCTGGCAGAAGGAAGCTGTGACCGCCATTAGCGAAATCATCTGCGGATACAGAGATGACGAGTTCAGGAGAAGAAGCCACAGTGTTTGGCTCGCTCTTCTCGGACCCGATAAAGTCGGGAAGAAGAAAGTAGCAGCAGCTCTTGCTGAAGCCTTGTTCGGTGGCCAAGAAAGCTGCATCTGTGTTGATTTCCAGGCACAGGACCGTCTCGGCGACGGATTCAGAGGGAAAACAGTTGTTGATTACATCGCCGGGGAAGTGGCGAAGCGGTCGGAGTCTGTTGTTTTCATCGAAAACGTGGAGAAAGCCGAGTTCCCTGATCAGATCAGATTGTCTGACGCTGTGAGAACTGGGAAACTCCGTGATTCGCACGGGAGAGAGATCAGTATGAAGAATGTTATAGTTGTTGTTACTACTTCCGGGATTGATAAAGACATTGAATGTCATGTTCTTGAAGAGCCTGTCAAGTATTCCGAGGAAAGAGTTCTCGGCGCAAGAAACCGGAAACTTCAGATAAAACTAGCCGAAAATGCTTCAAATGTAAACAAGAATGGTCTAAATAAGAGAAGACAGGAGGAGTCAGAAACAGAGGTTACAGAGCTTCGAGCTCTTAAATCTCAACGTTCGTTTCTTGATCTTAATCTTCCGGTGGATGAGACAGAAGCAAACGCAGACGAGGCATACGCAATGTCCGAGAACATGGAAGCTTGGCTCGAGGATTTTGTCGAGCTTGTAGACGGGAGAGTGACGTTCAAGATGATCGACTTTGACGGGTTAGCGAAGAACGTAAAAAGGAACATCCTTTCGCATTTTCATCGGTCCTTTGGACCTGAAACACATCTAGAGATCGAAAACGATGCGATCATTCAGATTCTAGCTGCATTGAGATGGTCATCAGATGAAGAGAGAACATTTGATCAATGGTTAAAAACCGTTCTTGCTTCAAGCTTCGCTGAAGCGAGACAAAAATATTATTCCACTTCTTCTTTCACTGTGAAACTTGTCGCCTCCAGAGATTCTACGGCCGAAGAGGAAACCTCCGGAATACAGTTTCCGGCGAGAGTCGAAGTGATCTGATTATTTATGATGTTGTTTCATATATATAAAGTGGTGATGATAGTTATGTAGGTCGGTTTTAGAGTTTTGTCATCGGCTGTGGTTTGAGTTTGTGGTTTGTCACTAAAATGTATATTATAGGCTTTTAAAGCTGAGCTTAAACTTTGGTATATACAGTAGAACCTCTATAAATTAATACTCGATTCATTAATATCTCGCTAAATTAATATTTTTTGTCAGTTCCAAAATTAGTTTTTCAACCAAATAATATATCTATAAATTAATAATCACTATAAATTAATATTTTTTTATAAAACCTCACGGTCCCAACATTATTAATTTATAGAGGTTTTACTGTAGCTTTTGGTTTTAGCCTCATAGGTGTATCTTTTCTAGTTTTTGTTTGAGTTGGTTTTGACCATCTGTATATTTTGTATAATTACTAAAAGTTTCATGTTAGGGCTTCTGGATTTTTTAGAGTGCTAAATTTGTAAGGAATTGAGGATAAGATATTCAGGAAACAATTAATATGGCATCAGAATGTCCATTCCAAAATTGTCTATTAGCTTTCTTAATGAATTTTTTTTTTTTTTTAATAGTTCGACGCCTATAAGTTTTGACCCTTTTTTTGAATTCTAGTGTGCAATGTGGATTATGAAGTAATTTTGTTTAGGTGGTGTGTATGACACTTTCCACGGATGTAGACAGCATTATTAGACTCTGAGTTTGGAAATCTCTATTGGGTGGTTTAGGGTCTGGTTTAAACGCAGCGGTTGCGGTTGCGGTTGCGGTTGCGGGAGTTTGCGGAAGCGGGCGATTGCGGTTAACAGCATTATTAAGCGGGTTGTACGACTGGCACCGTGGTTAGAAACGGGTATGTTTGCGGGATATTTACGACTGGTTAACTTGCGGGTGCAATAGCGGTTAAACAATAAATTAACAATATAAACATATTTTATAACTATAAAAAATATTAAAAACCATATTATTATAAAAAACTATAAAATTATTAATTAAACATAATTAATTATAAAAATTATTACTTTTTTATCAATTTTTTTAGTTTGGGTGAAAGTTATGATTTTAATAGAGAAATTGTTTTTTTTATGAAGATGTTAGATGGAAAGAATTTTAGTTATTATATATACATTAGTGTTGAAGAGAAAATTAATCAAAATAATTAGAGTTTATAGATCTTATATATATAAAATTATGAAAGATTGTTAATGAATAGTAGTTAAAAATGTCAAATTTATTTATTTCTTCGTAATTATAATATTCAAATCTTATTTTTTTAAAAGTTTCTTATATATACATTTTAATTTTAAATAAATTTTGTATTTTTTTAATTTTTAATTTTTTTAATTATCCATCCGCAATCGTCCGCAACCGCAAACGCTAGCTGGAATGAACTTTTGATTTTGAGCGATAGAAAGCAGTTCGAAGCGGTAGAAAGCATTTTGTGTGATTGTTGCCAAAAGCCAACAATCGCTACCACCCGCAAAAGCTGCATTTGCGGATGCTAGCGGAGAGAACCAATCAAGCTCTTAATGATGTCATTGGTTTGAAATTTTATCTTTATGTCATGTCTATAATGTTATTGTTGACATTGACAATTTGGATTTGCATTACCTTTCGTTCGAGTTTTGATGATTTTGTTTCCCGTTTTGCTAAAGAAACAAAGATTTCAAAGAGGTCCGTAGCCAATTTGGGCCTAACCTCTTTACTTTTCTAAGAATATTTTTTTGTTCCTTTGCTAAACAGAGAGACAATTTGAAAGAGGCCCGTAAGCCGTAAGCCAATTTGAGTCTAAAAACTCTTTACTTTTATTTTTTTTGTTCTTTTGCTTTGCTTCCATCTTATTTGGCAAAGAAATACGAGTGTTTGTTTTTTTTAGGATAAAACATCTATAAACTACACCAACTTTCATCGATTGATCCGAAACTACTCAAACTTAATTGGTCTCTTCTATGAAAATATACAAACTAATAATTAAACCAACAACGACACAAACTACTAAAATTCGACTTAGAACTTATGTACTGTCAAAACCAAAACATTTTTTTTTTTAAACTTAAAGAATCTTAAGCCGGAGAACGGAAATAATAAACAACCAAGATTCTAAACTAGTTACTCATAAAAATTGTTTTCGAAGTACTGTGTTTTCGATTTCGAGCAATTTCTCATCTTCAAACGGTTTATCATTTTCGTTTTTACTATGTAAAACTCATGCGACTTTTAAAAAAATGTAATTTCAAATGTTTTTTTTACTTGGGTTACATCTGATTTATCATCTTTATTTTCATTCTTAAGAGTTCTACTCATTGAAAATGAGAATAATAACCAAATGAAGATAAGGTTGTTTGAAACCGCGAACACACTATTTCGACTACCATCTGTAGAGAGTTTTCCGGGAGGTTCACAAGCATAAAAATTTATGATGTTGTTTGTGCCAAATCATGATTTTGACCTATATCTATATTCATGTTTGAGAAATAAAATCATAGATTCGTCAAACATGTAGATCAGAACAATGGATAGAAGGAAGAGATCGAGATCGGAAAAATCAGAAGATTGAAAGCGAGACTCTTGAAGAGAAAAAGCGCTAAAAAATCAATGAAAGCAAGAGTCTTAAATAAATTAAAAAGAAATTAAGGATTTTGTATTTTTTTTGTTGGTAGATTTAACGACGTGAAGAAAAAGTTTCTCTGTGTTTGTTTACATGGTTAGAGTATCGATGATATCTATGTGATACAGAGAACAATATCTAAATTCAGCTACAACATAGTTGTACCCAAAATGCGCAACCATGAAATAGCCGTGAGGTGTACCATTTGTGTTTTATGGGATGCGCAGTCGGAGACGCAACCAGGTGTGCAATTAGTGGTGCAATCGAACGCTCGATCGGAAGCTTTGTTGGAGGCATAGTCGAGGTCGAAAGTGCATCTGGAGGCGCAATCGGAAGCTATGAATTTACGATGGATCCATAAGCATGCTAATTATATGAATGGTAACAAAATCAACGTTAATATTATTATCGTTATTGATATCTATTAGTAATGACCCTAACTCACCTAAAAGCTAGTTATAAAATAAAAGATTGTCATACATTTATTATATATTGTCCACAAATCTCTCAAATTTTTGATGTAAAACCATTTTAACACATTCCACTGATCAAGATTGGACATTTAAAGGATGAAATTTATGGAACTAGACATCCACATGCACCTTACAATCGAAAAATTTGGAATTTTGAAATCTGATATCATCATATTAGTATTCATATTAGTATTGGACTAACCAAGAAACATAACCAATTGCATTTAAAAAGGCTTTAAATATTTGGGCCGTAAAGTATATTGCCCATTACTTTAAAAAGCGACAACTCCGTGACACATTGTTGTTGTGATGGGACCCAAAAACGGCGTGCATTTTGTCGACTTTCAGTGGAACTGACTTCTTCTTTTTTTCTTTCCTTTATCTTTTGTCCAAACAAAAAAGTATAAAGATCCTTTTGATGGTAACTAAAAAACAGAAAGAAAAAGAACAAAACTTTACGTTTTGTAATGTAAATACATTAATTAAAATATCTTTAAAAAAGAGTTTTACGAGTACATTTAACTTAAAAGCAACAACAAATAATTAAAAAAAAAAAAGAAGGCCTGGTTTATTCCTAATAGAGCTAAATAAAAAAAAAAAAGGGAAGAAGGTTAATTGATTTTTGATTTGTCAGAAGCATAAACGTAGAGATCTGGATCTGTCTCGTAGAAGACAATATCACCAGTGTCACTGACGTAATGATCTTTCTTAATACTTGCGACCAAACTCTCCACCAAGTGGATCGGTATTGCTCCTGACGTCTTTGGTTCTCTGTAGTATCTTCCCAACACATGTTTAGCTGCTTTCGTCTGCCAAATTCATTCATTTAAAAACCACTAATTAGTAATTTAATCACTCTTTTAATCAAATGACTTGGATGAAAAGTACAGAGACAGAGATCGAGATCACTCACGGCATCAACCAAGTGATAGTGAGGGATTTGTGGGAAAAGATGATGGATCACGTGAGTTCCAATGTCGTGATGAATATTGTTGAAGATTCCGTAATCTCTATCAATAGTTGTTAATCCTCCACGTAGATAACTCCATTCCTATACACACAAAAACAATCAAATATTCAAATCATTATATAATCATATATCATTACTTGCTGTTTTTCTATGTTTTTAAAAAAAAAAAAAATATTTGATTTAATTACCTTGCCTCTGTACCAAGGCAACTTCTCATCGTGACCATGATGATGCAAATACGTGACAGCGTCCAACCACATCACAAAGATCTGAAAAGTTTACAAAACTTTGTCAAAAAAAAACAACTCTTATATTATAAATATTATCTATTAAAAAATTCATACCAAAATATATTTGACACTTACGATGTAAGGGACACCATAGACTTTGAGAACTGTGATTGGACCAACGAGGAATGATAAATAGACAAGAGTGGCCAACATTATGGACCAACAAGTAGTTGAAGTTGCAATAAGCTTTCTCTCGCTTGGAGCAAATAAACCACTGTATGGATTAAAATGTGACCCTTCTTTACCAGGACTTCTGTACCACTGTAATAAATCCAAACAAAAATTAGTTTAATTATCTTTAATTCTCTAAATCAATGATAATTGTAATCAGAAAAAAATTAGGAATTAAAAAAAATTACCAGATAGATAGGGTAAGCGAGCATCGGGAGAGGGACGGTGTATCTGAGCATCCGAGTACTGTGGGGCAATGTCTTGTACAACTTTTCTGGTAACTGAAAGGCACAATGTTTTTTTTTAATTAAGATGTGATTAAAATACTCATAGAAATTTAATCATTACTATATTCGTATTAATTCGTGATCTCTTAATTCAGTGCATGTGATGTTGTTTATAAGTCTCTTCTTTCTGTTTTTTTTTTTTTTTGTCAGTTTTAAAAGATGCAGACAAAATATTACGAAAACGCCAAAAGGAGAAGGGAAAAACAAATAATCAAGAAAAGTAAACGCATTTCGAGGAGAATCGTTTGATGCTGCTAAGGACTCGACGAATATAAGTGGTCCATTTATTATTAAAGTTAAGTTTTAGATATACGAAAAAAGTTAATACTATTATAAACCACAAAAAAAAAAAAAAAAATTAATTTCCGGTGAACAAATCTGACAAATGGTCGTTCTAGCCTCAAATTGGAAAAAAAAAAAAACAAAAACTAATTAAAAAAGAAAAAAAAAACATAACGAATCCTAAGAACATAGAAATAATCGAGTTTTGAAAAAAAACAAATAATTATAAATAAATAAAAGACAGAGACAAATTATGAGAGAGGGAAAGATTACCGGAACCCAAGACTCGTCGTTTTCAACATGGCCATGGTTCTGGTGGTGTGTCCGATGGCTTATTCTCCTGCAAACCCAATTTGTTTTCACACAATTATTTCTTATTTATTTTTTTCCTTTTTATATATAAAAAAAAAAGAATTTGCCTAGATAATGCTATTTTCGAGGCAGATTCTAAAAATCTCACTCTTTTAACTAGTATTTTTTTGGTCAGGAATACTATGTCTCTCAGCAATATGATGCAAGTATATTTTCAAAGATATTGAAGCTGATGTATATCCATTTAACAGTATTAGTAAAATCTTTAAAAAAAAAAAAAAAAAAAAAACCAAATTCTAATTATACTACTTAAGCTCTTGAAGTACAGATGAAAGCATAGCTAGCTAATGGGCCATAAATAGGCCCATAGCATTTAATAAAAGCTAGGATTCTTTTTTTTACTAAAGATTTGATTTGATGCTTTTGGACTGGAATAAGAAAAGCTACCTCACATAGTCACATGCCATTATTTAATAAGATTATTTAATTATATAAACAATGAATACACTTTTCGGTTATCGGATTACAGTTTCTAACATGCGCCATGAATAACAAAATGAATGAAATTGTAAGAAATACGAAAACTAAGTAAAATATTTAAATGAAAAAAAATAGCAGTAAATGACTTACCAACCATGGTAAGGAACGAGAATGAAGGAATGAAGAATGTGACCAACCACACTGTTGAGCAGAGGAATGTCTGAGAAACTCCCATGTCCACTGTCATTATTCAATTCAATTTCACTTCATTATTCAATTCAATTTCACTTCATTATTCATTCGTAGAACATATTTCTCATTTATTGCACAATTTTTTTATTTGATTTTTTTAATTCAAACGCTTCAACAAGGTAACAAATCGGGTATACGACGTGTCAAGTGACTAAATCTCGAAAATAAAAAGAAAGAAAAAAGGAACACACAAAAAGGAAAAAAAAGAAACAATATATTTTATTCTTTTTTTTATCTGTTCAATTAAAGAAATAAATTTTATTCTTAATTTATGATTAAAAAGTTCCGGAGATCTAGAGAACGAAAAAATTGGGAAACTTGGAACGTAGATCCATAAAATGCGGAAACAATAATTGATAGAAAATAGATATTTTGGTACGAGTCTTACGACTTGACTGATTCATCGTGTAACGTTGATGGAAAAAAAAATCTAAAATTAACAAACAAATAGTAGTAAAATCTTAGATCCCCTTTTGTTTTTAATACTAATAAACTTTGAAAAAGTAAACATCAAAAGAATCAAATTCTTGAAGTCAGTGACACAACAATACTCATCGAACGTGCATTTAAGAAATCGAGGCAAATGTAAAATCGAAATTTAAGAAATTGAAAAAATTTTAAAATTGAAATTAAAAAATGATTTTTACCAGTCGTGGCCGAGGACGAAGATGGCCCAGAAAAGGGTTCCTTGGGCGGCCCAATAGAGAGGCCAGAGGATCCAGGTATCAAAATACACGGCGGCGATGGCAAGAGCCGCGACGGCGCAAATGTCTCTCACGACGTAGCTCATGGATCTCAAAGGACTCTTCACCCAACAATGCTTAGGAATCGCCGCCCTTATGTCCCCGATCTTAAACGGCGGTTGTGCGCTCGGATCAAACCCTTCTTCCTTCCGGGCTCCGGCGCCGGTGTCTCCGTTCACATTGCTGCGCTGATCCATGGCAACAACCATCGCCGGAGAGAAAGAGAGAGAGAGAGAGAGATTGAGGAGGGAAACTTCTCTCTCTAATCTCAGAATGTGTGGGCTCAGTGAAAATGTGGTGAAGAAAGGGTTTGATGATTTTTTGGGGTTTGTGAGCTTTGTTTATATAAAGGGGGAAGATGTGTAGAAAGACTCCAATTTTTGTTGTGTGTGTGTTTTTTTTTTAATTTCAAAACAATTTATTTATTTATTTAAAGACTAAAATGGTTAATTTTGCTGGAATTTATTTAGCACTTGTGTTTTTTTACTTTGTTACGTGATGAAATTAATTGGAGAAAATGTGACACGCAAAACTTTACCATTTCTGTTTTACCTACATTTTTTTTTTTTTTTTTTGGTGGATTTTCCTTGGAATATGTATTTTACTTTATAGCCAAGTTCCATATATTTTATGTACTGAAGGGAGGACAAACGTAATAATACTTCTCGAATATTTTACACTTAATCATAAGATACTAAATAGGAGAAATGCGATTGATATCAATATCAAGTAAAAATGACAACAAATAGTTAAAAAAAAAAAAAACAGTATCAATAAATAAGAAAATTGTTTTTTTTTTAAAAAAAAAGCCAGTATTAATATAAGTACAAAAATTGGTTAGAAGATTATTATTATTTTTTTTTTTTGGCTATAATTAGCGGAAAAATGGAAAAACAAATTGCCACATCACTCTGATTTATTGACTTTTAATAAACAGGTTTCCAGCGGTTGTTATTTATTTAATTGACGGTGTTTTGTTTTTTCCCTTTAAAAAAGAAGTCCGCCATCGCCGATTTATACAACGTAAATTGTTGATTTTTCTTTTGTGTCATAAAGAAGTGTTGGTGGGAAAAACTATAATCAGTTGGATTGAACAAAAGCACTTGATGCGGAAATAAAAACACAAATAGAACAAATCGTGTGGTCAAATATGGTTTGAAATGGTTGATTAAAAATAGAATAATTTAACACTTACATATTTTGAATACTCATATTTACAAACCGAATTGTCTGGATCAGTCATATGTAATCGATCGGTAACACCAAATTACTGACCTTGTTTTCTTAACAAACAAAAATACAATGAGATTATGATTGGCGAATGAACTAAAAGATCAAAGACATTTATGGTTTAGTGGAGGAGACATTGTATTTTAGAAATGCAAATACCTTTTCTTCTCTCTTAGTTTTTTTTCCAACACGCCTTTAATTTCCGATTATACTCATTACTCATTAACTATTTGCTACAATCATAATACAAATTTGACTTAGTTGCCTCCATTAACTACATTTCACATATATGCAATTACTCATGAAAATTATTTGAAACAACTTTTCATTATTTGGGAAAACATTTTCACATGATTGTCGGACACTCTATGACCGGAGTTGGCAGCCTAATACGCACCGTTTTTTAGAAATTAGAAACATGGTAAGGGCTTATAAGTGGTCATACAGTTTCTGCCGGGTAATATCAAATCTAGACTGCCTCTCGTCTAGGCTCGCTTATATGCAAGCGTCTAATTATAGGCTGGTTACTTCAAAGCCTATATATTTAGTATTTTTCCTATTACATTATTGAAAATATTTGATTGTCCATTACAATCTTTTTTGTTTGTGGGGCATTTGTATAACTATTTTTGTGTATATACTTGTTTATAAAAAAAAACGCATTTCAATTGAGTTTCATTGCTTATATCCCTCACGTCGATGTAACATGAGCCCCCCTCCCACCACGATCAAAGCCCCCACAATGATTCTCCAACACCAAAGTCTCCAGAGGGTTTTATTAAGTCGGAGAGACGAATCCGTTCCTTTAGAGCTTTATCTTAAAGTTAAGAATGCATGCAGTGTCATACCTACTCGTGAAAAATGGAGCCCACACATTTCATATTGATGGTTTAATGACTAACAAAAATTTAAATTAAATATTAAAAAATTAGATAAATTAAGGAATAGAAAAATCCAAATATTGAGTTTTTTTATTATTAAATTCGAAGTTATCGTTCATATAAACCCATAAAAAGTTTATAGTTAGAAACCTATGAAACTTAATATGACATCAGATCAATAAATCCAAGCAAATATAATCGATATTAAAAAAAAAAGGATTCGATTCTAGACAAATAAGTCAAAGAACCCCAATCTCGAAAATAACAAGTTAAAAATCTTACAACAAAAGTAAATGTATGTGTTTTCTTTTTCGTCGATCGGACTCAACCTAAGAACTATTTTAACATATTTGAAGTGGGAGCTCGAGTCGAACTCCGATAACAAACTCCGATAACACGAGACAGCCTGAATGGTCCCATGCCACCAGACGAAAGGCGTCTGTCATTAGTGTACAACTTGATTACATACCAGCATATTTTCAAGGATTTAATTTCCCTATTTTTTATGACTACAAGTGAGAGCCAAGGATAAGGAAGTGTTACAAAATGATGTGTGTGTGTGTGTGTGTCTATAAGCTTGCACGTGAGAGTTGTAGCTATTCGACAAATGGTTATCACTGTGGGCTACTTGCTTTATGTACCATTTCTACTTTTATAAATGTGTGTGGAGATATGAGAAAAATAATTGAGAA
Organism: Alliaria petiolata; assembly: GCA_020283515.1. Taxonomy (NCBI): domain Eukaryota; kingdom Viridiplantae; phylum Streptophyta; class Magnoliopsida; order Brassicales; family Brassicaceae; genus Alliaria; species Alliaria petiolata. The sequence goes on along the minus strand of JAHZTW010000035.1, from coordinate 589,498 downwards.
TAAATCCCAAAATGCAAAGAGAAGTATGTGTTTGTTATTTAGCAGACGCACATGGTGGAGGACATCCTTCCATTTCCTCGTGATTTCCGAAGGGACATTTTTTTCTAATTATACAACTCTAAAGAATTAATTAATATATCAATACATATTTCGACCATTATCTGAAGAAGACAGTATATTAGTTAATACAGTTGTGACTGGTAATCCGCTGAATTGATAGTGAAAAGAAAATGATTTCACGATTTCTTAATTTGGTTCTACTTAATACTTTTATAGTTTTCCGAAATGATAATTTTAGTTTGTTGTTATTCTGCAAAACGGTTTTGAGAGCATGACTATAAAACAATTTGAATGGGATCTCCATTTTTATTGGACACTCCATTTAAAATAAATATCAATGTTACATGTTGATTTTTATGTAAATATTATAAATAAAAGGAAGTTATGGGAAAGATAATAACAAAATAAAATTTGGTAAAAGAGAGTTGTCAGTTATTTTTGGTTTCTTCTTGTTTTTTCAAGGAAATAAACAAATCGTTAAAGCAAGGAATTTTGACTATATAAATTTATAAATTATGGTTTTGTATAATTTTTTTATATAAAAGTTATTTTATTTATTTTTTGTTGAAATTTCAAATTTATTAGCCAACAAAAAGCTTATTTACACCAATATAATAAAAAGAAACAATTGCTGGTGAGATTTTTGGAAAATTTTCAAACCGAACCAAAAACGCTACATGAGACAAAACAATTTCAAACAAGAACACAATACGAGCTCATCCAGGTTTCTATATGTCGATCTTCAAACCTCAAACCACATATGTAACAAACCCTCTAGTAGTGCATACTTGTGTATCGAAGAAAGATTATCCAATTTTTTATGGTCTTCTCAATCTGATGCATGAGTTGGGCCGGCGTGAGCCAACTCTTATATGATGGTGTCGTCGTCGATCATTCTTATCTTTCTACAAATAGTAGATGGTGGTTCGGAAACACAATCGAACCTGCATAAAGTCAAGTTTAGTGGGATAGAGTATCTGACCAGTCATGATGGAGGAACCGAAATCCTAATATGCGTTTTCCTTGGCTCCTTCCTTGACGTTCTCTAATGGTCTTAAGTCGTGTGTCGAATGCTTAATATGTGTTTTCCTATGTCACCGGTAATACCAATCAAACGATATATTTGGAGCCAATCACATGCAAACTATAAAAATGTGCTTTATATCATATCGAGTGAAGTTTGCTGCAAGCTCTTGAAGCAAACCCCACCCATGATCCTCTTATACCCTCATTTACCACTAGAATAACATTAGTATTTAATAAAATATATAAACGAAATTATACATATAATGTTATTTTTTTATGTTCGTATATTATAACATTTTGATATAAAAAAAATTATTTATTCTATTGTGCCTCAGTTTAAAATAAAAATTGGATCTGCCCCTTGTCTCCAAAAATGACTAAATGTGCTTAATCAGTTTTATCATACACGTCTCTACGTGTTTATCTATCTTATATTATTTGTACAGTGTACTAACCATTCGTATTTTAAGAAAAGTCGTGTACGTAGAAAGGAATCATTTCGTAGATACCCACGATGTTACCCAAGTTAGAGAATTATTTTCTGAAGAAAAACCATTTATCATTACGCTAATTACCAAAAATAATATGAAGGGTCGGGCCGCGGGAATAAGAATCCAAGTCTTGATTCAGAAAAAAAAAAAAAAAAAAAAAAAGACAACAAGAAAGTAAAAAACAGTACAAGTGTTGAGGGAATGGAGTGAGTATAGAACACGTCGTAAAGAAATGATGTCTTCTCGTGTATCAAACATGCACCTCTCTTTTTTTTTGTAACCAACCTCACAGCACTTTCTCTCTTCAATTCAAATTTTCACATTTCTTCTTTTAAGTCAGATTGAAAACTTATTCCAGAATATGCGAATAAGTTTGCAACATGGAAGTACACGAATTTAGTTTTATTTTTCTCTTGTATAATATAGAGATCATTGATATGGTAAGCATTTCAAGTTTCATCGATGTTGGTATAACACAAATATACGACCATTTTAATCAATCACGACCTAACACAAATATACATTTTCACAATTCAATATGTATATGCATTAACGTGGCTCATGCACAGTCACAAAGCACAAGGATCTAGTGCATGACCCTTGTCAAAACAAAGATTTCTTGTACTGCATCCGTACAACCACATTTTGATTTATCACCACGAGCAACAAATGAGGGGCACTGGACCACAATCAAGCTGCGCAAGCTAGTCTTGCATTGAACCGTAGAGTTACGCTTGATCCAGGCCTTGTAGAGGATCATAGGTAAAGAATGTTCGAATTCTTAGCATCTGAGACCATCTTAACTAGACCCCTTACTGTCGTATAAATAAACGAATTGTATCTATTTCTCATGACTCATAATTAATAGACGTACTCTTATCAAATCTTCTTCATTTTCCTATAATACATCTTAATACTAATGATCTTCTGTAACTCTGTTTATAGTTTACCAATTTGTGATTCAACTGAAGTATGCGAGAGAATTAGTGGTCCACCGAAACTGATAGAACATGTTAAAGAAGTGGATTTATACATTTCTTAATCAATAACCAATAGAGGATGATCCATCAATTATAAATCTTGCTTGATTTTCGCAGGTGTTGGTGTATGAAACTATGAATCCATCCCCGATTTTTTTTTTAAACTCGTAATGTCGTATGCAGTTTTTAGTCAAATGTTCATTTTGTCACCAATTAAAACACTTATAGTTTGAGTATTTTTTTTTAGTTTGTCCTTTAACAATTTTTTTTTTTTGGATTGTCCTTTAACAAAATCTTTTTGTTTGGATTGTCACTCGCCAAAATGTCGTATGCATGATGGTACTCATTAGTACCATAATTGAAGCCAGTACTAGTTTCCTTAATGACCGATCGATATCAACCAGAAAGGCGAACATCTGGGCAAGGGAAAGCGCAGTGCCTTTGATGCTATGATAAAGAATGTTAAGAGGATGAAAAAAAAACTGCTTGATAATTGTTATATATATACGAATAGAATATGTACATATTTCGATTTACGTAGACATGTATAAATATAGGAAGATATACGGTATATGTACGTATCGCAACAAAAAATATTAGGTTAAAATTCACACCACACGAGATGTTTAAAAAAAAAAACTGTACCTTCAAGAGTTTAATTTCCAATGGAAAGAAGTCAAAGTCATTATAATCGACAGAATTTGTGTGCATAAAATAAAACACGTAGCTAGGTCTATAAATAAACTTTTTCTTTTTTATTATATAGAAGAATACAACATAAATTAAGAAGAAGAAGAACATATCGTTTGTAATGCGAATTTTATAGCAAGTAAATTTTTTCTTCGAAAGTATTGCTAAGTTTATTTTGTTTGTTTTATTATTTTCTTCAGATCTTGTAATTTTATTAATTTTTGTATTTTTTATATAATTTTGGATATTAAATAAAAATAAAAATAGATGTTAAAAAAAAAACGGTTAAAGATCACGATCTATCATGAGCATGCACGTCTCTTCAATTTCACAAACCACATTCATATGGCTGGTTCACTATCTAACAAAGCATATTTTTTTTCAAAGATACTATTACTCTATTAGGCGGCAATCAAGCTACTTGTTGTACTAATTAAAACCATTTAAATAATTAAAAGTTAGGTTTGTCTACCAATAAGAGTGTCTAATTGGGATGGCTAATGGCTTTGGACAATAAAGACAAGACGTCGTACGTGCACGTGTGAACCGACGAATGGTTCAAAGAAACACGTTGTCTTTTTGTTCATAGAGAAGCGATGGCTCTCTACTTTCTAACAATATCTATCTATCCAATGAATTACTTGACCCTAAACCATGACACTTCGTTAGACCCCAACAAATTATTGCTCTCGTCTCCTTTTGTTTCGGTTCATCAATCATTTCTTAGGAAAACAAAGTTTTTGTTTATGTCAACTACTAAGTGATCAAATCGAGAATCGGTTACAACCAGAGATCGACGCATATTCACATTGGTCACCGCAAAATTTACATGACGCGCGGATGCATGTTTTGGAGATTAGAAAGAGCATATTCCTGTTTGGAATTTCCGTTTTATAAAAGAACGTTATAGTTTCTGCTCTTACGATAGTGAAACATAAATTATAGATAGAACATTAGGCCTGAAGTCAAATAGAGTGAAACAGTGTTTTACGGTAAATGTTAATGGACTAGTGGGTCCAATAACTATAGTTTAATAACATTCTTTAGCAATGATTTTGTTTCCTGGAGTTACCAAATTCTCACTCACTCATGAGTATTGTCTACAAAAGTAGTCAAATGTTTCTTAGTTGGTTGGGGGAAAACATAAGCAAAGGTAAATTGAGCTGAAAGGTAAAGTCATAGTTCTGCTTTTTGCTGGCATACTTATTTGATATTTCACACATTTGGTTACTTTCATGAATTTTCATATATACATCAAAATATCAACTAGTTGAATAAGAGGTAATTGTTTTCTCAGATAACATCATGAGTCGGAGTCTTGGAATCTTTATCTCTTTTTTTTTTTTTTGCTGAAAAATCAAGACTTTTGTCACATAGCCGTTTCAGGTTATCAGAGCAGAAATGTTCATTTAAATAATTATTGCGATATACGCATTCTCACGTCTCATCATTTTTGTTTTAACATATATATTACATTTGTATGTAGTGGGTTTGTGTTAATAGAAAAATACCGTTTTGTTCCATAAATAATTGAAATAAACCCCATTTGGTACCGGATCTAAACGAAATATTCTCCCAGCAAATTGGATTATATATTTAAAATTTTATAATGAGGAAAGATGAAGATATTTATGAAGACAATTATTAGTTATGTATGCGATTCGTTTACTTTTGGATTTAGAGTTAGTAGCAATCCACAGAGAAGAAATGGGAATCGGACATAAAAGGCAAACAAAGAGAGAGATCATATATGAGTTAAAAGACATAACCACGACAATGTCACTTGTCCATTATTTTATTTCCTCACTTCACTTTGTTCCCTCTCTTGTCCTTTCGCTTACTGCACATGACATTACCTTTTCTTAAAATATTATTCTTTTGCATTATGTTTCTGTAAAAAAACAGATAGAAAATCAAAACAACAATAATAAAAAGTGACAACGACGATCGACAAAAAAAAAAGTATAAATAAATAAACCAATAACTAGTGCTACTAGCACTTTTTCTTATTTATAACCGGGTATCCTAACTAAACTGAAATCTAGGATACTCTTCAGAGTCTTTGGAACATTGAGTATTCTTATATATATATTCTGCCTAATTTTTTTACGATAAATACTGTTTTTTATAATTAGCGAGTGATCATGATTTTTACCATCTGATTAATTCTTTCACGATGAATGTAGCCGTTGAGTAATTCATTAATCAAATTTTAGAATGTGTATAAATATAAACGTAACATTATTTTGATTTCAAATGAAAATTGTTAGATAATTCCACTATTTAGGAAAATCGATTTATAACCTATAGACCAACATGACAACTGTTCATAAAATAGGAATCTCTAGCGCACTATTATTTAGTTTTATATATTCTTGTTATTTAAGGCACTTGCGGTTCTAGTGACGAATCATGAATAAAATATAAGTAGGAAGACTCGAACTTGTGGTCCGTTAACCCTAGCCCTAGGCTGAGTTAATCAACCGTTAGATCACTATGAATATATTGAAATGCATTACAAAGTATGCACTTTTTAAAATTTAATGCGACTACGTTATTTATTATATTGCATACACTTGGAGATTGTTGGAGAGAGTATACGAGCATGCGTGACAACTGACGTGAACATGTCAATATACAATATAAGATATCCAAACGTCAATATTTTTAAAAATTTAATCAAAATAGATACTTAAAAAGCTCCTTCAGGGGCCTGTCAACAAAATCCAAATACAACACCAACTGATTATTACTATTTCTAGAATGCTTAAAGTTTCTTAAGTTAACTATGAAATTCTCCTTCTGAAAGAATCTCTATGACATATTGAAAAAACCAAAATCGTACAAACACTTTTGAAGAAAACCAAAATGTGAAAACACCGTATACTATTAATACTCACACAACCACAAAAACAAACATTTAAAATAAAAAAAAAAAAAACTCTCAGCGCGCCTAGAAGGTTATGTTATTGATGTACTTCTGTACAAAACGACGCCGTTACAGTAAAACGAGATGATGACACTTGGTAGGTGAACACAGAGATCAGATACGGCTAATGTCACGACCAAAGACGAAAGTGGTGAACCAATTGATGGCAACATAGAAGCGGTTTCTCCAGCTGATGACTCGAGTCAGATAAGCCGACCTCCATATGAACCAGCTCACAAAACCAGTCATTGATATTCCTTTTGCGTCCTGCACAAGAAATCTTCCTTAAACACACAAGTTTATGAGTGAATTTTCCAAAGAAAGATTTCGAGTCAAAATGTTGTTACCTTGCTCTCGCGGAGGTCCACTAGGGCTTTGTATCTACCGATTGTAGCCATGCTTCCAAGGTGCTTATACACAAAGGGAACTCCAAGTTCCATCTCCTTAGCGCTGCTCGCTCGTCCTCCGTTGGTTTTCCCGATCTCATTTAGTAGATTCGACAAGTATTTGCCTTCTCTCTCAGCTACCTTAAATGATCAGTGACATAGAATGAAATGAATTAAGAAGAGATGAGAGGTTAAAAAAGATTATGAAAATGTTTTATCTACCTGAGCAAGAGCAGGAAGAGTCGGTTTTCCCGTAGTCTCCAGATATCCGCTGCAGTCACCGATAGCAAACACGTCTTGTACAGAAGGTACACGCATCCATTCGTCAATCCCGATCCTATAAAGATAAACATAGAGAAAAGTGGAGCCGCTTCGGAACAGTTTTAGCACACAAAAAAAAGGGACTAATGGAGTGATCTTGATGAACTCACCTTCCACCGGGACCTTTTGGAAGATCAAGAGACGTAACGAAAGGAGAAGGACCGACACCAGTGGACCATACTAAGAGTCCGTAGGGAACTTCTGTGCCATCGTCAAGTATTAGCTTCTGAGGCTTCACATCTTTCACAATCCCACGCACAAACCGCACTCCAGACTAAAAGTAAATAAAAGCCCGTAGTTAAAAAAACGCTCCATGAAAGTGAGAACAAAGCCTTTTTCGACATAATGTAAATGAGCTCACCTTGTTCAGCTGCTTGATAGCATACCGTCTGAGACGATCATCGAAAGATGAAAGTATATCCTTGGCCTGTAAAAACCACACGGCAGAGAAACAATCGTTTAAAGTGATGAAACACACATACAGAGGAATCCAAATGTGAAACAAACCTCTATCAAAGTAACATGAATGTCGTCCTTCACATGGGCATATCGTTGACGAACATCTTTCATGATAAAGTCACTCAATTCACCGCTAAACTCTACCCCCGTTGGTCCACCTCCGACCACAACGCAATGCAACAGCCTCTGCTTCTCCTCTTTCGATATGCCTAATCAAAAGAAACAGTGCAAAGACTTGTTTATGTTTCTGATTCTGATTCTGATTCTGATTCTGATTCTGATTCTTCAGGGGGATGAATTGTGTGTTACCAGGAGTATCAGAGAGCATCAGGTTCAGAAGAAGCTTCCTACGGATCTCCTGAGCATGGTGAACCTCACGGAGGAAGATCGCGTTTTCTATGACTCCCTGGATTCCAAACGTGGACGCCTCTGCACCGCAAGCTACCACGAGCTTGTCGTAAGCTATCTTGAACTTCCATGGCTTTAGTGTGTTCGACCCATCAGTCAGAGTCTCACAGTGAACCTATCACACCAAGAACAAGACATTTCACAAACGGATTAAAACCCCATGAGCTTCACTAAACCAAAACTGAAGAATCTCACGTTTTAACCATTAAGAAACTCCATTACTTCTCGCTCTTATCTTCTTCTACCATAATAGCTACTCGTAGTCTACAGAAACTCTCAAAATCCAGCAAATTCCCCAAATATAGTAAAAAAAAGCATCAGCTTTTCACAGCATATACGAGCTTCATCAGACAATTGAAACTACAAATTGCAATTAACCTAAACATGGAGAGATTCATATCATTTCACGGGTTCGTGCACCATCGATGACCAAATTTGATCCAATCTCTCGAATCGAAAACCCAATCTCAGAAATTTTAGAAACACCCAGAAAACGGAAGAGTAAAAGTGATCGCAAGTACCTCATGAGAATCAGCATCAAGCCGAGAGCAATTAGCGAGGAAGAAATAAGAGCCGGGCTCTCGCGAGATCGCGGGTTGGATTCGAGAGATCGGCTCGGCGACGGACCTGAATTCGAGAGTGCCGACGCAAGTGGAAGCGAGGAGCGGCGTGAAGACCATGTGGTTCCTAGGGGAGACGCAAACGACGTCGTAGATGCTCGTGTCGATCCCTTTCATCAACCGACAACCCGCCCAACCCGACCCGAGAACCACCACCCTCGGCTTCTCTCCTTCTCTCGTCGGTCCCAAACCTTCGTGACGGCTCCGATCCAATCCATTTGGAGCCGGAGGCTGAATCCGAGTCTCTTGCTGTTTCTGCAGAGTGGTGCAGAAACGGGAGGAGAGAGTGAATGATGATCCTGGGTTTCTAAATCCGATCAGGGCCGAGGATTTGGTCGGCGAGATTCGTGTGAGGTTTTTGATCAAGAACATCGTTCTTCTTCTTCTTCTTCTTCGTGTGTGTTTTGAAGAATCTTTATTTGGTCAAAGTGAAGGATTCCGTTTTAGGAATTTTTTCCCTGAGCTTTGGGAGCATTTGAAAATGTCTCTGACGAAAGTTGTCTCTCTCAGAAAGATTTGTATCAACCGAAAGAAAAACTTTTCGACTTTTCTTCTGCTACTATTTTAAAAATCAAAATTACGATATGCTTAACAGGCTTCAGGCCCATTTATTCTAAAATTATTGTGGGCTTAGCGAAAAATATAGCACATGATCATATTAGTTCATGTGACCCATTTTAAAACCCACAAACCACTATAGAAACCTAAAAAAACAAAAAGACCAAGAAGAAAATAGTTTAGTGAAGATTGTAAGATGTTTATTTTTCGACGACTCAAATATTATTTTTACTATAAATTATGTAGACATTTAGAATGATAATTTTCAACGATAGTTTATCTATTTTAGAATAGATTTACGGATTCACCACGAACAGCTCTACTTACATTGTTTTTGAAATTTTCTTATACGATTTGCTTTCAATAACTTGCAAAAAGCGCATATTCTGTAAATCAAAACTCATATCTCCTGGTATAAAAGTATTAATGAAATGTTTAGTCAAACACTAGACTAACAAACTTCCACTAAGAGAAGATGTTTAAGAATTTAAAATCTTGTTTGTCACAACTATTTCAATATAAGAATTTAAAATCTTGTTTGTCACAACTATTTCAATATATGAAATAGATTGGATTGATACGCACATAAAATTAAACGGCATTAACCAAACACACAAAAGTTGAATTCTAGAAAGAATAATAAGTTTTTTTTAACATTTTCTTGAAAGAATAACAAGTTGAAATCGATGTAGAAGAACACAAATGCAAACAAGGTGTTGTTATATTTATTACTCTTTGTCTCTATGAGTTTACATTACATATATAATTTTTTTAATGGTTCTTTTATTGCTTTCTCATTATACATAGATTATTTTGCAAACTTGCAAGTGAAAGATCGAAACTAAGAGAAGAAAAATATTCTTATCCTCTCAACGTCTGCGGCCACGCGGTGGATTGTGTCTGCCATTAGCTGAAGGCTCACCGTAGTCGTTGGTGCTCACCATCAATGACCGTTCTCTCACCACCGTTATTTCATTTTCTGTCATATGCATATTTAATTGTTTATGTATATTACAAGTTAGAAAATACAAGTGATAATAACAAATTTTGTGTATAATTAAGAACATCTTGTTAAAGTATCTAGACAAAACTTATTCCTCAATACCTTCGTTTTCAATTTGTTTTAACTATATATGTCGACATTTATTCATTCTCTATATTTTATCCTTCAAAAGTTATCTAGTGGTATTATTGATGACTTCTTCGTGGTTAACAGAAAAAAAAAATCGTTTTAAACTACTTTTTGTTTCAAAAAGATTGTAAATATAGCATTTCAATGTAACTTTTGCTAATAAATTAAATGTTTGTCTAGTCAAACTTGATAAAAATGTAACATAGATGGAGGGAACATTATTTTCAAAAGTCAACTTCTTCTGTAGAGATGTAATAAAATATTTGATTTGTCTTTCAATTCGTGTGAAATTAAAGTATGAAAACGACATTAATTTTGAAATGGATGCGTTCTTCCTTTTTTGCCAAACATTACTGTAAGGAAAGTTACGTGGTAATACTTTAGTTGGTTGTATAATTTTAGCCGTATAGCATATTAAATAATATGTCAAAGAGACGAAATAGCAGTTTTGAGATGATGGTTTCATGGTTATGGATGGTCTCGTCTGTTTATACAAAAATACTTACATTTAAAACACACAAATTCGGGTGAAACAAATTCGACCTTTTTGTGTGTTTAGATATAGGTTTCAAAATCGAAATCTTTGCTTGGATTTTTTCACAAGATACGATGGACTATGATCACACCACAACTTGCTATTTTATGCAATAAAGAATAATTGTCAAAATTAATTAAATAGTTAGTATATGATCTGTCCTTGTTCTTTTCTTGTAAGGTCAACGCTTTTGAAGAGTGAACCTATATTTGATACTAACCTTTTTATCATAGTTTACTTTTAATCATCAGATATTATAAGTTTATAATTTTATATGATACTTTATTACTGGATTCGTCGGTATCACAATGATGTTTATCTTTTTTAAAGAAATATACTATAAGATTGGCCGTGTGAACAAGTCATCGGCGGAAGGGAAGACAATCTCGAGCGTCGTGTTTCATGTTCAATTGATTTGAATATAGAGAAAATTAGATAGAAACAAGCTGGAAACAGAGTACATAAAAATAAGATATAGACAACTTGTTTCAAGAAAATACATATATTTCAAGTACTCTTCTATAACTAGTATTTTCTGTAATATTTTTTTTTTAAATATTTTTCTGTAATAATTGCATCAGTCTGCAGAGAAAACACCGATCTGTAAATACGAATGATAAATATACTACTTTCTCTTTTATTTGTGTATATAAAATTTTCCTGTTTTCTTTATCAGAAAAACAAAGAAATGAAGAACTAAAAGTTCACAAAAAAAGAAAAAAATATTAATAAAGAATTAAGGTTTTCTTCTTCTTTTTGGTGATATTTTTTGAACAATCTTTTAAGATATACACAGTTTTTACATACGGATCATGTGAATGCCACCACCTCACCAGCCAATAAATGTGGTTAGGAAATATTTGATTCTGCTATATATATGTGATTCTGAGATCCATCCAATAACTTTAACGGAAAACAAAGATTATGTAGTGAAGAAATTCTTATGAGATGTTGAACGGATACGAATAGTCTAATAGATGTGTAGTGCTTGGAGATCGATTACATAAACAAAAACATGTTATTATACCAAAATATTAGTACTTGGAACTGAGGAAATAGAGAAATAGAGTGAGGAAGAAAAGTACCTTGAAATGCAAGACTGATGCGAGCAGAAGAGACGAAAGCAAATGTGAAGATGAGGAACAAACATAACCCAATTGATGAAGATGAATAACCCATTCTCTCTCTCTCTTTCTATTTCTTTTTTTTTTCTCTCTCTCTCTTCTTTTATATTTATAGACGCCACAAAATGTCACACAGGGGCGGATCTAGAAATATTTTTTAGTTGGGGGCATAATAATATATTAATATATATAATAATTAATAATGAAAATAATATCAAAGATAACATATTAAATATATATATATATATAAAGTTATAGTAAATAATATTGATATGCACCAATAAATGTATTTTTATATAAATTATATCTTAAACCTTAAACCTGAATTTAAAAATAATATTGAATAGGAATTTAAAAAACCTACGCAAAAATATATCACAAAATTTAGGTTTAGGAAAGATTTCTAAAGATTTAGAAAATTTAATAAACGATCTACGAGATCTTAAACCAATATTTTATGGGGGTTTTTGGGAGTATTTTAGTATACTTTCCTTTTATTTATGTGAGAAATAGAAATAAAAGATAATTTAGTTATTACTTATGCAATGTATTTTTATATTTAACGAGGTGTTGTATTGTTGATTGCTTCTGTAATTGAATTGAATTTTTAAGTTTATTCTAAACAAAATTTAAAAAGACTAAAAAGCGGCACATGAGAAACTAAAAAGTGAATGGGGGCAAAGAAGAAAATTAGAGTGGGGGCACTAATCTGAAACTTAAGTAATGAAGGAATGATTTAATAATTTGAGTGGGGGCACTTGCCCCCTCCTTGGTACAAGTAGCTCCGCCCCTGGTCTCACACCAGCCCTCCTTAGAGCATCTGTATTGGAGAACCCCTTAATAGTTTTTAAATTTTTTTTAAAAAAAAATAAAAAATAAAAAATGATTTTCCAAAAAAAAATATATATATATATTTGCGAATTGTGTCGTGACACGTGGCAAGAACCGATTCTACCGTCTCTCTGTGGAGAACTGATTCTTACCAGAGTCTCGCCACGTCAGCGCCACCTAATTATTATTATTACTAGGAGAATATCCGCGCATATGCGCGGTTTTTTTTTTATAAATTCTTTCAAAAATGTCTTATTTATATATCTCAAACTTCTATGCTCACAACAATCAAAATTAATTATAATTTGATACATTCAACCATTATATATTTATTTTAAAAGAGTATACAATTTTTGTTTGCAAAAGATTTTGTTGGACTTTGGAAAAGCAAAAATGGTGATGCATTAAGTGTGGTTTGATTCTATAAAGAAGTTTAGTCCAATTTTAATAGGTATTAAAAGTCTAAATTATTTTTAAAATAAATTAAAACTCACATGGACGGAATGTGAAAAGAATGAAGACGGTAAGAGTCTTTCCGTCTTTCTCCCCAACTTATTCCATTCCCACAAACTCCATAAAGTTAAACAGTATTATTTATAGCTTATATTTTTTTTTTAATTTAGAATTTTTGAAGTTTAATAAATGAGTTTTATCTCTATCCTTATATCTCTTCCTCCACAACTTGTTCCATTCCCACAAACTCCATAAAACTAAACAGTCGTATTTATAGCTTATATATATATATATATATATATATATATTTTTTACTTTAGAATTTTTGAAGTTCAATAAATGAGTTTTATCTCTATCCTTATATTAGTTTTGATTAATTTCAATTTATAAAAAAAAATTGGATCAATTTTCATATACGATTGCAATTCAATTTCGCTATGGAGAATATTATAAACAAATATTAGACTACACACCTAAAGAAAAATCGACGGGAATCTGTACATCCTCTATGAGGCACATATTAAACGATATTCATCAATCTTGCTAGAAGATGCAAAATTTTGATTTGAATCTTGAGTAAGATCACATTCTTGTGATTGGAAATCGATGAATGAAAAAATGTTACCCCTTGTATCTATTTCATCCATGCGGGGTTTTCACATATCCAATTCACAAGCACATACACGGCTGACTTCACGAGCGCGGCTTGATAAATGAAGAGGTTGTTTTTTTGGAGAAATTAAAGAAATTAATGCCTAAAATATTTTTGCCATATAATTAATTATGAACGGATCAAAACTAACATGAACATAATAAATAAATAAAAATTATTTCACTAATCACAAATCTAAAATTTTGACTCAATTCAGAAATCTAAATTTACCTATAAAAGTATCAAATTTGAAGTTCAAATGTGATCATACAATTTATTAGTATATCCCATCTATAGATTTAATTTATTTCAATTTATAGATTTTTTTGAATCAATTTTCACATACGATTGCAATTCGATTTCGCTTTGGAGAATATTATAAACAAATATTAGACTACACACCTAAAGAAAAATCGACGGGGATCTGTACATCCTCTCTAAGACGCATATTAAACGATATTCATCAATTTTGTTAGAAGATGCAAAATTTTGATTTAACTATTGAGTAAGATCACATTCTTATGATTCGAAATCGATGAATGAAAAATACTACCTCTTGTATCTATTTCATCCATGCGGAGTTTTCACCTATCCAATCCACAAGCACATACACAGCTGACTTCACGAGCACGACTTAATAAAATGAAGAGGTTGTTTTTTTGGAGAAATTAAAGAAATTAATGCCTAAAATATTTTTGCCATATAATTAATGAACGGATCAAAACTAACATGAACATAATAAATTAAAAAAAATTATTTCACTAATCAAAAATCTAAAATTTTGACTCAATTCAGAAATTCAAATTTACATATAAAAGTATCAAATTTGAAGTCCAACTGTAATCATACAATGTATTTCCCATATAAGTGCTTCTAATTGTTGTTAAAAAAATGCTTTGAATTTAATGTGTAGAACATAGAGACAATATCACAATATTTTAGAGAGAATTGTCAAGTAGTACTCATAGTCTAATGGGTATAACAATTGTCTTATATAGAGAGGGTTTGGGTTCGAATCTTCATCGGTGCAAAATTTAATACAAATAAAATAATTTTTTGAAAATTAAATAATAAAAGACATGTGTCATCTCCTGGTATGCTGGTGTGGCAGAAGGATGGAGAGAGTTGGCCATCTTTTATATAAAAGATTTTTTTTTCCAGTTAAAAACCCCTATTGGACTGTCCAATAATGATGCCCTTAGTTTAAACTCTTTCTTAAATCTTACACCCTTATATAAATAAAAAAAGTATTGTGTTTTTAAAAAAAAAACATGATTATATTTATTTACATTTGGTAGGTATGACAAGATTCGCGTGGGATTCCCAAAACAACAAATCAAAATTCAGGATCATTTTTACATGAACTTGTTCAAAGAACATAAAGTTATTCGCCAACTTGTATATGTTTCATGCAAATATTTAGTGAAATAGTTTCATTTTTAAAATAAAAACTTAGTTCATCACATCTATGCTTTTATCGCCCGTATACATCCATCACTTCTCATGCTTCGTAAAACTACCATACATTTTTAGCTTTTGTTTGATGAGCTTGTTTCACAAATGACTCAAATATTAGAGTCAAACATAAAAATAACTTCATTTTTTCTTCTCTCCAACAAATGTCATTTCCTTTTCATCTTATCTTTCACACTTTTAGTTAATCACGAAAATGCCATTATTCAGGAATTTTTGTTTCGAAGATAAGAAAACAACAAAAAGACATAATCATTCACAACATATCACATGTTTACGAAAATATCTTCTTCTTCAATTTTCACAACCACCATTAACAACCAAATTCAAGCTCTAAATGCTTCAACAACCCATTTTTAGCTCCAAAAACTCTCTCATTTTCGTTTTTACAAATTTCAAATTCTTAGATTTTGCCATTTTCGGTGTTTTATTCCATTAAAGCGAGCTCAAACGACTGAGCTTCTTTGCTACTGGTGAAATTTAAAATTATAAATGCTCGACAAAGCTTAAAGCGAGCTCAAACCGGATATATGTAACGTTTCATCCTTCAAGGTATTGTTGCGAGACACATGCTAATATCTCTGATACTATGAAATAGACCACTTCCTTACATCTTGGTCGATGGTCGTACAGACAACCATGACTTGATAAGTACTTTTGCGGTGCTAACCAAATCTGATGGCATCTATGTGGGCATTGGCACGATGGATCTACACTGCTTGCGGATGGTGTTCGGATGGATCTCCACTGGATTTTGCATCCGTAGTACCTTTCTTGCTAACAAAAAGAGTACATGCCTCCAGTTTGTAATTGAGGGTGAAAAGGGATATGCCTCCCGCAGGATCACAGTGTTCCTCTCTTTTTAGTTAATCACGAAAATGCCATTATTCAGGAATTTTTTTTTTCGGAGATAAGAAAACAACAAAAAAGACATAATCATTCACAACATATCACATATTTACGAAAATGCCTTCTTTTTCAATTTTCACAACCACCATTAACAACCAAATTCAAGCTCTAAATGCTTCAACAACCAATTTTTGAACTCCAAAAACTCTCATTTTCGTTTTTACAAATTTCAAATTCTTAGATCTTGCCATTTTCAGTGTTTTTCTCTATTAAAGCGAGCTCAAACGACTGAGCTTCTTTGCTACTGGTGAAATTTGAAATTATAAATGCTTGACAAAGTTTAAAGCGAGCTCAAACCGGATATAGGTAACGTTTCATCCTTCAAGGTATTGTTGCGAGACACATGCTAATATCTCTGATACTATGGGAAATATACCACTTTCTTACATCTTGGTCGATGGTTGTACATACGATTATGACCTGATAAGCACTTTTGCGGTGCTGAACAAATCTGATCGCATCTATGTGGGCGTTGGCATGATCGACGGTGATGAAGTGTCCAAAACAGCTCGATGGCAATTGGAGTTTGTAACCTTCCCTTCTTCTAAAAGAGAGCCTGCCGAGTTGTGCATTTTTTTGGTCAAAATTAATGCTTTCTCATTGGTCAATTATTAATTTTTTTAATGATTTGATTATTTAGATGGATAAAATATTGGGTTTGATATTAAGAAAAAAAATGGTTTTTATATTTTATTAAAATGGAGATGGGCATATAGATTATGAGAGTGATATATTGTTTCTTTGTTTTCCAATAAGGGTAGATAAGCTTTTCATCCTGACGAAGCAGCAGGAATAAAAAGAGTCGGGTTGGGTTTTTTTTTTTAAAACATGATTGTATTTACATTTGGTAGGTATGATAAGATTGACATGGGATCCCAAAACAACTAATCAAAATTCAGAATCCTTTTTACATGAACTTGTTCAAAGAGCAACAAAAAGTTATTTGCCAACTTGTATACACGTTTCATGCAAATATTTAGAGAAAAAGTTTTATTTTTAAAATAAAAACTTAGTTCATCACATATATGCATTCATCGCCCATATACATCCATCACTTCTCATGGTTCGTAAAACTATCATACATTTTAGCTTTTGTTTTATTTAGTTTTATTATGTGGATGACGATAGTGTTGAAATTCTTCAATTTAATTTCTGCAGTGTATTTATCAAACCGAAAAAGTCGAAATCAAACAAAATTAGTAAGAATTTATGCATACACTACATAAGAATACTAAATTCATTGATTCATCTACCAAACATATTTTAAAGTTTTACTATATAGAACTCAAGTATAGATTATCAAGAACAACAAAAGCATAACTTCTGATTTTGTATCCAATATCTTTAGATTGATTTTCAGGAACATATTAGTTTTTATGCAACGGGAGTCATCAACACACAAGTTTACACATACCAATAAGAGATCTAAATAGTTCAAGCAATCAAAAACGGATCTTGCAAATCACGAAACACCCACATAATCATCGTTTCTTGAATCCATACTTCTTCCGTTCATAGAACAGATCGGTTTTCGCTCTCCCTAGGTTGACGATCTTGGGGCAACCATCTCTGTCTTTCTCCTGTTGTGTACACTCTTTGCAGTAATAAGCATCCGAGATTCCAACCCCTCCGCATATAACACACCGGCCTTGGAACGACCCGTAGTTACATTCGTCACAGATACGCACCAGAGTACACGGACGCACGTAAGAGTCGCAAATCACGCACTTCCCGTCGCATTTCTCACAGAGTCGTCCGATGGCAATGCCGGGTTGTTTCCGGCACATGATCAGATCAGGATGATGCTTCGCCATAGCTTATAGACAAGTGTTTGAACCTGCAAAATATAGTTTTTTCAGTCCATAAAAAGAAAACGGTCTCACTTCTCTGTACATGTTAAAAATCAAAGAGATGGGTATGTGAATGTTGTGAGATTCATGTAACCATACAAAAAAAAAAATGAAGATTTCAGAGTCTTAACTTATGTATAAGCAATCAAATCCAAAAGTACACTGAATTTCCAAGAAATAGGATGGCATAATGATAAAGTTAATTTCTTTTGAGGAATTTCATCAAACACCTTACAGGCATTATTTGCAGCCAAATTAACTTATCAGCGGCACCAAACAAATTTCTATCACGAAATCGCGAAACCAAAATTGAAGTATGTTCGAACTTCCGAAAGTTAACAACTCGAAGAGCAACTAAACATAGACATCACAAAACCCTAAATTTACTCAGAGCAACAAAATCAAGAAACAAAAAAAAAACGAATATCTAGATAGAGGAATCCTAGAAAAGAATCTGGGATGGAAACTTACAGGTAAAGGGAGATCAAACTTGAGCCAATCGAGAGAATGTCGCGACGAGAAATTTCCAAAAGCGCCAAGATCAACGAAGGAGACGAAGCAGGAGGAATATAACGAGCCGGGTCGGTTTTGTACACCAATGATGAAGAAGTATCGAGATTTAGTTAAGTCGGTCTATGGTTAATGGGCTTTTACTTTGGGCTATAAACATTAATATACCAAACCAAACCGGCAGACAATCTAAACCAAAAGCCCAATCAGTAGTACCCAATAACCATAATTAGACCAGGTCAAATAGCAATTAGTGGTTTAGTTTATTTGACTTTAGACTTTAGAGCAAGTAGCTGCCAGTCTGCCACTGTCACTCTCAGTGCCAATTTGGTTCAATTCATTGGCCGTTAGCTTTGACTGGTTTTGACCAGCGTGATGTGGTGGCTATTTTCACAATGATCAGAAACTGAGTATGATCATATTCTAGACATGAAGGTGAAGTAAAGCAAAGAATCTATATTTTATATACATGCTTTTTAACAAAACCAAAATAATCTCTCTTTTGATACCTTTGTGATAATATAAAGAAGGTCGTTATTCAAAAGGGCCGAAACTCCTAGTTTATCCAGCAAGAGACCAAAAACAAATTAAATTAAATAATTTCAAACTCTTTTTCCATCACAAGTGTTTGAACTTGAAATCTTGAATATACAACAAATGTTTAAAGAAATGTTGGGATATCAATCTAAATCGCATCAAAATTTAATATAGATATATTATAATATACAGCCATTTTTCTATTTTTGTGATAGCTTAAAATTATTACGGTTTGTTTTTATGTGTTTTCTCAGTGGCAAAGGTATACTACCAGGGGGGTCAAGTGATCCATACGAATTTTGCAAAAATAGCTAAACTTTTGTTAAGTATTTTTAATTGACCTATATCCAAAACAATTATTGACCCCTCTAGAATTTTAGTTTAACTATGATCCAATAAGTATATTAAATATTTGAAAATATTAGTCCAATAACCATTAAAAATAATTTTAAAATAAAAAAACTCATTAATTAGCTAAATCTAATTATTTCTATTAATAAAAAAATAAAAAATGAAGTGTTTAACTTCTCAATTCACAATTACCACGATACGAGTGGCCAATATTTTAAAGACTACCTCGCATAATTGTATTGGTGATGCATTTTTAAGCAATTGCCTATTTTGTTTTATTGAAAAACAAGTGCTTAACACAATAACAAATGAAACAGTGATAAAACAATTTGCAATATATGAGTGAGCGTAAATATATATCTTTAAAATTTATGTTATTATGATATTTTTGATATTTTTTAAAAAATTTTACCCTTATTTTAGTATTAAAATTTTATTATATGACCCCGTAATAATGTTTTCCGCCTCTGCCACTGTTTTTCCTAACACATGTTAAACTTCAGAATCCTGGTATGGCAGTATTCGTAATCCACTAGGATAATAAATGTTTGTTATTTATAGGTAAAACAAAAATAAATTATTGTACATAAACAAAAAATTAAAACGAGACCCCATATTTTCGTCCTTTTAAAATGTAGTTTGTTGATCCTTAAGTCCTCAAAACATACGTATAGTAGCAAGTTCCATGCAAAGGACAACATATAATAACAACACTTCTCTTTTCCTTTTTTCCTAAATCTCTCTCTCTCTTCTCTCTTCAGTCTTCAAGCTTCTTTAATGTCGGCTCTTCAAGGTCTCATCACTTTCCTCTTCTTGTTTCTTCTTCTTCTCCAAAACACCACGTCAGCTTCTCCTCTCTCTCTCCCCCGGCGGCCGAGCCAGAACAACAACACTAACCACAGCAACTTCTCCAAGCATCCACGTCGTGTGGTTTTTCCGGTGAACCGGAGCAGCTGCGATCTGTTCGCCGGCGAGTGGGTACGGGATGAGACGTACCCGCTTTACCGGGCGGAAGAATGCGGCGGAGGAATGATAGATCCGGGATTCGACTGCCAGACTTACGGCAGACCTGACTCCGACTACCTCAAGTTCCGGTGGCAACCTTTCAACTGCGACGTTCCTAGGTTATATAAACTCATTCACTATCTAACTCCATATATTAGACCAATTTAGTTAAATTAATTGGTTAATTGTTACTATTTTAAAGTACTTTGCTTTTGAGGAACATTGATATCGAGAGTATCGCCTAGCCTCGAATATTTAAATTTATGTTTAGAGATTTAAATTTGGGCAAAAGAACTTCCTAGTTGCGCCATTGCACCAACCAAGATCTAGAATGTAATTACTATATATATATATATATATAAAAAACAAATTCAAGCCGGTTATATCATAGTTTTTGTTTGATGTCATATATAGCATTTTGGGTTATATGATCCTATCAGTGGTCCCAGAAATTATGAGATGTATACAACAATATGTTATGTACATTCTTCAGAACCACTTTTTTAGTTAATTAACAATATAATTAGGTGTATTTTATACTTCAACTAAATTTTTTAAAGAAAGTTTAATAAGCCTTTTCGAGTTGTGTAATGAGTGTAAGTTTAACAGATTCGTTTCTATTAACAAAATCGAATTGATTGTTTTTCTGTTGGGAGAGTTTGGTGCGATTAAAGTAATTACTTATTATTAGTTGTACTGTTGTATGGTCGACGCAATGATTTGTTTATTTAATTTTAATGTTTTTGATTTATTTGGAAGACAGGTTCAATGGAGTGAAGTTTCTACAAGAAATGAGGAACAAAACAATAATGTTCGTTGGTGATTCGTTGGGTAGAAACCAATGGGAGTCGTTGATGTGCATGATCTCTTCATCAGCACCACACATTCATACACGTATCATGCATGAAGATCCTCTCTCTACCTTCAAGATCCTTGTAAGTTCCAACACAAATTTATACTGTCGGTTAATGAATCTATTTATTTTTCTTGGGGGGTTTAATTAGTTTTCTCGAATAACCTCGCGAGATTTGAGTCAAAACCTATGATTCGAACGTCGTTTTCAACTGTTATTAGCTTGCTCAACTTGACGTCGTCGGTGACAGTTTTCACTGGTTCAATAAAAGGGACAAAAGAAAAAACTAAAACCCTTGAAAGCAACATCAGTTACCATTTTAGTACTTTATTACACTTTAAAGTGTTTAAAATATTCTTTTACACTTTTATATTTTGGTTTCAAGTTTTAAATACTCTATATTTCTATTACACTGTGCATGAATATGAAATATTATTTAGTTTCAGATACTTAGATCTAAGCTCTTCGGATTAGAATATGATCCACTATCTAGTAACAAAACGAGCTTTCTTAATTAATATTTGTTTCGGGATATTATATATGTCAAAACTTTTAATCTTTTTGCTAAAATTTGAAATTTCTTTCAGTCCAAATCAGTCTTTATTTTTTTTCTTTTTTTGGGTCAAAATCAGTTTTAGTAAATCTCTTTAGGTTTCGGATACTAAAGTTTTAATTATACAAGATTACAAGATATAACGTTGGGTCCCGCTTATAAATTACCAATCAGAATGAAAACAATTTTAATTTGCTGAAAACAATCTCAGGACTATTTCTTAAAATTAGTTGAAAAGTGACGTTGTCAAAAACAAACAAAAAACACGAACTTTTCTAACAAACAATCACAATGTTTTTTCTTCACTCCTTTCATTGTAACTTCTCCATTCAATCCTTCATAATCTCTCTTTTATCTCTTGTGTTCTCTAGTTGTTTATTACCATTCTCTCTTTTTTTTTTTTTTTTTTTTTAATTACTATTCAAACCCAAAGCTTCTTCAATTTCTTTTGCTAATACATGGATGCATCAATGACAGGACTACAACGTTAAAGTGTCATTCTACAGAGCACCTTATCTTGTAGACATAGACAAAATTCGCGGAAAGACAACTCTTAAACTCGACGAAATCTCTGTCGACGCATCGGGGGCTTGGCGCACTGCCGACGTTCTGCTGTTCAACACTGGTCACTGGTGGAGCCACACAGGGTCTTTACGAGGGTAAGCTAAAAATTTAACCTCTCTTGGTGGATTTTCACTTAGCTAGTGATGAGGGTAAATGTGAACGTTGAGTGGGTAAAATTGCGTGAAAAGTGAAAAAAGTTTTTGAGAGTGAGACAGGTGGGAGCAGATGGAGACAGGAGGGAGATATTACGGAGACATGGATAGGTTAGTGGCATTGAGAAAAGGACTAAGAACATGGTCTAATTGGGTTCTGAGTTATAAAATCAACTCTCCTCTCTCTAGAGTTTTCTTCCTCTCCGTCTCACCCACACACTACAAGTATGTACCTCTCTCTCTTTCTCTTTTTTCTAAGCACTTTTTTCGGTTTTATATCCATTTTTTTTCTCCAAATTAGTAACTCATATATGTGACATTGGGGGGTGTTTGATGAGGTTGACTCATATATAATAAGCACGTGTAGTGTTGATAAATAATAAATAAAATCACCGTGATATCAACGGCAAAGTATTTAATAATAGGAAACACAATCAAACACATGCATTGGTTTGAATTGTGAGGGTTTTGCTAGATGTTGCCAAACTTATATTAAATAAGATGGCTTGCTAGTTGCTATACCAATCTACAACTACTACTATCTACTTAGCATTGTGGCCTCACCTTTTGCTAGCTAGCCACAACGCGTAGACATGATAGATACGTGTGTTCCATCAAAAAAGTAGTATGGTTTTGCTTATAATAAAGATCTCTATATAGTCATTTCAAAACTAGAAGCCTTTTTTTTCTTAGTCCAAAAAAAAAAAAAATGTTCATGGTTAATGGCAATGTGGCATGGTTTATTTGAACGTCTAAAAAGATATATAAATTTTGCATTATTTCATAAGAAAATAAACTCAAAAGGATAACCATGAGAATAGTCTGTCGATAAAGGTCCACCCACATATGAGCTGTGTCTTTTTGATTTGGGCCCAATCAAATAATAGTCCAATCGCTTTAGAATTGTGGAATATTTTCCTCCTTGCAAGTTGCTAAATGATATAGGTAGTATATAAATGTAGCCGCCAACATAACAGTTAATGTTGTATCCTACCATTCCTATAATCTTTAATAGTGATACTGTTCCTTGTACTCACTCCGTTTCAAAAAAAGTGTCACTTTGATATATTTACATAAATTAAGAAAATTATTAAAAATTATGTTTTACTCTTTGTTCGCACATTAAATAAAATCATCTCTCTAATTATTACATTAAATTAGTAGGGTCAAAACTGGATTTTTATTTAAAATTCTGCATTGAAAATGTAAAACGACACTCTTTGTGAAACAAAAATAAAATCTTAAAACGACACAAACGGAGGAAATAATAATTTAGCTAATTCAAATTTTGATAACGAAACCTCATACATTTCAAAATTGCATAGTTACACATATCTAGGAAATAAACAAAGTAAATGTTGATTTATAAACATACTTGATGTGAAAATGTGATGCAGCCCAAATGAGTGGACTTCAAGAGCAAAAGCTTCAACGACAACACAAGCAGCAAAAAGCTGTTACGGTCAAACGACACCGTTTAGTGGAACAACGTACCCAACAAGCTCATACGTAAACCAGAAGAAAGTGATTGACGAAGTGGTGAAAGAGATGAGATCTCATGTCTCGTTGATGGATATATCTATGCTCTCTGCTCTTCGAATCGACGGTCATCCTTCCATCTACAGTGGAGATCTCAACCCTTCTCTAAAGAGAAATCCTGACCGTTCATCTGATTGTAGCCATTGGTGTCTTCCTGGTCTCCCCGATACTTGGAACCAATTGTTCTATGCTGCTTTGTTGTTTTAAGATTTTATTAATCAAAAATATCAACCAAATGTATCTATTGAATTATATATAGTTTCGCTTTCATTGTAAGTTGTTACGTTTAACCAAACATATAATTGTGATCTATGATGATCCGTGAAGGTCTCTTATCTATCATACTTGTCCACTGATTGTTGTTAAGGATGTGCCGAAATCGATTTAAGGAAAAACATTCGTACATAAATAACACTTTTGGGTCATAATGGATAATCGAACATTTCAAAATGAAAAGCCCATACAATGGCCTTGAATCTTCTGATTTTAGACCCACCTCAATTATTAAAATAGTTAACTATGAAATCTGTTTCGCTGATTCACACTGATTTCTTGGTCACACAATCTCTGTTCTAAATACACATTTCTAATCATTGATTTCTTGATTAAGACGTGACGTCGTTCGATACTATTGATCTTGTCAAAGCCTAAAAAGGCCACGACGACCTAAATCTGTTATCTCACAGTAAAGAACTTGTGTGCTATTCTACATGTTAGATGCCTTAACAAATCTTTGACATCGAAACTACACATTTAATACATTAAGTTGCAATCTCAAAGATACAAAAAGTAATTTGGAGACAATTTGACCAGGAAGTAGTGTTTTTATACGACCACTGTTTTATAATCTGAGTACAAATTGCAAAGCAAAGTGTGTGAGCTATAAACGGAAAAAAGAGTTTGAAGAAAATTTCAAGGTAAAACAACGGACTACGTACCAAAACTAAGTTGTGTGAGTTATAAACTCAAAAAAGAGTTTGAAGACAATTTCAAGATAAAACAACGGACTACCAAAACTAAGTTATGGTAGCGTAGTAGTAAAAGATTCAGAAGCATAACATAAAGTTCACTAGATTTGATTTTTTTTTATATATATAAAAAACACTAGATTTGATTTTCAACTATAAATTCTCTCACTTCTGTTTTCTAGTCAAAATAGTATCACGGTTTATATCAATTAGAAAACTCGATGAATAATCTATTCGACATCTACACTAGTCTGAAGGTTTAGTCGGACATCACCCTCAATCTTTGTTAACCAAAAAGGAAAAAAAAAAACACAGCGGACAAGTGACAACCAAATTTTAACCAAAAAAAAACAGACGGTCGACTGTATAACAACTACAATTATGGAGTGGAAAACTTCTTTAATTTGCTTGATTAATCATTATATTTGGTCAATTAATGTATACTCATCTTAATGACCAAGTCCATTCGTAAAAGTAGGAGTCTTTATATATGACTCATTCTTCAGCTGAACATAAACAGTATTAGAACATAGTAATAGACTATCATCTCATGACTGATTAATGTAATGATTCAAACTAATGATCTTTCCAATCCGCATTAAGTTGCTTATAATACAGAACCCACCGAATTGCCATCACAAATCTATAATAGTGGTTGAGTTTCGTAGAATGGGCGAAAAAACTCTAAACAAGTATGTGCATATATAGAAATATAATTTTTTTTTTTTTTTTTTGGCTATTAAGATCATTCGTAAACCGTGATATATTGTTGTATACATAACCGGTTCTAGGTTTTTAAAGGCTAAAAACATAGAAAAATAGGAAAAACTGTTAATTACAAAACAACAGTGTACGATCGAGAAACAAAGAGGTAGAAAACGACTACAGGCAATGGCAATGTCCTTTTTAATTAGGAACTTTTTTTTTCCGATACTCTTAATTAAAAAATTAAAAAAACATGCCGGAGTTTCCAACATGCAAACAAATCCATGGCAAGGTAGACAAATTCAAATAGAAAAAAATACCTACAAAATTTAATTAAAAGGTTAACATAGAACAAATATCTAACAAAATCAAAATATGTACGTATTTTTAATTTGATAGTCGAATTATTAGTGTATTTTAATGTTTAAATTCAATCATAATGTTTTCTAAAAACACTATTCTCATAGAAAAATAATATACTTCGTATAAAAGAATCTAATATCTAGAATAACAAAAATACTAATCTGAAAAAAAAGAAAAAAACATATATGTGATCATGTGGTACGAATCTCCTTTATATAAAAGGGATAGATTTCAAGGCCTCTGAGGGCTGTCACCTCAACCAAAATAATCAGTGAAATAATCAACCAATAAAAATACATAAATTTGACATGTCATTTTCAAGTTTTACCACATTATCAATTATTCAAGAGAAGATTACAAAATGCCACATCATCATATTCACACCCCAAAACATAGACGAGTACTCTTTAAAAAAAAATGTTTCCAATTCCTTCTCATTAAATGTACTAACCGAGAACATAAACGAGGACTCTTTAAAAAAAAACAAAATGTTTCTTATTCCTTCTCATTAAATTATGTACTAAAATTGATATCATCATATGTAACGCAAGCGTTTTAAAGAACTTTATCGTTTCTTCTTCCTCTTTAAACGTTTTCCCGAGTTATAAAAGAGACAGCCACTCAAACCAAATCCACATTCAAGTAATACGTACGCTAACACCTAAATAATACTCACATAAAGAAGATTTCAATTCCGGTGGAGATTCAAGATTTTTATTTCCTTCGGGCACCGCAAACTCAATTCCAGAGCTGATGGAAGCATCGAAGAGAAGAACCTAGAGAAAAACCAATCAAGGGCTAACCACAACCACGGTAACCATCGATTTAACTGACTGAAAAATCGCTAGAGTTCTAACGGTGGTGTTTTGTTTTTGATTCCGGGGTTATTACAAGTGTAGTACATTTAGAGGATGTCCAGCGAGGAAACACGTATGTGGAACGAACACTGGATGATCCAGCGATGCTGATTGTGACTTACGGTTAGAAGACTAACACAAGAACGAGCCATGAAGTGTTAAGAGTATTGACAAATGTGTAAAGAGCCTACTTATTAATTATGGTTTATGTATAGCTTTCAAGTTCATGTAAATACTAAGATCATATCCAATTTTGTTGTAGCAATGATTGATATATATGCCTTATGAGAAAGGACAATTATGCTATTTGTTGTAGCAATTTGGTTGTGTTTAATGGGTGTTAACTTGAGGAGGTTGATGATCTGCACACACAAAAAAAAAAAAAAACATTGCAAATTTCATATAACTTAACTAAAACATATTTTTCATTAACCCGCCAAATGAGAGAGGAAAATATGTTTAGAAGCATTAAAAAAAGAAGACGCTATCAACGATCTACGATGCAACCACAAAGATCACCATCAATGCATCGTACAATGGATCCAAATAAACAAAAATAGCCTCATAAGTAGGGAATCGAATATTTGAATTTGTAGTTTTCATACGTCTGATTAAAACATCAGAATGATTTAATTTTACATGTAAAGTTTTCAGTTTATATTAAGAGAAAAAATCCTATAAGAAATCAATTTTATGAAATCTACATACATCTATCTTATTAAAATTAAACATGTTAGTATGGAAAATAGTTAAAATAACAAAAATATATAGATTCCATACATATAGTATCTAAATAATAAGTACGCAAAAAAAAAAAAAAGTAAAGAATGGGTAATAGATACAATACAACACGTATGGAGATGCAAGCGTACACATTTAAAAGAAAATTAAGCAGCACAACAAAGAAAAAAAAAGTCAATTCAACAAATAATACATTAAACAACAGACTAAGAAATCTAAATATAAACCCTTCCTAAAAAAAAAAAAAAAAAAATCTAAATATTTAAATCAGACAACAAATATGTCGACAAAGAGATAAAGACCAAAAAACACAAAGTTAACAATAAAATGAAAAAAATATATATACAAAAACAAATTACATAGCTACAGCCTAAAGAAAAATGCATTCAAACAAAACAAAAATTATTGGAATTAAAAAAATAAAAATACAAGTTAAAAATTAGAATGTGTACTACACAACAACGATGAATCTATTAGATTTAACTACAACAACAAAATTACTATCGAACACAAATTTTAAAAAAAAATAATAATTATGATGGCAACTTAAGTGTTGTGTTTTCAAGAAGGTTAGTCTATGCATGTTTTCCTGAAATTAGGGCTCTCAAAATAATGACAACCATAAATTGTAGAGATTATAGCGAAAGAAGAGGAGAAGACAAAGTAAGAAGAAAAAGTGTTCGAATGTTGAAGATAATTGATTTACAAGATCTTACGCATGATGGAATATAATGGGAGCAAAGTTTGTTAAAGAGTAGAGCTCAGATCTCTTCAAGTTTTCTTTATCTCTTTGCGACACCCTTCATTAATGTTCACTTCCATATTTTCAATCTTTGAGACTTTCAAAGAGCAAGCAAATACACTAACTCAGAAATATGAGTAAGAGTGTCATTACAATGCCGTTGTAAATCAAGAGCCATGTTTGTTCTCACGTGTTATTAAGTAGGAACTATTGAAATGTTATGTGATGTTTGAATCTGGTTTACTTTCAATTTAAAAGGTATGGTCTCTCATCTGTGTAAATTGTGTGATATAACAGAAAGAAATTCTCTCTTTCGACAGTATACGAATATAATATCCGAAAATGCGTTAATACAAAATTGTGAAAGATAGGCTTATTTAAAGAAAAAATTATAAACACATATATTCGTTAGATTGTATATGATAAGTCAAAATTCGAAAACAAAACATTTACAAACGGCATAACCTAAAGCTAGAATCGCCAGCATAAATAAGATTTTATTATGACAAGTTAGTCTATCCACAAAATCAAAAAAAAACTTCAAAAAAGAAGAAAAAAACATGAGAAAAAAGCATAAGAAACAAAAGTTAAAGATCTACAAATCCACAAATTCATATGGCTATGCTTGAAGGAAATAAACGTACACAAAAGTTTAAATAAATATTATATCAATTCAAAACAAAGCTACATGTTCTAATCAATTAATAATTTAGCTTATATAACAATTGATTCGGGACAATTTTGCAAAATTAAAATCAAAAATCATCAACCAATGAAAGCATAACAAAAAATATAAAATGAAAACAACCAAAACAATAATATAAAACATAAAATAATTACACAACTCATGCGTAGCGTGGACAAAACACTAGTATCTTTAACAAAAACAATTATGTGGTTTGAATACCCGATTAAGCTCATAATTTATTAGTACATGTAAATGAGAGGAATAAATTAAATAATAATGAATAGATAAAATTAGCTTTGAAAATTTCGGGTTTTGGGACGTGAATTTACGGAAACGGGAATTAAAAAACAATTCCCAAAAGGGAATCCGATAAGAACGGGACGGGAACAGGACGGGTTCGGAAAATTTTTTAACCTAAAATCTTTTCTCAACCGGGTAATTATTTTGGAAAAATTCGAGAAAATTCAGAAAATTTCGGATATCCGATCTCATTTCCGTTCCCTTTTTGTATCCTTTTCGTACCCGCTTGAATAAATTAAATGATTCCGAATGGAAATTTTTTTGAACGGGACGGGAAATTCGAAACGGGTATGGATAGAAATTGGAAATCCGTTTCGAAATTTCCAGAGCTAGATAAAACTTACTATACACATCTCTTTCCAACGAATACGGTTTTGTAGGGGAAAAATAAAAAAAACTATCCGTTATTATTGATGTCACAGCTCATAGAAAGTTACACTCTTAAGGGGAGACTTGTGTTTTTTAATTAGAAGACAATCGTGTGAATTGAGATAATTAAAAAAACCTTTTGATTTCACAACGGTCATCAAATGGAAACAAACAAACAAAGAACGAAGGCTCCTCTCAGTCCTCAACGGTCACTTGCTAAGAAGCTGCGACTGCGACCACCAAAATAATCCATCCAATCAAATCACACAACGTGTAAACCCCTCGCGGGTCCCACAACGGTCCTAAGAAGAATCTGTTTTTCCATTATTAATCAAACACTTCTTTAACACAGATACGTTACCCAAACACCACATGCCCCCCCCCCCCAACTTTTATTCCTTAATACTCTTTCCTTTCCTTTCCTTTCCTCAACGGTCACTTGCTAAGAAGCTGCGACTGCGACCACCAAAATAATCCATCCAATCAAATCACACAACGTGTAAACCCCTCGCGGGTCCCACAACGGTCCTAAGAAGAATCTGTTTTTCCATTATTAATCAAACACTTCTTTAACACAGATACGTTACCCAAACACCACATGCCCCCCCCCCCCAATTATTATTCCTTAATACTCTTTCCTTTCCTTTCCTTTCCTTTCAGACGTGTTTTCTACTTCATCTGAAATGTCCGTTTTACCCCTACCCTCCTCACTAAGCAAAAACAAAAACAAAATCAAAATGCTTTGCTTCCTTCATCGTTCTAGTTTTGGGGGCGGTGAATGACCGTTTTGTCCTCGAAGATTCTTTCTATTTGCGTTTTGCTGTTTTTCCTTTTAACTTTTTTTATTTTTGTTTTATACAGACTTTTCTTATTTTCTGGAATAGTAGTAGTTATTTTTCCAATTTCCCACTAGGCATCATTTGCTTTTGTTATTTTAAATTATAACTGTTTTTAAATTGAATTATTCTCTTTTGCACATTTTATGCGAGCGAGAGAGTAGGATGTTCCACTTGGGTGGGTACGTTTTCCAAAAAAATTAACTCACTTTTCACCAAACTAATAATTTAAATCATTATATATTTATCCAACTATTTTACACTTTACTCATCTCACATAATCCTTTACTAAAACACAATTTTTTTTTCCATCTGAATAATTTATTAATAGATTACGAAAGATGCATTAGACTTGAAACGAGAAGAATTGAGATCCTTCTAAAAAGAAACACAATACAGAAAAATTTTAAGATATAAAGCTAAAGATGAAAGAGGATACTCATACTTAAATTAATTTTCATGATTTTGACACTTGAATCCAGCCCTGAAAAGAACAAACCTAACTAGATAAGAAACTGATCTTCAGAAACGGACAGAAACAGATCAAAGTAGTTTGTTTGAGGACCTAAAGAAAACTTCTATTCAAAGAATCCATAACACATATTTTGTGAAATTTCAGCGATTCACACAGCTTGACGCTGGTACCTACATTAGTTCTTACCATATTGTCATTCACATAAAAATATTTGGAACTTCTAAAGAGAAACCAAAGAACATCCTGGCTTCGAACCAACAACCACCATCTTACCAGAAACCAAAACAAGAAAGAAAATCTAAAATTCTCCAAATTTTTTCATCCATTGCTAAGAAGAGAGCAGATAAAAAAAACTAAGCAGGACTCAAATAACCACCGCAAAACCTCACAGAGATAAAGACGGAAGATCAAGCTAAAGAAGAGATTATCCGGAAACCATAAACGACGAAATTTCTAAATCTAGATCTAGATCTATTAAAACCGAAAGCGTTTGCAGCAAAAACCGCTTCGTTGTCCAACTCGAACCAGCGCTTCCACCATCATCGAGGACAAGCCTCCATTCTGGATCTAGATCTATAACCTCTCATAGCTCAATACCAATTTACAAATCCTCTTTGCTCCCACCGAAACCAAAGGAAAAACCTACTAAAACACAATCTTATTAGTTTTTTTGTAAAACATGACACTGCAAACGGTATATGATGATTTTAATATGTTAATAAAAAAAATTAATAACATAAAAAATTCTAGATTATCATATGAATGTTCTTATAAATGTAATATTGATACTTAACAATATAATAATTGTATGCAATATTATTGTGAAATAAAAAATTAAATGGATACGCACCATAAATAAATTAAAAAACCCTAAGAAAAATAGATATTTTCCATACTTAGGAAAAAAAAGAAACCCAAATCGAAATAGAATTTTTTCCCAACGACCTATTAATAAAAAACCAATTCGTTTTTTTTTTTCTTTTTCTTATGGTCAACAAAAGTACTATTAAAATAGATACAAAACTTTGTTTCCT
Source organism: Alliaria petiolata (assembly GCA_020283515.1). Taxonomy (NCBI): domain Eukaryota; kingdom Viridiplantae; phylum Streptophyta; class Magnoliopsida; order Brassicales; family Brassicaceae; genus Alliaria; species Alliaria petiolata. The sequence continues at coordinate 557,469 of JAHZTW010000035.1, read as the reverse complement.
CAAAATATTAATCCTTTTGTCCGGGAGGTGAAGGACAAAGCCGTAAATAGAGGAACGAAAATTGCAAGGGGCATATACGTCTTTCTCTAAGTCAATGAGAGACTAAAAAAAAAACTCAAGTTTGAATAAAGAGAACGGCTCGATAAACACGGACTCCATTATTATTTTTTATATTCAGTTCCTTCTCTCTCTCTTAATATTTAAACCTTCTCCCTCTCTCTCTCTCTCCTTGTCACAAACCAGAAATCTCAACGACGAGAGGAAGAAAAGAAGAGAAACAGATCGATCTTCTTCAACAAAAACAATCTCAATCTTCGAACTCTTCGAACCGAATCGAATCTATTAGGGTAATTAAAACGATGTCTTGTTCCGTCGCCGTCTGCAATTCTCCGGTGTTTTCTCCGTCGTCTTCTCTTTTTTGCAACAAAACTTCTATACTATCTTCGCCGCAGGAAACAATCTCTCTCACTCTTTCCCATCTCAAACCTTCGACGTCTTCTCCTTCCTCCCCCTCCGCCGCTGCGGCTTCCCCGAAATCTCCTTTCCGTCTCCGTTTTCAGAAACCTCCGACCGGATTCGCTCCTGCGCCGCTAGTGTTTGGATCGGACTCTGTTTCCGCGTCGTGTACCGGCCAATCTCCTCCCGGAGGGGTTTTGAAGAGGAAACGGCCGACGAAGCTCGATATACCGATTGGTACCGCTGGTTTCGTAGCTCCGGCGTCTGAGATCGCGGCTGCGACGCCGAGGGAGGAGAGTAGAGAGGTGAAGAGGGAAGGCGACGGTTACTCTGTTTATTGTAAGAGAGGAAGGAGAGAAGCTATGGAGGATCGCTTCTCTGCCATCACCAATCTTCAAGGAGATCGCAAACAGGTAAGCTTCAAATCTCCTTTTCAATTTTCAATTAGTTAGTAATTGGAAATCGAAATTCTGAAACGTTTGAAACGCGATTCTAAACGCTGTTTGCTTTGTGTGATTTTTGCAGGCGATATTCGGAGTCTACGATGGTCACGGAGGAGTAAAAGCGGCTGAGTTTGCGGCTAAGAATTTAGATAAGAACGTTTTAGAAGAGGTAGCTGGTAAGAGAGACGAGTTAGAGATAGCAGACGCGGTTAAACGCGGTTACTTGACCACAGACGCTGCGTTTCTCAAGGAGAAAGACGTTAAAGGCGGTTCTTGCTGCGTCACGGCTATGGTCAGCGATGGGAACCTCGTTGTGGCCAATGCCGGGGATTGTCGTGCGGTGGTGAGCGTAGGAGGCGTAGCGGAGGCCGTTTCTTCCGATCACCGCCCTTCCAGAGACGATGAACGGAAAAGAATTGAAACCACGGTGAGAATCTCTCAAGTTTTAGTGAAGTTTGATTTTGGGAATATCCGAATATGGAAAAGTATGGTTTTCTAATAATAGATTGATCTTTTCGCAGGGCGGATATGTGGATACGTTTCACGGTGTTTGGAGGATCCAGGGATCTTTAGCTGTTTCAAGAGGAATCGGTGATGCCCAGCTCAAGAAATGGGTCATAGCCGAACCAGAGACGAAGATGTTGAGAATCGATCAGGACCACGAGTTCTTGATCTTGGCATCGGATGGTCTGTGGGACAAAGTGAGTAACCAAGAAGCTGTTGACATTGCTCGTCCCTTGTGCGTAGGAACCGAGAAGAAGCCATTGTTGTCAGCCTGTAAGAAGCTTGTCGATCTCTCGGCTTCGCGAGGCTCGTCTGATGATATCAGTGTGATGTTGATCCCGTTGCGCCAGTTCATCTAGAGATAAAAGTGTATCTTAGAGATTTTAGATAGAAATTTGGAGAGGGTTTCCTTTTTGATTTAGCTTTTATTTTTTTTAACTTGATTCATTCATTTTATTTATTCTTTCTAACTTAGTGAAAAGTTAAAACTCAATGTGGCCTATGTACTTGTATGAATCGAGCATTGGTCGGATTTAATATAATTATCAGTTATTATATATTTTTATACATTTCAAGATCCTCCGAATTTGACTATGTTACACAACACAAGGTTGAGCTGAAAGAGATTTGTATAGTTGAAATTGTACCTGAAAGTAGCATACAAATTGTATTTTTATTGTGTATGTGTGTTCTTTTTGTGGTTGAGCTGTTGTACCTTCGTCTCCGGGAATTAGAGCATGCTTTGTGGTCTAGACATGCGTTTTGAAGATGTCTTTAAGCTCAATTTGCATTCTACTTACCAAGTCAAAGAGAAACGTTTACTTTATCATTGTGTGTATTGAACAATCAACTTGAATATTCATTTGAGACCCTATTCATTTTGAAATTTTGATTAATTTCGACCCATAGACATGACTCGTATTTGAGATGCAACGTGAACATGACATGACATGCGATGCTGGTGAAAGAGTCACTCTGCCAATATTGTTTCGAAGTCGAACTAAGGTGCAAGAGAATTTGATCAAGAGAACATGATCTACCATAAACAAAGTGATTTTGTTTTTGTCTTTTGCTTTTTACTAACACCTCGAGTTTGACTAATTTGAAGAGTGAAGAGGGCCAAAAGGTAAAGAATTTTTTTAGCAAATTTCACGTTTGGGCCAAAATCAAAACCAAATAGTCCGAAATCAATTATGTGCACACAGGTAGTTTAATTTTTTTTTGTTATGAATTGTATTTGTATCTCAATCGGTTTTCATGTAAAAGTACAAAAAAATTTGAATTTGTCTAGTTGTTAAAATGTCGTTAAATAGTATAGCACACATATCCTAACAATGTTGTTGGATGTTGACATGGATTAAACCCCGTAACTTTCGATGCATTTCATATTATTAAGAGTGAAATGATTTACAAATTGTGCGTTGTGTCGATCACATCGATTGCAACTGATTTTGAGACGAACCACACACGAAATGCAAGTTGAAACGAGCCAAAGAAGATGAAGCATATAGCACGCGAAACAGAGAAGAGAAAGAAGTAACATACACAGTCTTACGGGTTCAAATTTATCGGTGTGATAGACCTTATGTCTCGAACCAGAAACTTATATCCAACAAATCACTATGATTAAAACAAATTTGAGTTTCTTGGACAAAGCTGAGGGCTTTGAGATTGATTCAACGATAGAACATTTGTGACAAATGTTAGAGCCGGGATTCGTATCCCCTCTAAAAAGTCCGATGTGAATCAAATTTGATCCATTAAGAAACCCTAAAATGGCCCTTGCCTATTTTAGGTCGGCAGAGTTAAAAAGAAATATTCTATTTACGCTTATCATATGTCAGGTCGGCATAATAAAAGGAAATATTCCGTTTAACCTTGTTAAATCCGAAGAAAGCGCCAAGTCGGCCTAATCTCTCGGGAAACTTTCCTGTTCCAAAAAGGAAAGAGCAAACCATGAAAACCGACTTGAAGAAACTATAAATATAGAGGATTTCTCGACCATAGAGTTATTCAGAAATCGAGAGAGAAAATCCTAGGGCAAATATAGCAACTCATTGTTCAAAGCTTTAGAATTCTTTTTTTCTCAAGTTTTAGGTCGGCGTTTTTTTCCGACGACCTAAAACCACCTTGTATTTTCGAGCTCCGGTCTAAATTTCAATAAAGACCCCTCTTTAAACCCATTAACTCTTATTTTCTTTTAAGATCCGATTTGAGTTATTACAACAAACAAGTCTCTCCCTTGTAAAACACTCCCTCTCTGACAGAGTCTTTGTAACTTATAACTCTTATATGCCTTATAAGTTACAACAACTAACAAGTCTCTCCCTTGTAAAACACTCCCTCTCTGACAGAGTTTTTCGTTAAGTCTTTCAATTACCCCACCGGTTCACATTAAATTAAAACCCTTGAACCAAGAACATCGAGTTACTTACACCATTGAAACCACATTGTGACATTGTATATTTTATTTATTGAAGTCACATCAATACATTAAGCAAGATGTGCTTTTTATTTGTAGCCCTATTAAAAATTTCAAAAAACTCCCATTGTGAAGTTGACATAAATATTATCATTAATTGAAAACTCAAAATTTTTGAATCTCAAAACAAGAACTTTTAAATTTGTGCGGTGATAATGATTACCGACATGGAGAAGGTCGATAAAGGATAATGAGAAAAAAAATCAAAAAAAAGGATTGTGTTTGTGAAAAGAGGAAGAAGACACAATGGTCAAAGTAAGAACGAAAAAACAACACGTGAAAGAGAAACACATGTTTTGTGTTGTAGGCGGGAGAACACGTTGTTGTTTTTTGTTTTCTCAATGGACCCCAAAACGGCACGTTGTTCGGCTTTTCTCTTTGTTGTTTGTTTTTACCAACTCTATTTCTTTCTTCTAAAATTCTATTTAACTTTACCAAAACCAAAACCTAATCTCCGGCAATCTAGCATTTCAGTCCCACACACATCATGTGTTCAACCAATTCAATGTAACTAAACTAAATGTTTTGTTCACTTTATTTAGCTTCCATATATCGATTTCATTTATTTCACTAGCTATTTTTGTTTTCTTAAAAAATAACAATATTAATGAAGATGAAAGCCTAACAAGTAAGTAACACCATGACCTATTGGATATTCTACTCATTATTTACAAATTTGAATCACCATAATCACGTTACTGCAATATCCGTAATGCATATACTGTAATCTTCTCACTTTATACAATTATTGACTCATCCTTGTAATATAAAATCCCAACGACATGGTCTGCAATATACACATAAATTACTTTTCTATTATCTTCTCCTTCTTTGATATTCTTCATGGTATCAGAGCTTTGAACAAGAAATTTCTTGTCTGACTCGATCGATTCTTCTTTTTTTCCCAGAAAAACTTTGACAATCAACGATGACGACTCTACCGAACACGACATCGACCGCTCAAGTGGAGACTGTTCGCCGAAAAATCTCTCCTTACGATCTGACTGCTGCTGATAACTCCGGCGCAGTGATTTCATATCCCCTACTTACCGGAACCAACTACGACGAATGGGCTTGCGGATTGAAAACGGCTCTGACTTCGCGTAAGAAGTTTGGGTTTCTCGACGGATCCATTGGGCGTCCGGCAAAAAATTCACCAGATCTCGAAGATTGGTGGACGATCCAGGCATTGCTCGTGTCCTGGATCAAGATGACAATCGACCCTTCTCTCCGATCGAACATCACTCACCGTGATGTAGCGAAAGACCTCTGGGATCATCTGCAAAAACGGTTCTCGGTAACCAGCGGACCCAAAATTCAACAGATCAAAGCCGAGCTAGCATGCTGCAAGCAAAGAGGTCTCACCATCGACACATACTACGGACAATTAACCAAGATCTGGGATAGCATGGCATCTCACCGTCCTCAACGTTTGTGCAAGTGCGGCAAATGTGAGTGTGATTTGAGTTCTGTTATGGAACAAGACCGTGAAGACGACAAGGTGCATCAATTCCTTTTTGGTCTTGATGATGCTTTGTTTCGAACAGTGAGATCTAGTATTGTTTCACGCCAACCTATTCAACCTTTGGAAGAAGTCTACAACATTGTGCGTCAAGAAGAAGACTTAATCCGTAACGGTACGAAAATGCAAGAAGGACTGCCCGAGGTAGCAGCATTTGCCGTGCAAACCCGAAATCGCACAAACCAGAATCTGGCCTTGTGTAAACATTGCAACCGTGCTGGTCATGCCTCTGAGAGATGTTACGCTGTCATCGGCTATCCGGAGTGGTGGGGTGACAGACCGAGAAGCAGAACGATGCAAGGACGGGGACGTGGAGCAGCGTATGCTGGACGTGGTCGTGGCTTTGCCTATGCGAACGCCGTTCACATTCCGACCATTGGACAGTCCTCTGAACATGCCAACTATGTTCTTACGGACAAGGATCGTGACGGCGTTAATGGGTTAAGCGAGGCACAATGGAAGTCTCTCATCGCTCTACTCAATGCGGGAAAGATCAGTGCACCAGAGACACTCTCGGGTAAATTCTTTTGCCCTTGTTGGATCATGGACACAGGGGCTACCCATCATTTGACCGGAAAGTATGAAATTCTCTCTGATGTTAGAGAAATGGCTCCGGTATTGATCATTCTTGCTGATGGTCGCGAAAGTATTTCTACAAAAGAGGGTTCAGTTAGATTGGGTTCTGGTCTAGTGCTGAAATCAGTTTATTATGTAGAAGACTTCAAATCTGATCTGATATCTATGGGACAGTTGATGGACGAAAATCATTGCGTTGTTCAGTTAGCTGATCACTTCCTTGTTGTTCAGGACCGCACTTCGAGGATGGTGATTGGAGCGGGTAGGAGAAGCGCAGGAACATTCTATTTTTGGAGCACGGAGATGGTAGCATCTGTCACAACGCATTCCGAGAACTCATATGAGTTGTGGCATAATAGGATGGGCCACCCGTCTTCAAAAGTAGTTTGTTCACTTCCAGATGTTCATGTCTCCGTTTCTTCTAAATTGTCAAATAAGGTGTGCGATGTATGTCTCCGCGCCAAGCAAACAAGAGTTTCTTTTCCATTAAGTGAAAATAAAACATCTAATATTTTCGAGATGATTCATTGCGACCTTTGGGGTCCGTATCGAACACCATCGTACTCAGGTGCAAGATATTTTCTCACCATCGTTGACGACTACACCCGAAGTGTTTGGCTATATCTTCTCAATGATAAAACAGAGGCACCAAATCAGATCAAGAATTTTATCTCCATGGTTGAAAATCAGTTTCAAACTACTATCAAAAGAGTGCGAAGCGACAACGGATCTGAATTCTTGTGTCTCACGAAATTCTTTATGAGCAAAGGGATTATACATGAGACGTCATGTGTGGCTACACCACAACAAAATGGCAAAGTGGAAAGGAAACACCGACATATATTGAATGTCGCTCGAGCTTTGCGGTTTCAAGCGAGTCTTCCGATTGACTTCTGGGGAGAATGCATATTGACTGCTGCGTATCTGATCAACCGAACACCAAGCAAAATCCTTCACGGTCTTACGCCCTATGAGAAGTTGTATGGAAAGAGTCCAACTTATGATCATCTACGAGTATTTGGCTCTCTCTGTTATGCACATAATCAGGGTCATAAGGGAGATAAATTTGCGTCTAGAAGTCGGAAGTGTGTGTTTCTGGGTTATCCATACGGCAAGAAAGGTTGGCGATTGTTTGATCTCGAAAAACACATTTTCTTCGTCTCACGTGATGTGCAATTTTCCGAGAAAGAGTTTCCATACGAAACGCAGAAACCAGTTTTGGAACATAAGGAAGAGGGAGATAATTCTCAATGGGCCAAAGATACAACAAGCCCATTACTAGAAGAAGAGTTGTTTCTACCAACAAATAGATTCGTTGTTGGGCCAGGCCCAGATAAAAATTCCAACCCAGANATGTTGACATGGATTAAACCCCGTAACTTTCGATGCATTTCATATTATTAAGAGTGAAATGATTTACAAATTGTGCGTTGTGTCGATCACATCGATTGCAACTGATTTTGAGACGAACCACACATGAAATGGAAGTTGAAGCTAGCCGAAGAAGATGAAGCATATAGCACGCGAAACAGAGAAGAGAAAAAAGTAACGGGTTCAAAATTATCGGTATGATAGACCAGAACCAGAAACTCGTATCCAACAAATCACTATGATCAAACAAATTTGAGTTTCTTGGACAAAGCTGAGGGCTTTGGGATTGATTCAACGATAGAACATTTGTCACAAAGGAAGAACAATGACTCTTATATGCATTATAATACAACAACTAACAAGTCTCTCCCTTGTAAAACACTCCCTCTCTGACAGAGTATTTCGTTAAGTCTTTCAATTACCCCACCGGTTCACATTAAATTAAAACCCTTGAACCAAGAACATCGAGTTATACACCATTGAAACCACATTGTGACATTGTATATTTTATTTATTGAAGTCACATCAATACATTAAGCAAGATGTGTTTTTTATTTGTAGCCCTATTAAAAATTTTCAAAAAACTCTCATTGTGAAGTTGACATAAATATTATCATGGATTTGAAAACTCAAACTTTTAAGATCTCAAAACAAGAAAATTAAAATTTGTGCGGTGATAATGATTACCGACATGGAGAAGGTCGATAAAGGATAATGAGAAAAAAAAATCAAAAAAAAAGGATTGTGTTTGTGAAAAGAGGAAGAAGACACAATGGTCAAAGTAAGAACGAAAAAACAACACGTGAAAGAGAAACACATGTTTTTGTGTTGTAGGCGGAGAACACGTTGTTGTTTTTTGTTTTCTCAATGGACCCCCAAAACGGCACGTTGTTCGGCTTTTCTCTTTGTTGTTTGTTTTTACCAACTCTATTTCTTTCTTCTAAAATTCTATTTAACTTTACCAAAACCAAAACCGAATCTCCGGCAATCTAGCATTTCAGTCCCACACACATCATGTGTTCAACCAATTCAATGTAACTAAACTAAATGTTTTGTTCACTTTATTTAGCTTCCATATATCGATTTCATTTATTTCACTATTTTTGTTTTCTTTTTAAAAAAAAAAAAAAATTTATGAAGATGAAAGCCTAACAAGTAAGTAACGCCATGACCTACAAGCTCGACATTTGAGCTAATCGACTAAAACCTAACTTTACTTGCCATTTTTCCAAATTTTAATTTTGAAAAACCATGGTTTTCACATCTCATTACAAGTCAAAGTCTATTTCATTTTGTTTTGTTTTCCTTGGAGGGCTAATTTTTCCAAGACGAATGACGCCTGAAGAGAAAAAGTTGCTGAATTAGACTTCTCAACAAATCCATAATTATTTTTTTTAATATTAAAAGCACTCGAAACATATCAATAATATATAAATCACACTCGCATCGCATGCTATTAAATATTCACGACCGAAGAAGACAGAGTTCGTCGCCTACAACTGGCCATTGGTTGGCATTTACTATTATTCTTTAGAAGTTAGAAACGGTGTCTTTGCGTGTGTGGTCCCTCATTTTTTAATTGAATATAAAACTATAGTCAATCAAATGATTTACTATTTTAGTAACCAGTTTCTTAATGTGATTTAGGAATTAGTGAAATTGGATGGGAATCGTAGATACGTGCAAACAATATTCATTCCAATTATTTGATTCTAAAAGTATCTTCAACCCTATTCCAAAATTAGTGTTAAATTGCATTTTTCAATAAAATTTGCTCTTGCTCTATCTCATTTTTAATTGCAAAATCGTATAATAACATTTTTGATTCCAAATATGGTACCATCTTATTTCATATTCCATTTTACAATTTTACTTTTTTATTTATAAAATAGTCCTTCAAATTTTGGATATTTTTACTTTTAAAGTTATAAATAATTATTCTGATAATAATTTTTTTCATTTTTATGATTATAAATATTAAAACACTCTTATATCTAAAACTAAAATACAAATAACATTATTTGTATTATAATTAAATTTAAAAAATATCATAATTTATGGAAATTTTGAAAAAATTAAATATATGGATCAATTTGTAATTTTTTTTTAAAAAATGTGTGTAGGAAAAAAATATGTATAATTAGCCAATAATAATAAAATAGAAAAAATAATATATTTAAAATATTCCTTTTGAATGGAAAATGCAATTATTGGTTGGAGAGAAATCCAATTACAATGAAAAATGCAACTATAGGTTGGAGATGCTCAAAGTGTCTTTATCGAATATGCATTTGTAATAAACTTTTTATCGAGAGATATGGTTTACCTCTAGAATTAGTGGGATGCTTCGAAGATTCGGAAATTTAATATTAATATCGTTTAATGTATTTTAATAATTTTTTTATAGAAGTAGTTTAACAAGACGCAACTAAATGGAATAGTTCGACTGAACTGTGAAATTAAAAATTTGGAAAAAATCTATCAAAACTATACAAATTTTTTTACATTTTCTTTTAAGTTATAGATCAAATCATATTTTGTATAAACACAGATTCGTTGAAATATAATTTAAAAAGATTTAAACTGCAATGTAGTTCTCATAATTAATAGTTTGGCACTCCATACCACCTCAACTACGCTAATAATGCTTTGACCATCCAGATTACTCAAATATGCATTGCTACAAGTTGTAGCCTACAACTTTTACTATCATTCGGATCGTTATCTTGGTGTGATGTGAAGATCAGTGTGCATGATCTTGAATCAATCCTATAAAAGAAAAAGTTGTTAGAGGGTTCTTCGGAGTTGCAATAACGTAAGCATGTTGTATTGTCGGCCACCTTAATAACGAGTTTTTCTGCTTCGTCTTTGTCTTCTCGTCCCACGACACTTATCAACATAAACAGCAACTTATGTCTCTTGTGTTTTTCTCTTTGACATGCATCTTAGTACACAGAAACATTATTTATGATTTAAATCTATTATTAAAGCAAATCAACAAAAAAAACATTAACATGTAGTATCTCTTTCCATTAATTAAAAATATTGTCTCTAAAACCACGCGCCACAATGTCAAACAGTTCCTGGATTATCTTAGCTTTTTCTTCTTTTTGTAAGTTTCTCTTTTTCGAGTTAATAATACATGATGACCTTTGTTACTTTAAATAATCATACATATGTAGAGTCGATTTCGATTAGAAAAGAACATTAAAAGTTTAGTACCAATGGATGACATGTTGCACTTGCATCGTCTAATTTGTGTTTTCCAAGTGGATTTCTCCGATCTGTCACTTGGCAATATGGTATGGGTCCATTAAATATCAAGATAATATCTTATTTTTTGGACTCTAATTGAAAGGATATCCAGCAAGTGGTGGACCGTTAATATAGTAGTAGTACTTCACGTTCACGGAAGGGCAGAGATTTCCAAAGAAGCAAAACAACTAAAATATATTTATTTAACAACATATATATATATATATATATATCTATCTATATATATGGTAGTTGCGGCGGATTTTCTTTTTCCCAAAAAGCGACCTTTTCTTGATTAATAGAGGTATTTACTATTTTGATGGCAAGTGTATAGACGCAGCAAAAGTATTTGAAATTTTTAATTGTTTAACTAGTAACTTGATTTTTGTCAACTCATGAATTAGTTAACTTACCAGTATTTTAAATACTACTATTGATATGACTTTGTTCGGTGGTCAACGTTATTGGTGAATATGCATTCAAATTAAAACAGCATTTTTTTCCTTTTTTCAATTCCCTCGAAGATCACGTTGAGTAAATTATCTGTTAAATTACCCAACAAAAGAAGAGCATAAATATTTGAAATACTAATATTTAACGGATTAGTATAACTTGTTTTTTTTTCAACTCATGAATTAGCAACTAATCAGTATTTATTTGGTATTTCAAAAATTAAAAGAACATTTTTCCTTTTTTCATTCCCTCAAGGATCACGTTGAGTAGATTTGCCTGTTTTATTACCCAACAAAAGAACAAAAAAATATATTTTAAAGTAGAGGTGGAGGTGGTGAAGGCACGTCAATAGTGCCATCTCCTAGCAAAAAAAAACATAAGTGTGAGTTCAGACAACTGGAATCCAGTTACTGGATGTCTTTGGCTCTCTGTTGGAGAACGTGGACCAACAGTTTCGTGACACGTAAGCTTCCAAAATAGACCCCACCAAAGAGATTTTAGTTCTTTTAGGTGCGCAAGTGATAAGCGATGATGAACCCTCTCTCTCTCAACCTCTCTTTGGACAACAACTAACTCTGTCGCTACTTACTCGCTTCTAATTTTTATTCGGTTCGCTAATTGTACAATCTCATGCTTCGCGTACATACAGTGTGCCGATGCACTCTCGTCAACGTCGATAATTGACATTGTTCAGACGTTAGTTAGACCGTGATTCAATGCATAACGTTTGGACCATTTAGTCGGGAATCGGGATATAGATATAGTCATATAGACAGACAATTTCAAGTCAATAATGTGTTTGTGTTTTTATTTTATTTTATTTTAAATGTAGTTTTTATATTAAAAAAATTATCCATAGTCTAAATGGTCAACATTAGATGAATTAGTGGAACAAAGATGAATACAATGGAAATGCTAGAAAAATATTTATGTTCTCATAATTTTTTTTTGGAGTATAATAGAGGAGCGTTTTTTTTTTACTAAGACATTTAGTCTAGTAGTTTACTAGTTTTTATTACAATAGTAGTTGTATTACCATATATCCGAATTTAAATCTATTAAAATACAAAAAGTAGAAGAACATTTTTCATAGAAAAGTTTTGTTAACCATTCATGTATTCTAACTTACGATGTGGAACTTTTTTCTATAAACAATAACATTCTCTAAAAATACATAATTGTGCTACATCTGATTGCTTTAACTGTACAGCTATTTGTTTTTTATGTTAAGGATTCAAAGATTATGAGAATGAGATGTTAATTGGTATGTTTAAAGAAAAATTCTAAAAGCTCTGTTTATTTTGACTGACCTATTTGAAAAAATGATATTTTCTTTTTTGTACGGAGATTTTTCTTTATCCTTTTTCTTTTTCTTCGGAATTTTGATAAATCTTCGAGTATTTCTATTTTCGGATACTGATCTAGTCGGTGGACGAGTTAGTGAACCTTTTTTTTAATTTTAATGGATCAACCTCAATTTATAAAGAATTTTAAGAAAGGGTGCATTTAACTATATAGCTATTTGTATTTTATGTTAAGGACTCAAAGATTATGAGAATAAGATATTAATTGGTATGCTTAGAGAAAAATCGACAAGATTTGAGTTCCAACAGGATCATCCTAATCTTCCAATAAACAAAAAAAAAAGTTGTCATATAAGAACTTATAGTGCTTAAAACACCATAACTATCTAAATTGTTTAGTATATCATTATCAACTATAAATGATTTGTGATTCTGTGGTTGTTAAGATAAAATAAAGAAAATGTTCTATGAATATGATTGGCGAATACGTATTTTGGTATCACGATCTCTAGAATAAATCTTGATTGGTAGATTACCACCGAATATTCCATGTCTAATCGTGTATTAACTCGAGTCAACAGAAATAGAACTAGCTATAACGCACACAACCTACAACAAAAGTCAACAGAACAAACGTCCGAAAATCAATCGACACGTTTTGTTAGTTTGCCGTTCCCACGATTCGTCGGAGGGATCTCATATCACTAATTATTGCCTAAACGGTAAATTAATTAAACAACCGTTTTCTTGGTTGAAAGTTGAAGATTGCTTAAAAACGAGAGCCGTTGACTTATCCAATTTATCCTTTTAGGGTAACGAATCAACGGACCTGATCAAACAGCAACTTGACTCTTTTTGTTGATAAGGATAAAGTGAAGTACTCGGTTTCTTTACAAAACATTCCGAGAACTTCTCCAAGTGTCGTATTGACGTCATCAAACCGTTCTTCTTAATTATCCATTTGTCTAATTAAACTTATAGTTAATGACTTAATTCAAGAGTCTAGTTTTACCACTGTTCTGAATTTCCCAAGTGGGAAACTTTTTTAAAAAATAAAAATGGCTTCACGATTTCAAAATTCAGAAAGACAAGTACAAAGGAAAATGTCCACGTCAGAAACTAAATGAAAAAAAAAAAATTCCAACTTTATTTCTCGTTCACATTTGACAGTTCGACACACGTATAAATACCGTCGTGTGTCCTTCAGAATTTACCCACGAAACTTAAAAAAAAAAAAAAAAAAACACTTAAGCACACATGGAGAAACAGAGCATCATCACGAACACTTCTTCTTCTTCTTCTTCTTCATCTTCTTGGATGCGAGGTACTTGTATTGGAAGAGGATGTTTTGGAACAGTAAGCAAAGCCGTGAGTAAAATCGACGGTGGAGTTTTCGCCGTGAAGTCAGTAGATCTCGCCACGTGCCTTCCTGCTCAAGCCGAGTCGCTCGAGAACGAAATCGGGATCCTACGCTCGCTCAAGTCTCACCCACACATCGTGAGATTCCTCGGAGACGACGTATCTAGAGAAGGAACGACGACGTTTCGGAACCTCCACTTGGAGTATTTACCGGAAGGTGACGTGGCAAACGGTGGAATCGTCGTGAACGATGAAACTCTGCTCCGCCGTTACGTCTGGTGTCTCGTCTCCGCTCTCCGTCACGTTCACGCTAACGGAATCGTTCACTGCGACGTGAAATCAAAGAACGTCCTCGTCGTTAACGGCGGAAGCTCCGTCAAGCTGGCGGATTTCGGATCAGCGATGGAGTTAGAAAAACCGACCGTTGTGATTGCGCCGCGTGGAAGCCCGCTCTGGATGGCTCCGGAGGCGATAAGGAGGGAGTATCAAGGACCGGAGAGTGACGTGTGGTCTCTCGGCTGTACGGTCATCGAGATGCTCACCGGAAATCCAGCCTGGGAAGATCATGGTTTCGACTCGCTGAGTCAAATCGCGTTTTCCGACGAGTTGCCTTTTATCCCGGCGGGAATTTCGGAACTCGGCCGCGATTTCTTGGACAAATGCTTGAGACGCGATCGGAGTCAGAGATGGAGTTGCGATCAGCTTTTGGAGCATCCGTTTCTATGTCAAGATCATCATCACTCGCTTTTCACCGAGTCTTCTCCGCGTTGCGTATTGGACTGGGTCAACTCGGAGTTCGAGGAAGAAGAAGAAGAGAGCGATGATGGGTCGAGAGTTGAGTCTATGGTTTCGGCGATGGCAAGGATTAGTAAATTAGCTTCGACCGTAGGGGTAATTTGGGAATCAAATGGTTGGACTGAGGTTAGAAACGATGCTACCGAAGAGTTAAGGGCAAAATGGGAATATCCGGTTTCAACAAGGGTAGAGTCGGAATTAGAGTCTACCGACGATTCCGTTGCACCGTCAGTAAATGAAGAGTCGGCGTCGGCGTCGGTGAAGACGTGTGAAATATTGTTGGTGTTGCTGTTGTTATTGGTGGTAGAGAATATTCAGATATATGCCACGTTTTACAACAGTATTATTATTATTATTATTATTCGTATTCTATATTGTTATTATCAAACTTATCATCATCAAAATAATAATAAGAAGAGATTTCGGAAAAAAAATCTATCTTTCATTCTCAGCCTTAACTTTTTGTTGTTTGGTATTATTGCATGTGATTCGGATCGGTCTATCTATTTCTTTGAAAACTCTTTTACGTGGTGGTGTGATGAGTGTCGCTAACTCTCAACTGTTGCCTTCTTTTGTTGATAACTCTCATTTACACACACCCAACTTTGGTTTGGTAGATATTCTTGACCAAATATTTTTTTTTCTTTATAATATTAGAGTAAAGAATCGAAGGTTGTTAGAGAAGAACTAAGACCATGTAACTAGTATAATAAAGCAAGTGATTAGGCGGTCAACATGAGATTGTCAGCATCTCCTTAATGTTGTTCTTGGTGTAGATAAAATTGTTAGGTCAAATAGTCGATGTGAACTATATAAACTTTGATCAATGTTTTTTAAAAAAAGCAGACAATTAATAAGGAAACGAGGAGAAGAAAATGGAAGATGACGATGAAGTAGTGGGCTATGTACGTTGGCTTACCACAACTCCACAAGTTTTCATTTTGGAGAAAGGCATCAACATATATAATACGCTAAATTAAAAGAACATTCTCCTCCACTCTCGTCATTGCTTATCTCTTCTTCAAAACTTTTTCTTTCTTTTTCTTACAACACTTTTCTTCACCTTTTTTAATGGATAATTGTACTTAAATTTATACTACTATGATTTTTGCATTTTGTTATCCCGTATGCATACTACATAATTAATTTCTTACGATTTTATAACCAGACCGGACCCTGAGTCCAAGCAGAGCAAGCATGGGCTTGCGGCCCTATTTTAATATAAGAAAATCCGGCCTAAAAAACATAAAGATATGTTTAATCTAGTGGTATACAGTAGAAACTCTATAAATTAATAATGTTGGGACTTTGATATTTTATTAATTTATAGAGTTATTAATTTATCAGTTTTGAATAATTTAATAAATTATTTATTAATAATTAATTAAAAATAATATTTTCTTTAAAGTTTATAATATTTTTAAAATTTTCATTTTCAAATTAGAGATAAGTTGTAAGAATATTTTAATTTTAATAAAAACGAACAACAATATACTTACATTTTAGTAGATTATCATAGTTATATTTTTGTATAGGATTATTTTATGGTAATAATTAATTTATAATATTAATGAGACCGTATACATACATAGGTTTCTTAAGAAAATTATTATCTTATTATCTTATCGATTTGTGTTATAATTTAAAATTTATTAATTTATAGAATTTATTAATTTATCGAATATTAATTTATAGAGTTTCTACTGTATTAGGTAATTTCTACTACAATGTCACGAGTTCAAGGTTATAAGTGTTCATTTTTTTATTTTTCTAATAAATTAATTAACTCATGCCCATTATAATTCAGAGCCGGCTCTGTTTATAACAACCACCTTTATATACATTGTCACCTAATTACGTACCTTATGTTTTATAAATTTTCGATGCCCATATTAGAGAAAAGACCACATGACTGTTCAAAGAGTCGAAAAAACGGGAGGATTGAAGCAAGTAAGTTGGTTTAGCCATGTTGAAAGGGTGATCCATCTATTATGTTGTATTGTTGTAATGAGTTTATAAAGAAAGATGAAGGATATATACATCGTTGTATCATTAATTGAGATCAATGAAAATCAATTTCTATTTGGTATTAAAGCCAGAACAAAACAAGATCCAAAAGCATTTTTTGCTCATTTTTTTCTAGTTAACTTTCGATCATCAGCTTCCAAGAACAATCATGATCATATTCAGGCACTATTGCCACTGGATAAACACGAGAGCTTGTTCTCTTTCGAAAGTATCATTAATCTTCAACCTTCATTCCTTCAAGATCCAAAAATGATGGTTTTACCCGTGAATATGACTAATTTCACCAAGTTAACTTTAACAAATTATATAGCGCAGATCCAGCATATTTGTTTCCTTCTCGAAGGTCACTAAACCAAATCTTTCATCAACGAATTTGATGATGTTCCACCAACAATGATCACATATTTCCTTATTGTGCGATACCATCCCACAAGGAAAAAAAAAAAACTAAATCAAACTTTTGAAACACATCATGAACAATATATTTGAAAAATTTATGAAATATATAATTACTTAAGTAGGGATTAAAGTGAAATATAAAAACATTAATAAGATATACAAGTATAAGGACTAAAATGAAAAGCAAAATTTGCTTAGCGAAACCTCAAAGATCTCTCATCTCCCTCCGGTTTTCTGTTTGACCCACCCGGTTTAGAGTCTGGACTACGGTTTAGATAAATTTGTTAATTATTATTTTGGAAAGCCAGATCCATTTTCCATTTTTTTTTTTTATTCAGCTTATACAAACTCTCGAAACCAAAAAAAACTCCCAATTGATTTCCCCGAGCGTTTTCTTCTCCGTCGATATTCTTCTTCAACTCACATTCCGGCGTCTCTCAGTCGATCAACCGTGCCTTCAGGTACGCTATCTCTTCCCTGAGTTTTTTTCTGCGCATTGCGTTCTTCAATCTCTCTGTTTTCTGAGCTGTCTCGTTAATTCTAAGCTAGGGTTCCGTTCGCAATTGTGTCTGATTTTTCAGCGTGATCGATCTTCGTTTGATCTGATTTGTACTGTGACTCTCACCTCGTGATCCGTCTAATTGAATCGCATTTCTACAATTAGCTCTCAACTTTTGGATCCAGTTCTATCAATTTGCGATTTTTTTATAAAAAAAATCGTCGCAATAGCCCCATTCCATTAATTCTGCTCCGGATTCGATAGCTTAGCTTCGATTTCTGTGTTTGAATCGATTCGATTAGAAAATTTCTGCCCTTAGATCTGCAACTCGAGTTTCGATCTTAGGATTTAGTACTCGGATTCGTTTTTTTAATCTCTTATCTGATATTGTGTGTAATTCGGCACTGCGATTGTTGGTTGAGGTTAGAATTGTTCTCTGAGAATTCACTGTTACATTGTTATCGGTCTCTGACTGAAACTTCGTTCTACTCATAATCATATTAGATCTTTCTTGATTTTGAATACAATGTGCTTACATGTGGGTGGTGAGATATGCTGCTAATCTACTGTCCAGTAAACACGCAATAATCTGAACCAGCAAAGTGAAAATAAGAAAGATGTAATCATACTTCACTGAAATTGAAAGCCATTGGAAAACATGTGAAGGTTCCCTATGGATCAACAAATTCGTGTTTGTGTGTGTTCCTTGTCAACTTGCATTCGTAGCTTATGTTAGCTTATATCTTATCGTTTATATTTTCTTTTTCTGGTGGAACAAGCGGATTAACACTTAAGTTTATAGATATTTCCTGTGGCAGATACGTTTGTTTTTGAAAGTGTTTGTTTTATCTTGCTTTGTTGTGTGGATTGTATCCCATACGTATGTATTATGCATAACAGTATGAGCCTCCAATATGGTTTGAGCATTTACACTGTTTCAGGTATTTGAAGTAGGATATTTTGTGGAGTTTATATATAGTTTGTGATCTCTGCTTCTCCATATTGTTTATTCCATGAACTCCGTTTTACAGACTATTTTTGCTGTGTGTGTTATTCCACACGGGTGTTCTTATTCAACAATTTTACCCTTTTTTGCTTTTAAGTAGCAGGAAAAGACATCCCGGAAACATGCCAGGACAGAAGATTGAAACTGGTCACGAGGACACTGTCCATGATGTGCAAATGGATTACTACGGAAAGCGAGTTGCAACTGCCTCATCTGACTGCACCATCAAGATAACTGGTGTCAGCAACAACGGTAGTCCATCGCAGCACCTAGCTACACTGACCGGCCACCGTGGCCCTGTCTGGCAGGTCGCGTGGGCCCACCCAAAGTTCGGATCACTCCTAGCTTCATGCTCCTATGATGGCCAAGTCATACTCTGGAAAGAAGGCAACCAAAACCAATGGACCCAAGCTCATGTCTTCACAGACCACAAAACTTCAGTCAACTCCATTGCTTGGGCTCCTCATGAACTCGGGCTATCCTTGGCTTGCGGGTCATCCGATGGAAACATTTCGGTTTTCACAGGCCGTGCTGACGGTGGCTGGGACACAACAAAGATTGACCAAGCGCATCCTGTCGGAGTCACGTCAGTCTCATGGGCACCAGCCACTGCGCCTGGTGCTCTTGTCAGCTCTGGCTTGCTTGATCCGGTTTACAAGCTAGCTTCTGGCGGGTGTGATAACACCGTGAAAGTGTGGAAGCTCTCGAACGGGTCGTGGAAGATGGATTGCTTCCCGGCTCTTCAAAAGCACACTGATTGGGTCCGCGATGTGGCTTGGGCACCGAACTTGGGTCTCCCTAAGTCCACCATTGCTAGTGGCTCACAAGATGGGAAAGTGATCATATGGACAGTGGGAAAAGAAGGTGAGCAATGGGAAGGTAAGGTTCTGAAAGACTTTATGACTCCGGTGTGGCGAGTGTCGTGGTCGTTGACCGGTAACTTGTTGGCCGTGTCCGATGGCAACAACAACGTGACGGTGTGGAAAGAGGCGGTTGATGGAGAGTGGGAACATGTTACTGTTGTGGAGCCGTAGGTTTTTTTTTTGGATGTTTCGCTATTTTCTGCTCTACCTTTAAGGAATTGAATTAAACACTTTTTATTTTTTTTTAATATTTTCTCAGTCCGGTTTGGTGGTCTTTCTGAGGGAACGTCGATGTTTTGTGGTCTTCTTAAAATTGATTCGAAACATTTGGAGATTCATTCCTAGCGACTTTTTTTTTTCCTTTTTAAAACTGAGATCTTCATGAAATATTAAACTCTTTATATTTTAAACTTGACTACCTAAACATTTGGTTTGTGCAGTTTCATAGATGTATATTCGCTGTATTCAATCTGTATTATGCATCTTGGCGACAAGAAGTTGGCAGAGAAAAACAAAACTAAAGTCGAGTTGGATACAAATCATACAAGACATGAATGGGCCCAAAACGTGGCCTTGGCCCAATTACTTCTATGATTAATTTTTCTATCAAAGCACCGCCGTCTCGTATAAAAAATATCATTTCCTTTCTACAAAACACTCCCAAAATTCTCTCCTTCAATCTCGTACGCACTGTGTATCCAACAACTGAACCAACCAAGCAAGCTTTTGATTTGATTTGACAGCGATGGCGAGCATTAGCAACGAGCCAGAGCGCGAGCACAGAGACGAGGAAGAGTCAGGAGCCAACGAAGACGAGGACACCGGTGCTCAGGTTGCTCCGATCGTCAGGCTCGAAGAAGTCGCCGTCACCACCGGTGAAGAAGACGAAGATACCATCCTCGATCTGTATGTACAACCCTTACTTGGTCTATATCAGATCCTTTCATCTAACTGTACTGGATCTGATCGTTTTCCCGTAGTTCATTACGTTCTAGGGTTTTAGTTTCGATGGGGAGCTTTTGGTTTTGTGAGATTGTTTTTGATTGGGGTTTTGCTTTGCGCGAATCTGTAGGAAATCGAAGTTGTATCGGTTCGATAAAGATGGGAGTCAGTGGAAGGAGAGAGGTGCTGGTACTGTTAAGTTCTTAAAGCATAAGGACTCTGGGAAGATTCGTCTCGTTATGAGGCAATCGAAAACTCTGAAGATCTGTGCTAATCATCTCGGTAAAAATTTCTCCGTCTCCTTTGCTCTACGTTGGTGTAAAACTGTTCCCTGGATCTGTATTTGTAATACACTCGTTTTGATCTTCTCCTCTGGGATTTTTTCTGCAGTTACATCGGGCATGACTGTTCAGGAACACGCTGGGAATGACAAATCTTGCGTATGGCACGCTCGCGATTTCTCTGATGGTGAATTGAAGGACGAGCTTTTCTGTATCCGCTTTGCGTCAGTTGAGAGTGAGTGTGAATCTCTATTCTGTATTTTTCTTACTCACTCGATTGGATCTCATTACCTGATTGTTGCTTACAGTAGCACTGAACTGTCTCATTTTTGTGAATATGATCATTTTGCCATGCCTTATATTAGCTTCAACCTTTCGGAACAAGTACTTGCTTTCATTTCTCTTTCTGGATTCTGCTTTGGAATCATTTTGCTTAATCCTTGTTAGGAGTCTAGAATGCAGATATTATATTATTTATGAGTGAAGGATCTTGAACTTAGTGATATTGCCATATGACTGCAAGAAGCTTATATTGTTTGCCATTTTTAGATCTTTGAAATTGTTTGATTTAGTTTCCTGTGTATATATACTATGCCCCTCTCACTAATCAGAAATTGTAGTGTATCATTGTTGCTGCTTATATATAACTTTTTAAAGGTGGCAATCAAACAAACTATAGGTATTCGGGTATCTATGTAAATTTAAAAGTTACTTATAGCTTTAAGTACATGACCTACGTAGGCGCTCTGCTGTAAATATTACTGGTTGCTTCAGTGTAGCTTTTGATTGAGCTGGAGATGAGATTCTGAGCTTGTGTAGTATTGGAAACTGTTTTCCTGAGTCTTGTTTCAATTGATGTTTTGTTTGTGTGTTTTTCCGCAATGCTTTCCACGACTGTTGCATAAATAATGAAGTCTTCTTGTTTACCATTATCAGACTGCAAAACATTCATGCTAAAGTTCAAGGAAGTCGCTGAATCCGAGGAAGAGAAAGAAGAGAGCGAAGACGCTGCTGATACAGTTGGTCTTCTCGAGAAGTTAACAGTGGAAGAGAAGGAGACCGAGGAGAAAAAGGAGGAGAAGAAACCGGTGGAGAAAGTAGCAGCATCAGCAGAGAAAGCTGTTGAAGAAAAGAAAACGGAAGAGTCTGTTCCTTCAGCTTAAAGATACACAAAGGCCAAAGAGGTAATCTATAATAGCCTGATGTGTGAAGACTTGGCTTTTTTTTTTTTTTTTTTTTTTATTGATACATGTTTTGTTCAGTGTCATCATGTTCACTTGCTGAGTCGTGTTTTGAGCCTACTATATGTTAGTGTTTCACACAAAATGTCACATGTGACATTTGCATATGGCGGGGTTAAAACCTTTTCATTTTGATTCTACAGAATGTATGCATTGGATTGTGTTTTATTTTTTTAAAACAAGTCGTGTTACATCGCATTTATAGCATCTTGCAATTCGATTAAAGGCCTTGTTGCTTTGAATCTCAGAACCGGATCATCCGATCGATATTGGGATCCGGGTCGGAATGTTTCTAAGGTAAAAATTGGTCCAATAGTGATCAATTACTACTGTATTTCCAAGTTATTGGTTAGTAATATGGTAAAATTGGAATGAAGGGACAAGAGCACCGCCTTAGATTTGGATAACTCTCTTTGTATAGCCCGCTAAATTGTAAATCAAGTCTCTCTCTCTCTCTCTGTCTTGGTTCTCTACGATTATTCGTTGTATTACAATGGGACAAATTACGATTCAGGTTCGGTCATGGGTCAGTAGTTGACCGGACCCAGTTTGTTATTCTTGGAAGATTGTGGGCCACTGGCTTTAATTGGACTTTTACTAAACTTTGATCCCAAAATCAGAAACCCATTAATGCATCATGATGTTGATTTTGTTAATTTACATTTTTTTATATAAAAAAAAATCACAAAATACATATCTAAGAACATTTATTAGAAAGTCATTAAATAAATTATATAGGAAGGCATAAAATAAAAAGATGTGGTATTTTCGGAAAACAATATTTTTTGGTATTTTGGAAAATTTTTTAAACTATTATAACAATCGATAAATCATCAAACCTACAAATGATTAACAACGAATAGTTACATGTTTTTTTTTTTTTTAAAGGGAGATTAGTTTCATGTTTTTTTTTTTTTTTTTTTGACCAAGATTAGTTTCATGTTACTTACAAGAAGATAGCGTGAGGAAAATGGGACAGTGCAAAATCGATATGTAACTGTGATTTCGAGGTATAAAAGCGTACTATCGCTGGATGAACTAATTCACTTTTGGTCAGGCAGCTAATGGTTGTCTTATGATATTCCACTGTGCTTACAAAGATAAGTCATCTCCAATTAGTCCTGTCAATTTGAGTTATAATTCACGGATCCCGCCCTGTTTAATTCGCTGTAGGACGGGTGCGGATGGAAAAAGTTTCATTTTGCAAAAAAATAGGTTTTGTAGGGCGGGTGTTTTTAACTGGTGCGGGTATGAAAATTTTATCTCGTGTGTTTGCAGATTATCTGCTAATTGTTTTAAAAAATGTTAATTATTAATATTTATATAGAAAATATTTTTAAAATTTTGAAATATTATGTAAATATATATAAGTTAACAATTTTCTTTTAGATTTTAAAAAGAAAAATTTTATTTACGTTTTATCTTATTGGATTTTTTATTAAGTATTTTTTTGCTAAAATTATATATAATTTTTTTTATTATTATTTGAATATTTGCGGATTATCTGCGAGTATCGGCAAATTCAAGTGGGTTGGGTGAGGATCAAATATTTTACGTTCGAAAATTTTGCAGGACAAGTCGAAGCAATTGAAAAAATATTATAATCCATTGCAGGACAGGTCTAGCAGACCGGATTTGACCCACTTGACAGAGCTATCTCCAATGTATTTCTTTAAAATAAAAGTGGATTTTTCCCGGTGTACCTCTATTTTAAAAAGAAAAATATAAGCTTTATACAATTCGTCCAAATATAGAGAAAAATAACAATCTCTATTTTGTTTCTTTAAAATAGAGGTGTATTGGAGGTCATTTGACTCTAAACTCAATTTTAAAGGTAAAAATAGAAATAGATTGAAATGCTCTCAAAATTCGTAAGTTTTTTGGTATGTCTTTTTCCATCGAAACATGGGTATAGAACAATGGATGAGTTTGGGAACTAATGCCTTTGACCACGTTAATATGTTAAAATAGCGCTTCTGTATAATGCATTAAGAAACTAACGCTTTCAAACATTTTTGCCCTTTTTCACTAAAAAACAAGAACTTAACGTTAATGTTTTGAGTACTATACATTAACGTTAAAATAGTATTGTACATAATACTATTTTAATGAAGGCGTTAAGGTTTTGAGTAATATTAATGGATACATTAATATTCTGAGCAATATTAACGAAGATGTTAACACTTTCAAAATGTCGTATACGCTTTGACGGAAATATTAACACTGTGGATAACAAAATTACCAGAAACATCGTCAATAAAAATATAATTATAATCACTATATCGAAAATAACTAAACTTTAAACCCTTAAATATAACCTTAAACCCTAACCGTGGATAGGTAAACCCAAACTGAAGATAGATGAACCCAAACCCTCCTCTAAACCCAAAAATATATACCCTAAACCCCTTCCTAAGGATTGGTGAACCCAAACATATTAGTGTAAAATTTTATATGTTGATATAAATTTTCATATATTAACCCTGTAAAAACACTGTTCATTTTTTTTGTTGGACAAATCGATTTTTACCCTCCCCTAAACCCAAAAATCTAAAATCTAATCACATAATACCAAAACCGAAAGCTTCGTATTAATTTGTTTATCCCTAAAACCTAAAAAAAAAAAATTCACAAAACAAACCCAAGATTTTTTTGTTTGGTTTAAGCAAAATCTAGATTTGATTTAAGAAAAATCCAAATATTGTTTTTTGATTCATAGATTTCAAATATTTGATGGAAGAAAAGAAGGTAAATCTCTGAGATTAGTAAGAGGAAAGAGGGAAGGAGAGAAACGATGGAGAGAAGAAAGAGAGAGGAAAGAGAGGAAAGAGAGAGAAGAAAAAGGGAGAGATATTAATGGAGAAGAAAAAAAACTAGAGAGAGAGAAAAAAGAAGGGAAAGGAAGATAAGTCATTTTTTTATCTTAAAAGTAACGCCGTTACGTTTTTTGCCATAGTTGACTAGTCAACATTTTGCCATTATCAGAAATTTGGAGAGGTTAAACGTAAATGTATAGGGCAAAAGCGTTAGTTTCTTTGTTGTATTATGCAGAGCGTTAGATTAACATATTTTGGCTAGATTCGGGGGTAGTTATCCAATTGACTATAGAAAAATTAAGGTATAGTGTGGATGTTAAAACCAGCAGGGGAACTCATCTTCAATGAAAATATTTTGGATCCTAATAAATATCAATTTTTATTTTGTAAAAATGTAGAGTCTCGTATGTATTAAAACAAGCAGCGAAACTCATCTCTAACATCACACTTTTGAAAAGAAGTTTGCTACTGTTTTTTTTTTTTTTTTTGGTAAAATGTTAAATTTTTGCTACTGTTAGCTAGAACATAAGCTATGCTGGTTAAGTACGATCTAGTACATAACCATTTTGAGACTCTGCATAACCACCTGTGGTATATATAAATATCCTCATCATCTTGCTTTTTTTTCACTGAATTTTTATCCTCAAAGCATATTATAACAAGTGGGGATCTAGATAGAGAAAGGATGTGGCATGTGCCACACTTTAATTTCTTTTTCTTTAAAGAATTAGTATAAGATTTAATTATGTGCCTTTAGATTAATTTTTTTTTTCAATAGGTACTCCATACTAACTAAGTTTCTGGATCCGCCAATGGAAAAGTTTAAGACAAATATTAGATGGTTAAGTACAACAGAACTCCTTTATTTTAGAAGTTTTTCTATTCCAAATGTTGTTTAAACCACATCAAGTTACCAATGAGTAGACATATAGTTAGATACTTAACTTTGAGAAACCAATCGAGTAACCTTATTTGTCTAAATTTTTTTGTATTGAACTCGCATTTGCTAAAGAGTTCAAGAACCTTCCTGTGAAGTTTACAGGATCCATGTATATCAATTAAAGGTATCAAAACTAGAGACTTCATAGAAACATATGCACAACCTTTTCAACACTACCAATCAAAGGGACGCGTTTTACTCCTTTTTTTTTTCTTTTTCTGTCTACTTTACTTTTTAAAATCTGATAATTTCATATTCCTTTTTACTCACGTAATCTTACCTTTTTCTTGTGTTTTTTCTTTCTATTATTATTTTTTGCTTATTTGTTTATTTTCTAATATTCTTTTGTTTGTTTTTCGGGGTGTAATAATTCCGATCCACTTTTACATGCATGTACTTTGAGATATATTTTAAAAGATGGTACGGATGGACCCCACAAAATGACCACACTTACAAGATTTGGTTGTTGAGGCTTTAGACGAGTGTCTGATATATTATTATAATAATACTTACATTTTCTTAAATTATTCCCAACCGTGTGCATGCATATGTCCTTACGTTTCTTTGATGTGAAATATAAATTATTGAAGTTGTAGCAGTGATGCGAATACGACAGTAGCAAAACGTACGATCGAACATGAAATCAATCACAAAATTCTAGCAACGTGATAAGAACCATTTGATTACTATTCGCTTGCTTTCTCTACGATGTGAATACTACAGTAGCAAAATGTACAATCAACATGAATCAATCACAAACTCTTACCAACGTGTTCGGATGACATTCACTTGTGAACACGACAGTAGTTAAGTGTAAACTGAATAGGGAAATCGATCGATAACAAACTTTTACCAACTTGATAAACTACTATTAGATTAATATTCACTCTCTCCACAATCGTAATCTTATAGTATTGCAGATTAAATTTGAATCTTTGATAACTCCAAGTCGAGTGATCCAACGACGGATGGTAACATATTATAGAGCATTATGTTATAGTATATGATTTTACATTCATGTTGACCAGTGTTTTCAATTTTGCTGGTTGTGGACTTTCGTTTGCGGATTATTGCGTTTCAGGCGTACGTGAGCCGCCAGGTTAAAATCTAGTTTACTGGAAAATATTTTGTTAAATTTAGTCTTCAGATCTGTTTTTTTTTTTTTTTTTGTGGACGAAAGTCATCAGATCATTTAGAATACTGTTTATGCGTTTAAATAATTGTAAATTGTTGATGCGTTAACAATGCTTGTCACGTTTTAAGGGGGGGTTTAGTTATAAACTTCTTTTTAATAATTATATCGTAAAATGTGATACTTAGTAGTAAATATTGATATGTATAAAATCTATACAAAAATGTTGTAGCTGGGCGATGAAATTCTGAAAGCCACTATGGATCAGTCTTCGAGTATAGCCGTATCGAAGAACAACATAAAGTCGGCTTAATTTATCAGTTGAGATAACATGAATTCGTATTCATTAGTTTGAATCAGATTAACGATGCAATTTCGAATTATTTTAAAACATCGCCATGTCGGTATCAAATCCAGTACCTTTCAAAGTCTAAGATGGACCAACCATCTAATATATATAG
This sequence comes from Alliaria petiolata, assembly GCA_020283515.1. Taxonomy (NCBI): domain Eukaryota; kingdom Viridiplantae; phylum Streptophyta; class Magnoliopsida; order Brassicales; family Brassicaceae; genus Alliaria; species Alliaria petiolata. The sequence goes on along the minus strand of JAHZTW010000035.1, from coordinate 530,341 downwards.
GTTACTAATAACTAATAAGACAATTGAAGTAGACATGTTATTAGAAAAATAATAGAAGTGAAGGAAAAGTGAATGATTAATTGATAAGTGAGAAAATGGTAAACTCAAATAAATCGGAAGGGACCATCCCAACTTTAGAACAAGTCGACAAGTTTTGGTGGGAACTATAATATACATTAATGATTTCAATCATGAAATCTATTTCTATAATCATCTAGATTTGATTTAATCCAACCCTAACAGTTTCTTAAAGAAGAAGAAAGGTACACTAACCTTGATCCATGCTTTTCTTGGACTTGTTGTGAGATCAATACTTCGATTGATCTTCTCCTTTCTGTGACCTTTCGACTCTCACGATTCCTTTTGATGGAGAAGAAATCAAATTGTCTTTCTTATTTCTCTTTTGTGTTTGTTTTGGTTACGTTGGCTTGTGACAGAAAAGTGTGGCCTTTTATACTAGCCAATAGTAGTGATGGTTCACAATAGTTGTGATGGTTCATCACAATTATAAAACTCACGTAACCACCTTTATATAACCACCACTTACATGTATATATATATAGCATCATCTTTATGTAGTTATAAATAACTAATTATTTATTAACTACAAATGCAATACATATATATACAAACTATAGAGAAAGACATTTATACATCATAATAAGACAAGGAAGGAGGGTTATCAATACACCCAAATTCTAACCTCTTTAATCGAAACCGATCCATCACGGTATCGTCTTTTATATTAGAATTCATAACTTCAATATGAACTTAATCTTTATAATTAAATCGAGAGACACATAGATCACACATAAGAATATAAATATTCTTACAGGAACCCCCAAATGGGCCACTCGCTCTTCTGCTTATCATCTTCTTACATTTTTTTTTTTTTTTGGTTGGTTGCTAAAATCTTCTTACATTCTTGCTCTCAATTTATATCTTATTTACTCTCCACTTAAAAGTTAATTATGTATTCTTAGATTAAAATTGCGATTAGTCCATATATACCAAGAAATTCGAGGTATGATTGATATTGTGACGTTTTGCGATTTGCAGTGATCTTATTTTCTTTTACTAATTCGTCGTAACATCAATTTAGCGATAATTTTTTTGCTGCATTTGATGACTTTTTAAATGTATTATATACATCTGCTTCTTTTTTTGCATTTGATCTCAGATTCTCAATTACTTGTCCCTTTATCATAGTATACAAATATTTAATTATGATTAATTAATTATATATTAAAACGAACAACAACTTTGCAACAAACAAGCTTCTAGACTCGTAGATAAATCTTTTCTTCGTTTTATTTTGTTTGATATTTAATTTTTTTTTAATTTTGGTTTTTGTTTTATATAGACTAGCGTTTTGTAACAAGTTAATTATGAAATTTTAAATTTATCCCTATAATATTATTATTTGCTCCCATACGTACGTTGTAATAGATGCATTTTTAAAAAAAAATCAATAGATGATAGAAGATAAATGATTTTTTTCTTTCAAGATGTGTAAAAAGTACAAAAACAAGTCAACAACCTCTTAACAAAGAAAATGAAGGACTAGATACCGTTGTTGCATCGGTTAAAAATAAACAATGCTTAATCACGGATCACCAATTGCAATTTATAAAGAAACAACCAAATTTTCCATACAAGAAGATTTTGAACATCTTAGAAAAAAAAATTAAACTTTTTGAGCATCACTTTTTTTTCTTTTTTGAACATCAGCACATTTATGATTCATGCATGCAGCGTGACAACATATTTTTCGCAAGTTTTCCTTTTATCTTTATATATATATGCGCGTTTCGTTATGTAACAACTTGATCATTTGATAGATAACGTGTAAAATTTTCATGTAGAGTTTTTTTGTCAACAGGGGAGTCGTATGAATATTCATGCTCCAACAAAAGAAACATCTATTTGTAAGGAAAAAAAAAACATGATAAGATTTTTCTACTAGTTTGACATTTACGTACGTCACATTTTAAAAATTAATTGTCCAGGAAAATTCTTGTTTCCATGCATGTATATGACCGATCATATACGGCGTTTCTGTATGATTAAACGCATAATAAGAAACATGTTACTTATTAGTCAAACCTCAAGACGGAGTAATATTCTTTGGTTGAGAAAAAGTCAAATTTGTTTATTTATGTTTTTTAACTCTTCTTTTAACAAACTATCTCAGTTTCTTGTATCAAGGACAAAACAAAAGTCGTGGAACAAGGAAAATTAAAAGGTAAGGTAAAGTGAACCAAATGAATTGAAGTTCTGTAATTAATATTGACCTGATTATAAAATCGACGTGGCTTAATTAGGTTCATCATTCAAATGGGTTGTTGATATACATGTTTGATGTTTAACCACATGTTTAAGGCTTTAAGCTTTAAAATTAAAGCTGCATTTGCAAGAGTTAAGACAGAGTTAGGTCTGCTTTCCGATTTTACACGAACTACGCGTGAGATTTAATACTAAACAAATCACACACTTTATGCGTGTGCATGTTGAATTTTGGTGAGAAAATGTTAGAAGAAAAGCAAGATTACTATTTTATTTAACAATCCTCTGATTGACAAATCCTAATAGTTACGTTTATGTGGAAATATTGTGTTGACGACATGTGGTATGCAAATAATGGCATGATACCGATATTATCTTGACTTGCCTATACAACAAATTTAAATAAAAATACATGTATTTTGATCAGACACTACTGTCAGCTGGATGAGGAACCCGAAAGAAAATCATTATTGGCGTCACCATTAAAGTATTGATAAAGATATCTTTAATTAACTATAACTTCAGTGCAATTTTCTTATATACAAAAAAATATAATGTAATATTCAATTGTTTGGTTCTTATCATAATGGTCCCAAGATTTGGTGCACCAGATGGTTGTATCTCGAGGCATCGATGCCATTACGGTAAAAGCAAAGGGTAAAGTAAGCTAATAAAGGTACTCAACATCAATACCAATTAACATATTCAGATATTCTATTGTTTTATATTAATGTATTCTAATTTATTACATCTATTTTTGAATATTTCAAACCCTCCATAAGTTTTTTAGGTATATATCCATTAACAAAAAAAAGTGTTTAGGTATTTGAGATTCAAAAGACAGATACTAAATGTTTTTAAACAATTTTCGCATTTAATTATACTAATTATGAAAATATCACACTTCGATGATAACTTATTAATTTGTTTAAAGAATGGCAGAGGAGTGATAGATAAGTTACCTCTCTGAACATAAAAGAATTGGACCGGAATCCCCAATCTATCGCTTTCCTTCTTCTCATCCATTTGGTTTCCTCAATTGACTATTCAAATCCAATTTTTTTTTTTTTTTTGCAACTAAATCCAAACTATTTTAATGGGAGAACATATAATCGATTCAGTATCTGATATAGATTACGTATATTGGGGTTTATATCTATTATATATTTAAGAAGATTGCCATTTTCTTTTCTTGTGTTTGTGACAAAATTTGTTATAATATTCAGAATTAAATTAATCATCTTTTCTCACATTTTCTCATAGATTTTTAGGTAAGAGTTAGTGTGAAACACAAAGTATGTCTGACATTTTTGTTCTTACATACACAAAGTATGTCAAAAAACGTATGTTTTGCTTCTTCATTTGAACAAAATTGAACAGATTATTCTTCATTTAAGCCGTCTTAACTAAATTTATTCTGCGTAATATTTTTTCACCATTAAAATATTTCACTATGTTATCTCTACTATTATAATAATAGTAGACCTCTATCCTATGCAATCTTTTCTTTAACAAAAAAAAATCCTACGTAATTTTGCAATAAATAGGCCATTTATTTGTTAATGACTATGAAGGTTTTTGCTAAATAAATATTACAGCCCATCGTTAGCTGTCTTGTTACAGAGCTAGGTGATGTACAGTAGAACTTCTATAAATTAATACTCGATAAATTAATAAATTTTGTCGGTCTCGAGTCGGGCCGGTGTAAAAATTAGCAAATTTCGATAAAATAATAAGATAATAATTTTTTTGGAACTCCTATGTAAAAATATGGTCCCAATAATTATATAAATTAATAATTATACATTTAGGTATATATAAATAATATAATATAGTAAAATGTGATTATATTGCTGTTTATCTTATCTTTCAAATTTATTGATATGATTTTTTCTGAATGAATTTTACATTGTTGAAAATATTTTTTTTATTTTGATGAACATTAAGAATTTGAATCGAAAAATATCTCTATAAATTAATAAAATATTAATTTATCGATAAATTAATAAAATATTAATTTATCGATAAATTAATAATTATTAATTTATCGATTAATTAATAATTCTATAAATTAATAAAATTTCGAAGTCCCAACATTATTAATTTATAGAGATTTTACTGTAGTTATGCTATACTATATTGAAGAGTATTATTCAAAATTAGTTATGGTACATACTTTTTGTTTGCCAATTCAATTTTTTTTTTTGTCTATTATCACTATAACTTTTGTTTTAATTTGTGCGACACATATCTACTTTTTATATTTCAAGATGAAAAAAAATTTAATAATAATCTAACCACAGTTATGATTTTTGTAAGACTAGCCAATAATTTAATCAACGACAAAAAATGTTAAAATTACTCCTTATTTAGAGAAATAACAAAAAATTTCTGTCGAGTATTTAATAAAATATTTTTATAAGACTGATTTGAAGGAATTACTCCTTATTTAGAGAAATAACAAAATCACAAAAAAACAAATTGTCAACAAAAAATAATTTTAAATTCAAAAAAGGGGGATAAATAATAGTAGTTTTTGATATCGAAATTAAAAAGAGAAAGAACAAAGCATTAAATGAATACCTGCAAAGTTTTCTTCTTTGCACCAAAAACACACCACTCTTCCCTTCTTTCCTCACTTCGCTTTGCTTCTCTTTTCTTCACTTCCCAACTTCTCTCTCTCTCTCTCTCTTCACATTATTATATTCTCTCTGTTTCTCAAAATCTCTCTCCAGAAACTAAACTGAAAATAGCATTTTTTTTCTCACGGCCATGAACCAATCACCCACTTTAATCGAACAGGGACTTTCTCGCCAGGTCAGTTTTTTTTCTTCCAAATTCCTCTGCTTTTTTCATGTTCTGTCTCTATTATGTTTCGATTCCTTTCTTCATTAAGACAATCTGTTTATCTCTCGTAATGGTTTCTTACTTCATTTCTTTGAAAAAAAAAAACCAATTTTCCTTCTGGGTTTTGGATTTTTGGGGGACAATGCGAATTTCAGTAAGAATTTATGTGGTCGAGATTGGGTTTCGTATCTGGAAGACGAACAAATGAAAGCAAAAGGGTTTTAATTTAAGAAAAAAATATTTGCTCTGTTTTTATTTTTCCTTCATTTTTCCTTCATTTTTGGATTGTTTCCCAAGTAGGACTGGTAGGTCCTCCTGCTTAACCATATCGACATTGGTCTTTACCAAAACTAAAATAAGACGTGAACGCTTTTTTCATGTTTGCTGAAATTAGATTTTGTTGTGAAAATTCACAAGTTGTGTTAACTTGTGGAATTGAAACTTCTAATTATGAAATGTAAATTGTAATTGGACAGGAGAAATTGTTTTGAAATAAAAAAGTCGGTGTTTTTTTAGGAAAGAGATGAGTTTTGGATGAGAAAAACTCCAAATTTATTGTTAGACCGTTTGGTTTCTAGTTAACATCCAATGGAAACAGGACTCTTAATCCGAAGATAAAAAAAAGGTTCTAAATTTATGCGGTTAGGTTATCTGGTTAATGTTAAGGTCATACTTTATGGGATATTGGGATGAATATAAAATAATATGCTTTGTGAATTGCTTTCTGAGAAATTAATGTTTCTATGTAGATTTTGAAATTCATAATCTTTTGTTTTTAAATGTTTCAGCACTTGAAGACTGTGTCTTGTGCAAATGTCCTCACTTTGGCTTACCAAAGCCTCGGAGTGATCTATGGCGATCTTAGCACATCGCCTCTATATGTTTACAAAACCACTTTCTCAGGGAAGCTAAGCCTCCATGAAAACGATGAAGAGATCTTTGGAGTGTTCTCTTTCATCTTCTGGACGTTCACACTCATCGCTCTCTTCAAATACGTTTTCATTGTTCTCTCAGCAGATGATAATGGAGAAGGTAAAAAAAAAGTTTAAAGCCCTTTTTTTTCTTTCTTTCTCAATGTCTCTACTTATGTTTCTCGATATTGATCAATTCGCGTGTTTTTGATTGTTTTTTGAAGGTGGAACATTCGCGTTGTACTCGCTTCTCTGCAGGTATGCCAAGCTAAGCATTCTACCAAATCATCAAGAAACGGATGAGAAACTATCAACATATGCCATGGGAAGCCCCGGGGAGACTCGGCAGAGCGCGGCCGTTAAATCGTTCTTTGAGAAACACCCTAAATCCCAAAAGTGTCTGTTGATCTTTGTGCTTCTAGGGACATGTATGGCCATTGGTGATAGTGTCCTCACTCCAACAATCTCAGGTGAGTTTTCCAGAGGAACTTCTCTCTGTGATGAAACTTAGGCAAAGTCTTCTTCTTTTTAGATTAACACCGTTTCTTGCAGTTCTTTCAGCTGTTTCTGGAGTCAAGCTCAAGATTCCCGAACTTCACGAGAGTATGTCTTAATCTGCTTGCTTGCTTTGACAATATACGTACCCCAAAAGCTAATCAACACTCTAATGTCATTGTAGATTACGTTGTGATCATCTCGTGTATCATCTTGGTGGCGATATTCTCAGTCCAGCGCTATGGTACGCATAGAGTCGCCTTCATCTTCGCTCCGATCTCCACTGCTTGGCTTCTCTCAATCAGCAGCATCGGAGTTTACAACACTATCAAATGGAACCCGCGTATAGTCTCTGCGCTTTCGCCGGTTTACATGTATAAGTTCCTCAGAAGCACCGGCGTAGAAGGTTGGGTTTCACTTGGAGGAGTTGTTCTTTCAATCACTGGTAAGAGTTTTAGTCAATGAGCCTCAAACTCATTTAATCATCAAAGATTGTGTTCTTCATTCTTATATTGTGTTGTTCTTTCTCCTCCTCAGGTGTTGAGACTATGTTTGCTGACTTAGGTCACTTCTCTTCTCTGTCCATAAAGGTAAAGAAGACCTTCAACTTTTATAAAAAGATATGATTCAAATGAAAAACATAACAAGAATGCTTGTGTAAATCAAAAATCAGGTGGCTTTCTCGTTCTTTGTATACCCTTGTTTGATTCTTGCGTACATGGGTGAGGCTGCCTTTCTCTCCAAGAACCATGAAGACATCCAGAGAAGCTTCTACAAGGCGATACCCGGTAATCACATCATTCGAAGTTTAAAAAACTTTTTTTTCGATATTTTCAGTGAGATGAATCCGACAAAGATTGTTTTTTTCACTTGCAGAGCCTGTGTTCTGGCCAGTGTTCATCGTGGCTACATTCGCAGCTGTTGTTGGAAGCCAAGCTGTTATATCAGCAACGTTTTCGATCATAAGCCAATGTTGTGCCCTCGATTGCTTTCCTCGTGTCAAGATCATTCACACTTCAAGCAAGATCCATGGACAGATCTATATCCCTGAAGTTAACTGGATGTTGATGTGCCTTTGCTTGGCGGTTACAATCGGGTTAAGAGACACTAACATGATCGGTCACGCATACGGTAAAGACCATGATCGTTAACATAAACATTCAAAAGTTTTAAACTTTACGTTTAATCTCTCTGTTTTTCTCTCTGCAGGACTTGCTGTGACCTCTGTGATGCTTGTGACTACGTGTTTGATGGCTTTAGTGATGACAATCGTCTGGAAGCAGAGGATCCTTTCGGTTCTAACTTTCTTGCTCTGTTTCGGTTCCATCGAGCTTCTCTATTTCTCAGCATGCGCCTACAAGATACCCGAAGGAGGCTGGATCCCGATTCTCCTCTCGTTAACATTCATGGCTGTGATGTACACATGGAACTACGGAACTATCAAGAAACACGAGTTCGACGTGGAGAACAAGGTATCGATGGACCGGATCATCGCGCTGGGACCGAGTATCGGGATGGTTAGAGTTCCGGGGATCGGGCTGGTCTACACGAACCTCGTGACAGGAGTTCCTGCTGTTTTCGGACATTTCGTGACGAATTTGCCCGCTTTTCACCGGATTCTTGTGTTTGTATGCGTGAAATCTGTTCAGGTCCCGTACATTGGAGACGAAGAGAGGTTTGTGATAAGCAGAGTGGGTCCAAAAGAGTATGGGATGTTTAGAAGTGTGGTTAGGTATGGATACAGAGACGTTCCAAGAGAGATGTATGATTTCGAAAGCCGGTTAGTCTCTGCTATTGTCGAATTCGTCGAAACCGAACCGGGAATGGAGGAAGAAGAAGAAGGGCGGCCTAATGTGAGGATGAAGAAGGAGGAATGCAGGGAGATAATGGAGGCAAAAGAAGCAGGAGTAGCGTATATATTGGGACATTCGTACGCGAAGGCGAAGCAGTCTTCTGCGGTGTTGAAGAAATTAGCGGTGAATGTTGTGTTTGCGTTCATGAGCACGAACTGCAGAGGAACAGATGTTGTGCTTAATGTTCCTCATACTTCTCTTCTTGAAGTTGGAATGGTTTATTACGTCTGAAGAGAGAAAAGATGTTAGATTTAACAGAAAGAAGATCAATACAGTACAGGGAAGTAGACTAGTAGAGAGAGATCTAACTTCGTTTTTTTTTTTTTTTTTTTTTAACTGAGAAGTTTGTAGATGTTTAATCTGTAAATATACTTACAAAGTGATCATACACATTCGATGTAACTAAGTTTTTCTGTGGTAAAAAACATTCTCACTCAATTGGTATTTTTAAAATTTTGTGTGTTTTTCTGCGATAATTTTTAGATTTCTTTTAAACACATAGCTTTTAAGTCGTTAATCCAACAAAAAAACTTACAGAACATGTATCATAAAACTGTTGGTTAATGCTTAGATTAGTGCTACTGTAGCGTCATCTTTCATTTTGACCATATAATCCGTTTATACTGTTCTATCAAGCCAGTGTCAATATAAACTATTTAGTTATAACTGTGATAACAAAACAAAAAAATGTAGAATAGATTATATAATATTATTAAAGTGAACCAAATTCAAATATGTTCGAAAACAGATTTTATATATTTATCACATTTCCCTATAACCAAATTGGTATATTACACCTCCATTTTTTTTTAATATGTCTCTAAGCCCAAAGAGCAAGAAGTGACATAGAAGCAGAACCTAAAACCAAAGCCACAAAACACAGTTTCTTCAGCCTCGAACCCGATTCACCTGCCGACGTCAACATCTTGTTATGGAAGAAATCTAATGCGATTAGGTCAACTAAGGCCATGTATATCAGGATCCCTGAGGATAGTGATCCCAATAAACCTTCCATTATCAATGCGTTAGGGTTCTGATCATCGTAACCGGTCGCCGCAAAAATCATCATCCCAAGTACTATCCCGAGAGGCGTCGTTACCGCGAACATCAAGCACATATACACCACTGTACCTACCTTAAACCCCGCCTGAATATAAAAAAAAGTAAAAACCAACCAATAACCACCAATGTAAATTCGAAGTGTACCAACCAACCAACATCTCCTAGGTTCGGTTATTGAATCGAGTGTTTTGGTACAGTTTCGGTTTGGATCAGTTGAACCGGAATCAACATTTTCTACTTAAGAAGAATGTTGTCATTATTATGATATGCAAAAATGTCAACATCTTATCTAACTATATATACTTCTCCAAGATTTTTCTTAAAGAATAAATATTTTAAAAGTCAGAACTACTCCTTCTGTTTCACAAAGAGTATCATTTTGACACTTTTCACATAAATTAAAAAATTTGATAAAAAGTCTCTTCTATCCCTTATAAATTCATTAAACAGCTTTCTCTTTCTAATTAAGACATTAAAACAATAGGGTTAAAACTGGATTTTTCTTTAAAATTTTGCATTGAAAATATAAAACGACACTTTTTATGAAACAAAAATTAAATTTTAAAACTACACTCTTTGTGAAACGGAGGGAGTAACACATAGTATCTATTTTCTCGGTATATTTAATGTTCCCCTAATAAATTCAACTCTAGAAGTAATTCGCATTAATTAGAGAGTTAATTCAAAAAAAAAAAATTTTGAAAGAAGAAAGAAACTGACCTGAGCGATGCAACCACCAAGACCTAAGCCTTCGAAAATCTGATGAAACGAAAGAGCAGCGATCAAAGGTCTAATGGTACACTGATTCTGTGACATTCCCATGGTTACACCAATAATCACCGAATGAAATATAATCCCAATTTCAAGAACTTGAGACACTAATCTCTGTTTCATCTTCACCATCTCCTCCTCGTTACTTTCTTGTATTTCCAAATCAGCCCCAAACTTCCCTTCTTTCATCTCTAAACCCCCAGCCGCCGCAGCCACCGGTATGTACTCCATCCCTCCACCACCACCGCCACCGTGTCCCATATGTTCGCTCGCCGTTAAATCAACCAACAACGCCGTTATCGCTCCGATCATCGTCACCAATCCGGCGAACGGAAAGTCTCTCCACGGATGTCGCGACGACACCTGGCAATCGGCGAGCGATTCGAAAGCCTCCGGCAAGACGTGGACTAGCGACGTGGAGAGGATCACGCCGGCGGCGAAACACTTTATGACGAGGATCGCTTTATCGTAGAGAGGCTTCCCGTGGAAGTAACGAGCGAGGAGAACCGGCGCGGAGATACCGAGAACGCTTGTGAGGAAGATGACTAAGACGGAGATCAGCTTTAGATGAGCCGCTGCTTCTCCGTCTCTACATGCCGCAGCTCTGATCGCCGCCTCTGTTCCGGTGACGCAAGAGGCCATGATTGTTGTGGAAGAAGAAGACGATGAAAGCAAGAAGAAGATGTAGAGACTAGAGGGAGAGAGATTAGAATTGGCTAGTGCGCGGACCACGATAGCAAAAACAGAGTAATGGGAAGTTTTTTTATTGAATAAGAAGTCCTTTGGTAGGACCCACTTACCACGTCAAACGGTTTATTAAAGAAAATGCGTTGTTGAGTAAGACTTCCAATTTCAGAAAAAACTCTTTCCTTTTTTTTTTATTTTATTGTATTGCCTTTTGGGTTTCTCTTTTTCTTAGAAGAAGAAGACGACGACGACATTTGAGAGATTACTTCTGTTCTATTCCAACTTATTATGGGCCCTTTACAAGGCCCATTATGGCTGAGCCCAAATCTTTTGTATGCTTTTGAGAAGTTCGACTACGACCGTACGATGTGTTCTTTTTGACCATCGTCTTATGGACGTCTTCTTCCAAGCCAATTAGTTTCAACTTTTAGCAATATATAAAGCCCAATGGAGATAATCAATTTGCGTTAACAGCAAAGCAAAGATAAATTCCTACTTTTGTAAATGTTATAAAAGTTAAAAATCTATGGTGCTACTGCTTACTATAAAAACAAATGAAGTTTAAGAGAATTATATAATATTGTCTCCAAAATCATAAGAAATCGATAATTTTGGATGTCACAAAATCAATATTATACTACAAACAATTGGATTAGAAGATCACTGATCTTTGATCGGTGTACGGGGGAGTATAAGACCTTTGATCGTAATGGTACAAACCATTATGGTTTTATACAGTTTCGATTTCTTAGAAAACATATTTATTTAAAAGGATTATATTTTTTCACTGGTTCTCTTCGGTTTTGTTTTGGTTACAGCTTGTTCAGATACAGAAAGAGGAAAACATAAAATAAAAGTGAAATATTTTCTCTTTGGTTCAGTTATTGGATTGAGTTTTTCGGTACGGTTTTGATTTGGACCGATTAAACAATAATGAGCATCTCTCTAATTAGAATGTTGACATGATATGCAAAAGTGTCAGACAATCCACATCTATCTAACTACAACTTCTTCAAGGGTTTTTTTTTTATTTATAAATCTAAATCTACGTGTATTAGAAAAGTCAAATCCGAAACAAAGTATCTTTAATGTCCCTCTAACAATTTCAACTATAAAATTAATTTGCATTAATTATCTTAAAGTTTAGTTTCAAGCTTGTAATTTAGTGGTTTGTACTGATGTTGATTATGTGTTATATACATTTTCAAAATTTGAACTATGCGTGAATAAGTTGTAGACGATAAAAAAAAATATTTTAAAGAAAAAAAACTCACCTGAGGCATGGAGTCACCAAAGCTCAAGCCCTCAAAATGTGGGGAAACGAAAAATCAGAGACCAAAAACATAATGATATTGATATGTTATACGAGGTAGATTCCGGACCATAATTGGGACCAATTCTCGATTTCTGTTGAAAGTCAAGTCTTATTATCATTTAATGTAAAACGTCTACAATGGCCAAGAAGGAACTACAACGGTTTTTGTAAATGGTGAAACTTTGATCCATAATCTTAACCTACACGGCAAGTACTCCATCACCCACTCGAATTGACCCATTAGGCCACATGCGCTTGGTGGGTTGATATAAACTTGTTTGATATTTTGAGATAGACCATTTATTTTTACAATGTAAACTTAAGATTTTGCGACTAGTTTTTTTTTATTTATATGATTGACATTGTAACAAAGTGCTCAACCGTTAGAGCATCTTCATCAATGGTACGAAAAGATTTTTTTTAACATATATTAAACAAATAAAAAATATTATAATAATGTATGAATTTTTTAAAAACTTAAGAAACTTACTCAAAATTTCTTTATAAAAAGACATTGAGTTTAACTCATACATTATTATAATATTTTTTATTTATTTAATATATGTTAAGAAACTCTTCTCATATCATTGATGCATATGCTCTAAGACCAGCTCCAACAGACAAAAAAAAGTGAGTGTCTTTCTAATAAAAAAATATTAAAACACACCAAAAGTAGAGATCCCGTGTCTTTACACAGACACGGAAAAGACACCAAAATTGATTAGTGTATTACTGATTGTTTAATTGAAAGGTAAAATACTATTAAAATTAATATTAATTAAATGTAAAGATACTATGAGCGATGGAGATGCTCTAATATATCTAATAAGTCAAAATAATGTATAGCATTTGTGAATTTTGGTATTTCTGCAGTCGTATACCTATATTTACATTATTATATATGTACTTTAAAGGTATGTGAAGAACGCACTTATTATTTTTCCAAGCTCAAACCTATTTGAAAATTAAAATCAAAATGAGAAAAATCAACCAATAATTGGTTCGACTTACGCAGGAAAAAAGTGGCATATATAAAGTACACTGAGCTTCCTTGTTGGGCAAGAGGACATCAACACCTAACTCTGGACTGTTTTATCCTTCTAGGGTATTCAGATTATGACTATTGATTTGAAGCCTCCCACACAAACACAAGTGACCGATTGGGTGATCAGCATTTCCTTAGATATGTTATCAAAACAAAAAAAAAACATTGCATTAGATGGCTAGCTAATGAAGTCGACGTGTTCCTAACATGTAACGTACGTAAATTATTAATATAACAGAAAAGAAAATGACAAATCCAAATTTAATCCTATTTATCGCAACTGAGATATCCAGTAAACGGAAAAGATAATAGAAAATGAATTTTATTTGATTTGATCTAGGACATAAGAATCTACAACTCAAACACATATCATATCTTCAGCTAACGAGACGAACAAAAGTATAGTTTATATATGATATGAGTGCTTTAAAAAAAAGATCAATGATCTCTTAACACATGGGTTACTAAAATGTTTTCGAACCCCTCCACCACAGTACGAAATAGTAAGGTATTTATAGATTTAATTATTTGATATGAGTTGTTGTACAGGCCTACGGGTGAGGCCAAAAGTTTTTGGTGTAGGAGAGATATCTTGATAAGATATGAGTATCTCTACAAGGTGTCAGGATAAAGAGTTTCCCAAGAAAAACTTTAGCGCCTAATGGTGTGATTCGTCCATTCTTGAAAATGAAAAATTGTCAATATGTATATGTATGTTGTTATTGGATAGTTCATACAGTATTTCTAATATTATAAAAACAATATGCCAAAAAACATTAATCCACGTTGGATAGGGACATCACACGACATGTAATTCATTTTCAATCTCATTGGATTCAGTCCATGAATTCTGTTCCAACAACTATTTTTATTTGTTTCAATAAATTCATCAGTTCATTATAATTTTTGCTATTTTTTAGTACATATATATATTTGTCGTCATGCATATGTTATTTGGGTCGCTAGAAAATGAAATTTAAGCAATTATCTATCCTATGCCATGAAATAAGTACATCTTATATATAATAATTGAGTACCCACCATATCATCTATGAATCTTATGCTATTTTAAGTTATAAATGATAATGAAGAGGGTAAGCTATGATAACCAAAAAAAAAGTTACATATAGATTGGAAAATATAATTTGATGGTTTTCTCAGTTTCAAAAGCTAAATTTGGCTGCATGAACATGTTTTAAATACCACTGCATATATTGACATTAAAAGAAAGCAAAAAGCTTCAACAGTAATTTAGTCCACTCAATTTAGTAAGACTAAATTGATAAATAATACACATAAATGTAAATGTACATAAATTTTGTGCAAGCCATATGAATAACACATGCAGTAATTCGACTTATCAGGAAATCAGTTATATCTATCTTTAAATTAGAGGACAGCCCCATCAATAAAGATTTGGTGTTAAACCTAATAAAAAGGGAACATAAAGGACCACATTCATCGGCACGACCAATCTCCTTCGTATTAATTTCATGCAATATTGAGATATGTACATTACAGATTTTCGACAAAACTTACTATTCAAAACAAAACTTACATTAAATAAAAATAACATATGGAAAATGACTATTCTCAAACTAGATAGGAAGAATGCCAAGGACAACAAATGGTGGCACCTACTTGAGGAAATCTTTTTTAGATTTTGAATTATTCGGAGAACGATGATTTACCTAAACTATCGTACATTAGTTCTCGAAACAAGACAAAAATTGATAATTATATAACTATATGTTGGGTCCATTTCTATCGTTATGTCATGCCAAGCGAAATGCAACCCACAAACATGTCTTGGATTCATAGGATTAATGATCTTAACGTTTTGTGAGTCGATGGTGGTTTGATTGTAGTTTTGTTGATATATGACCGTTGATTTTGTTCGGTTCGACAGTTGGGGCATTTGGCGGTTGACATTCAAGCGTTTAGCATTTAATTGAAAGCATCGATGGTTTTGGCGGTGCGGTTTTATAAATGTCTTCAAAACAATTAGGTTTTGTTGCTTAATGTTACGGAACAACAGAATCAATAAAATATTTAATCCGATATAAACTATCGAACAGGCAATCAATTTCCCTAGCTAGCTTAGCTACACATCTCTTGGATCCACAAAGAGAGGCGATTTCGAACTCAATGACATTTTGGTAAATTCACTCAAACCAGTCATTTTCTCCTTGCATTTCAACGGTTTGATGCACCATGTGTCGTCGTCACACGAAAGCATTTTCCAATGCGGAACACATCTCCTCAGAGAATCATCATCGACCTCTACCACAACGACTTTACACGCGCCACCATCATTTGACGCAGCCATGTTATGAACGTGCTCACACAAAGCCCTAACGAGTTTCCCACGCAACGGACCTTCAGCGTGAACCCCGTAGAGGAAATAGAACCCAAACGGAGTAAACAGATCAGGTAACGCCGTTAATCCAATGAACGGCAAGGATCTACCAAGAAAGTTGCAAACTTTGGTAAGAAGCATATAGCTCAAAGGAGCTTTTTCGACCCTAAGTTTGAAGACTTTGCTACTGTCCCACACACTAAGAATTGCCCAACTTCTGATGTTGTCTTCATTGTTGTAATAAGCCACCCATGTCCCAATACTTAACTTGTTCCGCAAGATTCTGTTTATGTCGCCCGGGAAAAAATCTGTCGTTGGTGCCACGTGTCTCCGGTACCATGACGCAGCTTCTTTCACCTGTAACTTCATAAAGTATTGATATTAATGCTTCCATGTGAGCCTACTTTAGCTTAAGCTCACATTTAAGTGATGAAATTAAATGATATTGTTTTCTCTGAAAGTAAAAATGTAAACGACCAGAAACTTATTTTCCTAGCTTTTTCGTTATATTATTAATTAATGTGTTTATATGTGATGGATTTATTTTTCACGAGGACTATTCTTAATTAGTTTTCGTATATATTCGACATTTCAAAACGGAACTCAAAGTAAATTTCTTATGGCATTGTTAGAAGATAAATTTGAAATATTTCACACAATGAACTTTTCTAAACTAATGCAACATTATTTAATAAAAATCACCTTTAGCTTCCTTATTCCGATATCGGAAGGCAGTTTCAAACCCCGATAAGGGTTTACCGGATTGACCAGGATTGCCGGGTTTCTGAAGGCGACATAGTCAAGTCTTCCGACAAAGAGGCCGAGAGATGCCTCATTGTCCTTTTGGGTGGCCATGTAAGCAAAGTCAGCATTGTGAGTCACGAACCATTCCTCAAGCTTTCTTACCAGAGTCGAACCAATGCCACGGCGTCGATACGGCGGCACGACTCTGAGACCAAGAACGTAACCCACTTTCACTGACTTATCATTAAACTCAACTGGTTTCACTGAGCCTTGTATGGAACCCACCAGCTTGTTCCCAACTTCTGCCACCTATTAATTATTAACGTACATTATATTAGTTTAGTTAACGTTGCTTTTATAAATCAAATACTTGACTAATTATTTAGGATCTTTACTAACATACATAAGAAAATTGGCACTTCAAAAAATTATCAAACCCCACGGTGTTTCGGTTGATAGAATCATATATGTTTTAATTTCTTTAACTATAAACAACAATTATATATAATATTAATTAATACATAATAAAAAGTTGTTTTACTGTCCATACTTTTAACAAAAAATGTATTTTTGAAAATTTTACACAAATTATTTTTTTTTTTGACATATTTAATACATCTTTAATTGTTTTAACATGAAGTCAATTTCTTTTAAGACTTTTATCTCTCTATTTAGTATAGATCATTTAATATTTTTGTCTTTTTTTTTTCAAAATATAGATTTTTTTAATAAAACTATAAAATTATCTACAACTATGAACTTTAAAACGCATTTCGTTTAAAACAAAATAAAAAGTTAAAACGACACTTTTTAAAAATCGGAAAGAAAAAGAAAAAATATTACGCGCGAAAATACGTTATTGAAGTTCAAACTCATTGTTTCTTCTTTATCAAATTTTTCGATTTTGAAAAAAAAAAAATCTCCATCTTTTCGTTTAATTTTATATTATAGAACAAGAAATAACCAAGAGAAGAAGAAATTGGGAGAGGGAAACAGAGAGAAACTAACCAGCATAGTGAAGAGAGGAGTGTTCCGGATTCTGCATATGGGATCGCCTAAAGTGTCTGTGAAGAGAAAAGTTTGGTCGTGACCAATCTCACAACTTTTCTCCACACACTCCATTTCAATTCTGTCCCTACGATCATCGTAGCATCTAATCACCACCTCTTCATCACCTTCTTCTTCCTTCCATTGCCCCACCATTTTCCACACACACTCTTCTCTCTATATATATATATTAAAAAAAAAAATACAAGCAAGAATGAAATGAAAAGAGGTATAAACAGTTCATACAAGGAGAATACCCAGCGGAATATTATAGAGCTTGAAAACTTCACGTTTATCTTTTTTTTGTTTTTGTTTTTTTTTGGAGGCAACTTCACGTTTATCTAATTAATGGTATATATGACCATATATGAAAATGTTATAAGTTCTAATCCAATCACATCCTTCGACATCTTTGTTTTTGGCTTTGACTTATTTATGCTATTAATTGTTTAATTACCAAAAACTTCATAAAGCGATTTTTTTTTAATCAATTTTTTAAAATACATTGAATATCTTATATAGAAATTTTAATACTTTTAACAAGTGTTTGAATATAATAGAATTGACCAATTATCTGTAATTATTTTAAAATCTTGACTTGGATGGAAAAGGAATTTGTTTCTAAAATAATATACAGACACTGATACACACAATATGGAAGTTAGTTAAGAGTGCGGACGATAAAAAAGTAGATAGCTCATTAATTCTTGTAAATTGTTCAAAAATTCGTATAGATAGCTCATTAATTCTTGTAAATTGTTCAAAAATTCGTAATTTTACCAAAATTGATAGTGTAATTGATTCTAGGAAAATAATTTATGTTGCAAGCCTAATATGTAATCAATGTATCTAACGCCTGCTATTTTTACGCGCACATATAACAACTATTTTTACGCGCATATGGATTATCTGAAATACGGATTAGTGGATTACCATCCGTATAGACAAACTCTTATGCAGACCGTAAATGGTTGGGTCCTGCCTTCTAACTTAGGTAAGTAAAACCCACATATTTGACTCAATCTTTTAATAAGATATTAATTGTTCCAAGTTTAAGAAATTACCTTCTTAAAAGAACATTTTATATTTGACTAATTAACGCTATTAGACATATATATATATATAATGTTTAAAAAAGATATTATGTGTTAATCAGATATCCGCACAAAGTTTTGTCTAACCAATTAATCTTACTTTTAGTATTATTGTTTATTTAGTTAATGTAAAAATAAAATTAGAATATTATTGAATATACATTTAATTTTTAGTATATGTTTTACAATTTTTTGCTATTTTGTTGTATTACAGAAATAAAATAAAATTAAAAATATTAATCAACTGTCTAGGATAATATTAAACAGGTAATCGTTTAACTGTCTAGACGGTTGTTTAGTTCAATATTTAAAACCGAAGATAAATATTTTGGTGAGATATTTTTTTTTGTCGACTGGTGAGATATAATATTTAAAAAGTTATATTTTATATTTTTATTTTTAATGAAATAGCTATATGGTGTATAATAGAATATACAGTAGAACCTTTATAAATTAATATTCGTATGTTATTTATCTATTGTTTGATCAACTGATAAGTCTTTTTGAATTAGCTAAATCTAAATTGTTCGTAGAGTATGCAACTATCTGAAGATTATAAGTGTAAGTTTTTCGTAAGTTTCAGTGTATATGTTGAATTTTATACAATGGTCTTGTTGCGCGGCTTAATAGTCCTATGTTAATTTTGTTTTGGTAGATAGTTAATTAATTCTGTTTATTGTGGACGATAGATTGTTATTTGTAATATTTTGTTTGTTGTATATAATGAACGATAGTATCATGCGTTTGTGAAGATTTACATACGAAAATGTGATAAAATTATATTTTCATAATTTAAAGAGCTAATCACAACCATACATTAAACTATCATAGATAAATAATAGAGAGTTAATCACAACCATAAATTAAACTATCATAGGTAAATAAAATAAATGCAAACACTATTATAGACCTAATTACATTTACATCTTTATTAATTAGTTAACTCATTAACTTTTCAAATAGTAACTTTGGTAATAAAAAAGATGGTCATAAGGCAAATTGTTTTTTTTAATTGATTCTTAAAATATATTTGGCTTCATATGTCTAGTTTTTAAAGAGTGGTTTAATCTCTGATTTAATTTTTAAACAAATCGAAAAGAGTTTTATATATGTATTTTTATGAAGAAAAATACAAATAGAGGAGGAAGGAGAGAAATGGGGAACGTACCAATATTCTTACCATACTAAAAAAAAAAAAAGTTTGCAGAACAAAAGCAATTATACAATGATATGATTGGGAGATGTTTGGAAGTGGAGAGAAGAAGTAGAGAACGAATCATCATCTCATATTCACTAACTTAACTAATCAAAGCCAAAACGAATACGTAACTGAATAAAGATTAGCACTTTTATTAAAAAGTTTTGGGATTGATTTGATTATTTATTTTCATATCTAGGCAATGTTTTTCTTAATAGTGTTGAGCTTAGGAGTAATGGCCCACAAGATACTTGGCATAGAGCACAACCTGATTGGAGAATGGAGAACACTATCCTCAGATGAAATACACAAATGAGATTACCAATGGCTTTTTCAAGTAAAAGAAAGTTAAAAGGACTTTCACATAAGATTTGGAAAGTTAAGCTTTCAGAAATCCTTAATATGTAAGAAATTAAGAGGGGTGATTAGTAAAGTTTTTTCTTAGGCTCTAAAGGCTTTTTAAAATTTTAAAAAGTCTTTATATCCAATCAAGCTTTAATAAATTTACAGTTATAAAAATTACATTCCAATTTTTTTTTTTTTTACTTCTTGTCTAATTTTTCGTTCTAAATCTAACAAAATGTGATTTCTGCTTCTTCTTCTTTTTTTTTTTCTTTTTCTAAATCACAACCTATTTCTAAAACTAAAGTTAAATAGTTAATATTTTAAAACAAGCGTTTATTGTCACATGATTAAAGAGGACCCTAAAGACCCTATAATCTATTAAGAATTTAAAATTTGATAAATATATAGATCTAATTGTTTGGAGTTGCGAGTCACATAATTTTAGTCACGTAAACTCGCTTTTCTTTGAGTTTGATTCTTCTTTGGAACAATTTCACTGTTGTTAGATATTAGTCGGGTCCTATTATCCTATAGCAATTTAGGTATTTCATTTCAATATTTTTGTTTTGGGTCTTGGGAAAAAAGAGTTTTTGGGTGTCTTAAAGGGTCTTAAAAGATGTTAATAAAGCCCAGTCCAGATAAATCGGTCTTGGTTTACCACGTTTTTAACAATTACTGAATTTCCATTTTGGCCCATAATCTATTCTTTAGCGCAATAGTGGCCAAAATAAAACAATTTTTTTACAAAAATTACTAGTACAATTTAGCGTCCTAGCATCCGCGCCGGAGACTTTTGCATATATCAGAAAAATCATCTTAATATCTAATATCAAATCTTATTATATAAAGTAGGATGCATCAAAGTTAGTTTTTAACATGATCGTGACACGTGTCAAGTTAATCGATATGATTTTGACACGTGTCGTAAAATTATAAACGAAATTATAAATTAAAAAAAGGAAAGAAAGAAAAAAATAATATTTTGACAAACAAATTAAAAAAGGATATAACAAACAAATTAAAAAATAAGATTTTGACAAAAAAATTAAAAAAGGATATAACAAATTAAAAAAGGATATAACAAATTAAAAAAATAAATAAATAAGGATATCCAAAAAAATCAAATACGTTGCATGCAAGGAAAAAAGGAAAAAAGGAAACAAAGAAACAAAAAAATAAGAAAAAAGGAAACAAAGAAACAAAAAATCAAATACGTGGAGAAATGAAAGGATATATTTCAATTTAAGAAAAAGAAAAAAAAAATTAGATTAACTAGGATATATTTCAATTAAAAAATAGAAATTTCAGATGCTAATGATATGATATTAGACGATGATGAGCTTAATGAGGAAGAGGATATCAAGAATCATGTATATAAGCTTTTGATGCGAGTATTGAGAAACATAACTTCTATAAAAAACATATAGAACATATACGGGAGGAATAAAAAAGTAAATTAAAAAGAAAAAGTAAATTAGATTAACTATAAAATATTTCAATTAAAAAAAAAAATTCTGGATGCTAATGATATGACATTAGACGATTATGAGATCAATGAGGAGGAGGATATCAAGAATCATGTAGAGAGGCTTTTGATGCGAGTCTTAAGAAGTATAACTTCTCTAGAGAGCAGATAAATCATATAAGGGAGATGAATGTGAAGAGAAAAAGAGATTTTATTTGCTTGAAGAGAGTTAATGAAGATCATTAACATACTTGAATGACTCAAATTAAATACCCAAGATTTTAACGCAGCGGAACAGAAAAAGATAGTTGATAAAGTTTGTGAACTATATGAGAAGTAGGGTTAATGTTGCTTAGGATCCGTAACAGATTCTGTGTTTTGAATATTTAAATTAAAAATAAATGAGAATTAAAATAAATAATTAATTTTTAGGTTTCCATTTTGTGTTTTTCATATATATTTTTTAGTAGTGATCAGATTATGCTTTCTATTTTTTAAAACAAATATTTTAACGGGTTTTAAATTTTATTATATTCTTAAATGTTGTTATTCATTTAAGGTTACTAATACAAAAAGGAAAATATTAATTTACAGATTAATATTTTACAGATTATTCGATTTTATTTTTAATTTAGTTTTACGGATTTAAAATATTTTATTAAAAACCCCGCATATATGCGGGTCCTATTCTAGTAGAGTTATACAATATCACTAAACCAAAATAAAATAGAATAGTACTGATAAATATTGCAGCATCGCATAATCTGTCTGCTTATTCTATAAATTACTAATCTAAATTTTTTTATCACAAAATAATTCATAAAATAATATCAAAGGAAAACTTGAAGATAAAATAGGCGATATATCATAAACCTACATTGGGATTAATCCGTGTTCCATCGGTGCGTTCATGGCAACACCCTTTACAAGAAACATAAGTAACATAACACACGAGGAGTATGACACATAGAACGACGAGTACCATAAGTATGATAACCCAAAACATCTCCATACTGTTTTTTTTAACTACAAGCACACCCAAAAAAATTATTGCTAAACTTTTTTTTGGGTGTTTTCTTCTGTTTCTCGGAAGCAAATCAAATTCATATATACATATTTCGTCAATTCAAAAGTTAACATTTTTGTAAATGTATCGGTAAAATTTGTAAAGTTTACATTTTGTCATTAAGGAATATTAACAAGAACAAATTGAAAATTTTACATTTAGTCATTAAGGAAAAATTGGAAAAAGTGAACTGATGGTGACTAGGGTTTTATATATGCACAAAAATGCGGTGCATGGAAGCAGGGAGACGAGAAGCAAGCACCAAATTAGAATGGCACCATGCATGATCCTGACTAAACAGGTGAAACAGTTTTATTGATATAAAATCGAAAGATGGCAGAAGAACTAGGATAAGATGTTTGGTCCTGCTATGTTTATTTTCTGTTTTTATCAAGTTTCCAAGAAGATGCTGAAACAGGTTTTAGTGGTTATGGGCAAATGGGATTTTTTCTTGGTGTTTTTTTTTTTTTAAAGTTTGTGAGAGTACTATTAGAAGTTTCTACGTTCCTTTCCAAAAAAGAACTTAATCAAAACACAGAACATGCCAGTGATTGTAGCTAGTTCAGTCTCCTCTTGATTTTATTCATGGAGTTTAGTTTAGTAACTTTATCCCGTTATTAGCTCTGTTGGTGTTGTGACTCTCGTCTCGATGCACGTCTTGATGTGGCATTCCGTATGAAACTTCCAGTGGTATGGAAACAAATTCTGCAAAACTTTTACTTTTTTTTTTGGGGTGCAAATTCAAAACTTTTACTTTGATGCCAAAAAACCCATCGAACTCTTTTTTTTTTTTGCATGTATTTTTTCCTCATTCGCGAGTGTTATCATGGCTATCAAATTCAATAAAGAAATGATTGACTTTTTTCTCTCTCTTATTCTTGTTCTTCTAAACCTCTATGCCTATTTTGTAGATTTTAGGTTCTTATTACTGGATTGAGAGAAGTTGACCCATCTTGCCAATGAGAGAGAGAGAGAGAGAGTCTGTATTGAGTAAGAAACGATTCTTTGGTAAACACATCGACATATTGATGAGCTGTACAACATGATAATCAACGTCAATGTGTTTGGTTCTTTTATTGAAAATCGGATTATTGGCATTGTGGATGGCAGTAGTATTACCTATCGCCTAATTAATATTGTAATTCTATTATATTAATGATATTATAATAGAATTACAATATCATTAAACCAAAATAAAATAGAATATTATTGATAATATTGCAGCATCGCATAAATCTCTCTCTTTTTATTCTATAGAATAATAGATTAGTAATATAGAAGTTTCATCATAAAATAATTCATGAAAAGAAATCAAAATAAAACATAAGCATGAAATAGGCGATAGGTAATAATACAAATAATTACGGTTTACCCCAAATTGGGTTCAATCCGGTTTCGGTCGAAGCGTTCATTGCAACACCATACAACAGCTTTATAAGTAAGATAAAGCGAGCCGAATGTGACCACTGTAACGAAGAAAGAGATAAGTGTGATAAGCCAATTCTCCATACTGTTTATTCACCACACACACACACAAAATAATTTCTTTCTAACTTTTTGTGTCTTATTTGTTTCTCTAATGCAAATTATATTTACATATATATACATACTTCGTCAATACAAAAGTTTACAATTTTGTAAATGTATCGGTGAAATTTGTAAAGTTTATATTTTGTCATTAAGGAACATTAACTATGACAAATTGAAAATTTTACATTTAGTCATTAAAAGGAAACAAGTAAATTTTACTTTTTAGAAGTTTACATTTTATTTTATGGTACTTTGTTGATCATCATACCATCACATATATACTACATGCATATATATAGTAATTTAAATCTAGCTACTAAATATTTAACATTTCCTTTTGTCACAGGCAATAAATATAAAATTACTATTGTTACATATGAGATTTTCTTAATTGGTTGTGTGGATTTGATTTATAGGGAGGCGGGCACACGTTAGAGTATATAAACCAGGGAAGGAGAAGCTTCAACCCGAGCCATAATCGGTTTAAAGACTAACCGATTAACGCTTCGATTTGAAAATGCTAAATATGTAGTTGAAAATTTAATTTGTCTTGGAACTGCTTGCTCCTATGTGCAAACTGCAAAGCAATTGTCCCTTGTACGTGCATTCTCACGTGCTCAGCTTTTCACTTCAGGGTTTTAATCCGTTTAGATGGAGCATGGATAGTGAAGGAGAAAGCATATATCCAAAGAGAATGGATCTGAACTACATGGAAGTATCCCCTTCTTGGTCTCTACTACATATTCAAAACTCTTACTTTGTAGTCGATGAAAGATAAGCTGTGGAGGAAAGTATGTTAATGTGGATCCTCTTAACACAGAATGCTTGAATCTCGTTGAAGAATTCAAGAAGAATGTAGTTGCGCGATACAATGGTGTGATGGTGTGTTTTGGAAACTCCCAAATCTTTCCTGCTTTGGAAAGACGCCAAAGAGCAGAGATTTGGGATTTGGGAGGAAGTGCAATGGTGTGATGTTGTGTTTGGTGATGAGTGGAGTTTTTACGTGGAGATATGTTTAGCTGTTATGGTTTTGATGCAGACAAGTTTTCACCAAATTCTTTAGATCGGTTTTGTTTCTACTATCCTAATCTCTTTTTTTGTTTATATTAAAACAATTTGCCATGATTCTTTCTACTATTAGGTTTCAAAAAAAAAAAATGATTTCTTTATATTCCGTAAAACGTTTACTTTGGTGCCAAAAAGTAAAACCCATCCAACTCTTCGTTTTCGCATGGATTCTTCTTCTAAAGTTTATAATGAACGATGTCATAAACATAAGAATTTATCTTTTAACATCGTATGATTGGTGTATGATTACAACTTGTGTAAATATAATCTTATAGTCATAATCACATATCTTATTTTATCTTGGACTCAAATTAATTATAGGATGAAAATTGAGCGGTCAACAACCACTAGTTATATCCAAGGGTAGAAACGTAATTGCAAGCGTAGTATCTTCTTATTGTGGCTCTCTAGAGCTCTACTCGAGCTCTGAAGCGGCACGATGAACACAAGTTGACGCCATGACACGTAAGCGCTTAGTAGCCTCTACTTGAGACCACAGACTCATTTATCTACCGTTCGATTAAAAGAGCCACTCAATCTCAACCCTTTATCTTTTATTTATAAACAACGACAAAAATTAACTTAGTTTTTATTTTATCTTTTTTTTTTCTTCTTCTGTTATCCTCTCATTGTCTTCCTGGTAAGACTTTAGAGTTTAGAGGGTTTTTAATATTCGTTTTCGTTGATGGATTCTCGTAGCTTCTTCTACTCTCATGGTGTCTTCCGAGAAATCACTCAGAAGAAAATCTCTGAATCGTTGAGTTTGAGTTTCAGAGTGTTTTGAATTTCAAGCTTTCTCGGGAAAATTTCTGAGCTTTTTCTTCGTTTCTTCGACTTTCTCTTCTGGGATTGGATTAGATTACTTAGCTATGGCTTACGCTCGCGGCTTCGCTTCGTTGACCTTTTCGCCGCCGATTTCTCTCCGACGGCTCCGTTTATTCCGTCCCCGACTTCACCGAAACTACAGCGCGAAACCCGTCTCTCGAATCAGCTGCAATCTGAAATTCAACTACGCCGCCGGGAAATTCCGCGAGCTCGGATTATCCCGTTCCGTGGAGCTAGACCGATTCATCACAAGCGGAGAAGAAAACGAAGCAGACGAAATCGGCCAAGGGTTTTTCGAGGCGATCGAGGAATTGGAGAGGATGACCAGAGAGCCGTCGGACATTCTCGAGGAGATGAACCATCGATTGTCCTCTCGAGAGTTGCAGCTGATGCTTGTCTACTTCGCGCAAGAAGGCAGGGACTCGTGGTGCGCACTAGAAGTGTTTGAGTGGCTGAAGAAGGAGAATAGGGTCGATGAAGAGATGATGGAGCTGATGGTTTCGATAATGTGCGGATGGGTTAAGAAACTGATACGAGAGGAGTGTGATGCAGGGCAAGTGTTCGACCTATTGATTGAGATGGATTGCGTTGGGTTGAAACCTGGTTTTAGCATGATGGAGAAAGTGATTGCTTTGTATTGTGAGATGGGGAAGAAAGAGAGTGCGGTTTTGTTTGTCAAGGAGGTTTTGAGGAGGAGAGATACTTCTGGTTTCTACAACGTTGTTGGCTCTGAAAGTAGAAAAGGAGGACCAAGTGGGTATCTCGCTTGGAAAATGATGGTAAATTATCAAACTTTGTCGAAATCTTTAGAATTTGGTATGATTGTGAAAGTGGTTAGGATGATTGATTATAGCTATGCTTTCCTTGTTGCTTATCGGTTTTGGCTATAGCAATGTTGATGTGGCTGTGTTCTTTTGCGACTATCAGGTTGATGGAGAGTATAAGAAGGCTGTTGATTTGGTTATTGACTTGAGACACTCAGGGCTAAAGCCAGAAGCTTACAGCTACCTGATTGCGATGACAGCCATTGTGAAAGAGCTAAACAGCCTTGGGAAAACGTTACGCGAGTTAAAACGCTTCACACGGGCTGGTCTCGTTGCTGAGATCGATGATCACGATAGGTTACTCGTCGAGAAGTACCAATCAGAGCTCGTATCCCGCGGAATGATGTTAGCCGCTTGGGCGATTCAGGAAGGCCAGCAGAACGATTCCGTTACCGGGGCGGTCCACGAGAGACTCCTCGCTATGTACATATGCGCGGGACGTGGACCAGAAGCAGAGAAGCAGCTCTGGGAGATGAAATTTGCAGGGAGAGAACCGGAAGCCGACCTCCACGACATTGTGATGGCGATCTGCGCCTCACAGAGAGAGGCCGATGCGGTTTCGCGGCTTATGACAAGGGTTGAGTTCATGGGATCCAAGAGAAAGAAGAAGAGTTTGTCGTGGTTGCTCAGAGGGTATGTGAAAGGAGGGCACTTTGAAGAGGCTGCAGAGACATTGATAACGATGATGGACTCTGGTTTGTATCCGGAGTATATTGATCGAGTGGCTGTGATGCAAGGGATGACAAAGAAGATCCAACGGCCGAGAGATGTTGAAGCGTATATGGGTCTGTGCAAGAGGCTGTTTGATGCTGGTTTGGTAGGACCTTGTCTTGTGTATATGTACATGGATAAATATAAGTTGTGGATAGTGAAGATGATGTGAATGAAGAAGGATGAAGAAAGAGCGGAGACGGAAGTTTAAAGACTCTCTTCTATTTTTGGGTATATAAAAGCATCTCTGTATCTATGTAATAATAATAAAATACGTATATATCCTTGACCAAAAAAGAAACGTATATATATATCTGTTTACGAAAGGGAAATAACTTTGGTAATATATACATAGATAATCATGTAAACTATATACTTAAGAAATGCAGCTGTACAGAGAAGCCGCATTGGAATGCCAACAAAAATAGCAAAAATCCATAGATTATATTGACAAAGAATTAAATTCAAATACTTTTGTGCATTTTTTTTCTATCCTACGGTCGATAATTTAATGGGGCCAATGTATAAATATTTATATCTAGTGGGCCCAAAAGAAAGTCATTGAGAACTTCTGTTTTGTGTTTTCTGGAATTAAGGGTGAAGCAAAAGCCGAAGGAAATAAGAATCACAAGAGGTAAAATTGTAATGGAGGTCGAAGCTCCAACAATGGCAGGATCCACCATTAAGCTTACAGTCAAATTCGGAGGGAATTCAATACCACTTTCGGTGTCACCAGATGTTACAGTCAAAGACCTTAAAAGTCTCTTCTCCAACCAATCACCAACGTTCTTCCTCGTGGCCAGAAACTCATCTTCAAAGGTTTCTGATTTCAATTCGAATATTTTCTTCACTAAACGAGCTAAATCCTTGTAATGGGTCTTATTCAAAATTCGACTTTGAAGCAATCTAAAGTGGGCGATGGAGCGAAAATCATGTTAATGGCTTCTCAAGGTCTGCATCAAGGGGTTAGTGATTATCTTTTATTAAATTTTCTTTTGTGAATTGTGATTCAATCTTTGATCGCTATTCAGGAGAAATATATTTAGAAAATAATGGATTCTTGCTCTTTAGTCTCATGTTTCTTCGTTTGAGTTGCTCATTAATTTGTTTTTTGTTTCATTTAGTCTCATGTTTTTTTGAGTTCTTTCTTCGTTTTTGAACTGTTGAATCAAAGAGTATTTTCGGATTTTGATGTGGCAGTTGGAAGGATGGGATGAGTTTGATGAAAGAAGACGTACGAAGCATCAGAAGCAGCTCGATTTTCGGGTTGTTGGGTCTGGTAAGTTCGACGAAGGCGCTGACAAATCTTGGTGATGGAGTCGGCACAAACTCTTTCGTTTCCTTAATGACCCAAACTTTTTATCAGTTTGGAAGAGGTTTCCAAGTCTTTTGTAGTAACATAGTCAGAATCTGTCTGTTCCATTCGCTGTCTCCATATAGCTCTTGCACCTTTGGATCATGATCCAAGCGAATCAAATCGGTCTTGTAACAAACTAAAAGCCCGACTAGATTGGCCCAGTTTCATCTAGGTCTCTGTGTCTTTAAATGTTCTCTCTCTCTATATATATATATATATATATCTTGGGCGGCAAGAAATCAAAGAGAAAAACAAAATATACCAGTAGATAGCCAGAGTAGATCGGAACTCGTTGAAACTCAATAATCTATTCTTATTCTTGAAGCGAATTAGGGTTTTGCTCTTTCCATCCTCTCAGGGTGTTTGAATATTAGAGCCTAAAATTAGGTGATATAATTGATTTGGAGATGTTTTCCAAAACTAGGGCAGAGGAGATCAATCCTCGGCACCACCGTCTCTGATGACGTCACTTCCCGAAGACGTCATCGTCGACATCTTAGCTCGTGTACCGAGATGCCACTATCCAACACTCTCCCTTGTTTCCAAACACTTCCGGTCACTTGTCGTGTCGCCTGAGATATACGCGAGACGGTCTTTGTTGGGCTGCACCGAACACTGTCTATATGTTATCCGCTATGACGAAAGCAACCGTGTCCACCGTTGGTATATTCTCCGCTGGAAAGCTAACGGCAATAGCCGCTTGGTCCTTATCCCTTCGTTTCCCTCGATGTCTTGCGATGGGATCTTTGTTGCGGTGGGCTCGAGGATATATGTGTTTAGTGGGATTAACTATAACAATTGGACAACGAGTGTGTCAACCATCGATTGTAGCTCTCATACGGTGCAACCTCTCCCGAACATGCCTGTGCTCATGTATATTACAATGGCTAACATCATCCACGGGAGAATCTACGTAATTGGATATGGCCGTTGTTATGATGGCCTGGAGAAGGTGATGGTGGTGTTCAATACAGTAACACAAAAGTGGGAGGATTCTGGGATGATAAAGATAGACATTGAGGTTGGTGACAACACGTGGTATGGTTGTGTGGTGATGGCTGATAAGCTGTACACGAGGGATTCTGATAACAGCTTTGTTTACGAGCCAAAGGAAAATAAATGGAAAACGGACGAGATGCTGAATTCTAAGGATTGGAACAATGCGTGTGTCGTCGATGACGAATTGTACTACTACGATTGTGATGAGAAGATTTTAAGAGTGTATGATCCAAAGCAGAGGTGCTGGGGAGTGGTGAAAGGTGTGGAAGAATTGTTGTCTTTGTCTAAGACGAAAAGATGTCCACACATTGTGAGTTACGGTGGGAGACTGGCTTTGTTTTTTCCTAAAAGAAAAAGAAAATCAAGAAAAATTTGGTGTGTAGAAATTTCGCTAGAAAGACGTCAAAGAGGAGAGATTTGGGGTAAAGTTGAGTGGTGCGATCATATTATGATTCTTGAGAATGTATACTTGAAGAAATCTCTAGTTGTTATGGTTTGATGCAAAAACTCTCCTTCATATAAACTTGTGTTTTGTTTTTTCATTATCCTAAATCCTTTTATTTGCTGATTTCGTTCATGTAAATGAAAATAGCTGTACTTTATTTTGAACAAATGTAGTTCAAAATGCTATAGACTTCACCCTAGAATTGTTGATTTGGTTCTCTGTTTCAGTTTCTTTCTATATATTCGTTTTACGTACGTAATTATTGATTCAGTGAGTGAATAAAAGGAGAATCGTTTAAACAGCGAATAGAATTAATCCACCTTACAGATCTCACCCAGCTTGCAGAATCGAGATAGACAGCAATAACGAGCCCTGTAGAAATCCGTTATACTGTAATCTTACTAACCAGTTTCTCGTTATAATTTTTTTTTTTTTTTTTCCATTTGGGCAAAAGAACAATGATAAAGGAGGAAAATAATTAGAATTATTATATTAACTAGGAAACAAACCCGCGCGTCAACGCACGGACAATTAAATTCTTTATTACTTCCTTCGTTTTTTTTAATTGTCGTTTTAGACTTGTTTTTTTGTTTCAAAATAATTGTCGTTTTCAATTTTCAATGCAGATTTATGATAAATTTTCCAGTTTTATCTCTATTTTTTTAACTTATTAACTACTTATATGAAACAAAATAGTGTATTAATTAAGGGGTATAACAGAGAAAGTAGTTGTTTTCTTAATTTGTGTGAAACAACCTAAAACGACAATTAAAAAAAACAGAGGGAGTACAATTTTAAAGTATTTAATACTAATATCTATAAAAAAGTTTATAATTTTATATTTTATCACCAACTTAAATTTTTGTTTTAACATTTAAATTCTTATTATTATAAATTTTAAATAAATAGATAAAATCAATTAATTAATTATTAGAAATAATTTTAAATCATCTTAGACTTCTTATATATTACCCTAAATCTTTTATAAGTTCTCTTAACGCATCCATACACCTGTTTTTTTTTTTTGTTAACCCATAAACGTGTTTATCTAATATTTTACATAGAAAAATATGCTCACCAAACTAAAACTTCACTATACACGAATTTAAAATCGTGATTCACATCTTTGCAAATTTTTTTTTATTCATCATTACTTTATCTACATTTGAATTTTATTGTTAAATATATTTACACAATAAATACAATTTATTATTGGGTGTGAATGTTAATTGCGAAATCTGACAGAATGCTAAATATGGCGAATTATTTTTATGATTTTTAGCTGAATATAATGGAATAACTGATAAAATGCTAACATAAGAATTGCAGAATAACTAAAAAATATATTTTAAAATAATTAAAAATATGAATTAAGTGTATAATTATTTTAATGTATTATTAATATATTATTAATGTATTAAACAACAGAAAAATGCATAAACAAAATCAAGAACTACAAAAAATAATAAACTAAAAATATATTTATTCGTAGATATATTAATACACTAATGCTATCTAACCCATAATAGTTGTTTGATTCTTTCTCGTATTGTATGCATATGTGGTCCATCCTTTGTTCTTTCTTGTTCTTGTAAAAAACTTGGTTCAATATTTTCTCCATCTTGCTCATTAAAAAATTGATTATAATTAACACGTTTAAAGTTGTCAAAAAAAATTAACATGTTTAAAACGTCTATTAGTAACTACTCTTATTTTTTTTTAAGCATAACAAATATGTTTTTCATTTTTATTAACAAATCAAAATTCATTTTTTAAATTTAACAGAAATTATGTTTATTTTAACCGATTAAACTTATTTTTTTAAAAAATATAATCAAAATATTTTATATATATTTATATATATATATGGTTAATTAAAAAAAATAGGGGCTTGCTTGATCTTATTACACAAATCATCATTAACTTTACGTGGATAGATTTTTTTTTTTTTTTCTACATGAAATCAATAAGTATAACAACAACAAAATTTAGCAATCCAACATATTTTGTCTTTTTCTGATTTTTTCTCAATTGCAACTGGTGTATTTTTGTACATTTTCAGCTGAATTTTATCGTCTATTCTTCAATTCTTCTTTTTCCAGTTACAGCCATTTTATTTTTCAATCATAACTTTTTGTATTGTACCTTTTCACACATAACCGTTAATAAAGTTGTCTTTTTAATCAATTATTTCATTAAAAGTTGCATCTTTTACAAATTCAATAAATACAATTTATAGTTGTGCTTTGTAATCATAATTTTTCATGTTGTACATTTTTTACTGGTAACCCTTAATAGAATTGTGTCTTTCTATTATTTGTTATGTACGTTTCTACTTATATTCATTAATTTCGTTAAAAGTTGTACTTTTTACTATTAATAATAGAGTTATCTTTTTATTATTGTACATTTCTTCTTATAACCATTTATTTCATTAAAAATTTCATCTGTTAGCGATTACGTATTTTCAATTCTATTAATTTTGTTTTGTTTTTAACACTTATGTTTTTCCTTCCAAATTGATACCAGTAAGATAAAAGTACTTCTCTCGAGTTTTTCAAGCATACAAATTCTCTATAGTGACATGTATGATTTTCATAATTTCAATCTCTTTCTTTTCTTAATTAAGACTATGTCTCTATTAAATAAATAGAAAACCATATGTGCTTCTCAATTGCTCGAGAATACAAATACCATTGTATTCAATCAATTGCTCGAGAAAATGACTCACTGTTTACGAGAGGAAGGATTATTATCTAAAGTTCACATTTTTTAATAGGAGAGAAATTTATTTATATACAATAACAAACCCACATATAGTTTTAAGTATGGATGAGTTCATTTAGACACATACATCTGCTTCCTTAACGGTATGGCAACGATATGACATGTCTCAAAACGCAATGGTAGATTTGAGAAAAAAAAAATGCAATGGTAGATATAATATGGATCCAGAAACCAAGAGATGGTCAAGACTAAACAAAGCAGTGATGGTATTTACTGTCTACCAACCACTTATGCGGGAATTTTTGCACGCGAGCAATCCACAACTTTCGATGGAAACAGATGGGGATACAACAGCCTTACCTCGTGTCTAGAGTAATCAAGATATTAGGTAATAAATCTAAATACAAACTCACAATCTTTCCGCTCGGTGCTTTTTATCCAGTGAATTGGCCTAAGATCTCAAGACTTTTCAAGAAACCCACAGCCACAAGAGAAGCAAAATGGGTACACAAGACAGTACAAGATATGAGCAAAGGGAGTTACATGATACATTAATATCTATGGGATTAAGTTTACACGGAATATTAAGTTTGAAGAAGGAAGTGTCATGTACAAATTATCTCCACCCACTGCATAGTCTGCAGAAACATCACAAATTCTAACACTTAGAGATCCACGCAGAGACAAAAGATTCATTCATGTGTGTAATTATAAATTTTCGTGTATGTGCTCCTCTTCATTTTTTTCAGTGTTTACACTGCTTTAATTTCTCTTTATAAACTTTATTTGTTTCCCCACTTAAGTCTAAACTCTGTCACACAAAAGTTAATTCATCAGATCATTGTTAAACATTATCAAGGGGGAATTTCAACAAACAGGTTAAGTATGAAAGAAAATTACAAATGAAAGGGAATAAACAAAATCAGTTTTTCATAGAAAGAAGAGAAATGTGAGATGTTCAACAACAACAACAAAGAGCCGTAGCATCAGAAGAAGCTTCTAATGAAATAAAAAATTGCAATGACAAAAATGAAAGAAGAAGTCTTTTTACTAATTAGAGGAGAGACTCGTCGATGTCAATTTTGATCTTTTCGTTGTTCTCAAACGTATCCTTCCTAGGGGTGCAGGCCCTCTTCCCTTATTCTTGTTTCGTGGTCTCGCCTTCTCACATAACCAAGAGAATTTTTTAAAAAACTCGAATTCGTCATGTAAATTTACGGAATCAAAACAGAGAAACTGATACTAAATTCCCTAATGAGTGATTGAAACCCTTCCCTGTCGCTGTTTTCTGCCACCTCGGCCACAATACAATGGGGACCAGAGCAATCACGCCATTAGCAAAACTGTATATAATTCTGTATATATTTTTTTTTATTCTGAAAATCTGGATTAGAAGCGTCAACAGAGAAGATCTTATGAACTTGAGAAAAAGTATTTGTTTGATGAAATTGTGGAAACTCCACGACGACTACGGCAGAAACTCCATGGCAACTACGGCAAATCGACCACGACAGTGATTTAGTGAGTTGTTGAGAAATAGCCAGAGAGAGAGTTATCGGAAAAAGAGAGTGTCGAAGAGTTCGCCTGCGAATCAATGGCCGTAGTGTCGAAGAGTTCGCCTGTGAATCAGCGGCTGTGGGTGATGGGAGAAACAAGTAACCCATTAAATTTGCCAGCGGTAAAATCGGAGAAAGGAGAAATTGAGGAAGAGATAATTTTGACCATAATCAAAAGTGACTAAGAAAATCTGAAGAAGTAACGATAAGAATATATCGAAGGAATAACGACGATGATGGAGACTATATTATGGTATATATAATTTAGAATTCGTTGCAAGGAATTCATACATAAATTTGTGTAAAGAAGCGACTTTGGGTTTGCAGATATTTGAGAAACGTCGACTCTGGGAAGGAAGCAAAAGAGAGGACGCCGTTTTAAAAAATATTGATGACGTGATATCCTTTAAACAAAAATGAGAATCTATCCGTTAGACTACTAAATCCAACGTTGGAATATATTTTTTTGTTTTCTTCAGAATGAAGGAAAATCATAATTTGGTGAAAACCGGTGAAAACTTTGGTGATGGCGGAGACTGAGTTAGATTATGGCAACTACATAAACACCATATATATGGATGGAGACTACAATGACAATGGTATAAAAATGACAACACATTAATGACTATGACAGAAAAACACATCAAATCGACGATTTAAAAAGGTAATAAAAACAAGTCACCAACATTGAGAAAGATTTTTTAAAAAAAAATTAAACTAAATGACAAGAAAAATGGTTTGATAGTATATATATTTTACTGTGAAAAGGCACAATGATTGGTTGTGGTTTGACTTTTTAAAGAGTTACATCTGTTCTTTAGTATCTTAAGACAAAAAATTATCAAGACTCACAAGATTTGCAACGTTTCGAATGTATGCATGTTCAGTAAACAAAACAAATATAATCTTCACTATTTAATCATAAAACAAAAAATATTAACCGTTAGATTGAAGTTTTTTTTCAAAACAGAAAATGTGACATCAGCAAATCAATTATATCCGTTAGAAAACTAAATAAAAACAAATACAACTGTTAGATTAAACTTTTTCCCCATATTTTTATTTTCATTATTTTAATTATAAAATTGATCGTCTTCACCTTGCAGTATAAATCTATTCGTTTTAGGATTTTGAAGCTCTGAAACACATAATCAAAATACTATTTTAATCTATTATTTATTCAAAAACTAACAATCTATCATTTAAAGTTACTCTTTAGTATTTAAACATGTTTGACTTTAAACCGATATTTCGATATTTAACTCAATTAAATTTGAGGGGCCTAACATTTAAAGTTAATCTTTAGTATTTAAACCAGTTTGACTATAAACAGATATTCTGATATTTAGACCAATTTTGAAAAACGATCGCGAAATTTTTTTGCTTCGTCTTCTCCACTGTAACGCGTGAGAAAAATCTACAATCAGTATTATATCCCATTGATATGCTTTTGAACGTAAAGAACAATGAAAAAAAACTCACAATTTACAAGCAATGGTGGAGACCGGTGAAGACTTTGACGATAGCGAAGACGGGGATAGACTACGACAACTACAAAAACTCCATATATGGTATAAAAACATCAAAACAATGTATTTGAGAAAAAAAAAACATCATCAAATCAATGTTTAGAAAAAGCAATAAAAGCAAGTCACTAAAGAAAATTTCAAAAATATTAAACAAAAAGAAATGAAAACAGGGATGGTAATACATATATATTTTAATGTGAAAAGTCACGATGATTGATGATTTGACTTTTTAAAAAGTTGTTTCTCCTCATTGCATCTCATGATAAAGAATCACAATGGTTCACAAGAGTTGCAACGTTTCAATTATGTGCCTCTTCGGTAAATAAAATAAATCTAATCTTCACCGTTCAATCTTAAAACAAAGAACATTAATCGTTAGATTGAAGTTTCTTTTTTTATTAAAGATTAGTGACATCAGCAAAACCAATCATATCCGTTAGATACAAAATCCGGACAAGCTCAACCGTTTGATTAAACTTTTTTTTTTCCTATAAAAAAATAATGATGTCAGCATGACCTAAAAATGGTTTTGCTATTATATATAGATTGTCTAGCAAGCAAGACCACCTCCAACCCATAAAAATGTGCTTGTCTTTAGTATAAAATATAATAAAAAATGAGAAATCGGTAAAGATGAGTGTCTCCGCATAGACACAGAAGAGCCTCAGATCTCTCTTACGTGGCGACTTATAATTGGAAGGTAAATTAATTTTTTTTTTCTATTTTCTTTATTTGGTCCCGTCTCTTCTCCGTCTGCTTCGTTATTCTATGATCTGAACGGTAACGATTGATTGAATAGCTATCTCAATTCCACTCCATGATTCCTTCTGCATTGCGGGTTTCTGCAAGTAAAACCTTGCATGCGAACTATTTGAGTGGAAATGAGTGAATCGTCCTGGAATCATGAAGTGATTCTTCGATTGGACTTCAATTTTTGCTATGGAATTTCTAGAAATTGAGGATCGAGATGAAAATTTGGACTTATTTTGTTTTTTTGCTGTCTTGCAGGGGATATCATATGGGCTTGATCTTGCGGAAAACAAGGTTTGGAATAACCCTTTAAACTTGAGTCCACGAACGTGATGTTTCTTCTATGTCTTAAGCAAATGAGTTTGTTCAAGTCAAATCTTTACTTTGTGTAACTTGTTTAACATTTATATATTTTAACTATAAAAACACATTTCTTAAGACACTTTTAAGAATATCACTAATGGATGATGAAAAATTAATGTATTTTTAGTGTTAGTTTTAAATTAAAATATTATTAAATTTAATATTAATTAATTCTTAAGACACTCATATGAGTATTATTAATGGAGATGCTCTAAGAAAACTATGAAAAAAAAAAAAAAAAGATGCTCGTGAGGACTGAGGAGCTTGGAGAAAAGAGCCTTCTCTTTAAAGGAGCT
Source organism: Alliaria petiolata (assembly GCA_020283515.1). Classification (NCBI taxonomy): domain Eukaryota; kingdom Viridiplantae; phylum Streptophyta; class Magnoliopsida; order Brassicales; family Brassicaceae; genus Alliaria; species Alliaria petiolata. The sequence continues at coordinate 492,771 of JAHZTW010000035.1, read as the reverse complement.
TACACACAACAATAACACAATATAAAATGAAAAACAAATAATCACCATCACTTTTTCTCCATATTGTTTCTCTCATTACTTCAATTAGTTTCTCCACTTAGCAAATGGATCATGGGTTAATCTTATCACTCCTCCTTAATCTATTAGGTCTTCAAGCCAAGTCTCCTCTTGAAAATATATGTAATGGGGGAGAAATGAAAACTCAAAAACATGTTCAGATGGTGAGTGACGTGTGGGTAAAACCACACCAGGAATTGTAGGTTCTTTTTGTTTTACCGACAATTAGGTCCTTGATGAAATTGACAGTGATATCGCCTCACAGGTTTTTGTTTAACCATCGACTCTCTTCGTGGCTTCTCTGTGATTGATTCTCTCTGTTTTGATCCATCTAGCAGTTACGGTCTCCACTAAACACAAAATTTTGTATCCATAAGTTAATGAATTAGGCCACTCTGCAAACAGCTCAAGCCAATTTGCAGGTGAAACGAAAAGGTCTCACGTGTTCATTATTTGCTTTTTCATGGAAAAGCAAATACCCGAAAAAGTATGGGACTGCATGCGGAACCGTAGCCAGAGTACTTGACATCAGCGAAAGCTACATTCGAGAAGTGCTTTGTTGTAAGTTGGACGAATCTTGGTGATCAAGTCACGATCGTCTGCACAACTCTTACGTTTCCTTAATGACTGGATATGTATTCTGCTACTTGTTCCTTCCTTGACCCAAACTTTTTATCAGTATTGCACTTTAATCAACTCATATAGGTCTAATAGATACCAATTCTCCACTCATGCAGTGACATACTAAATGGCCGACTATATTATGAAACCCACGACTAGATTGGCCCATCTTCACCTAGGGTTTATGTGTCTTTAATTGGTCCCTTATATATATATACCTTGGGGGGCAAGAAATTAGAGGGGGGGGGGAAGCCAGTCGCTAGATATCAGATAATAACAATATCAGGAGAGGTCTTTAAGAAAAACGAAAGTAAATCGGAACTCTCTGAAGCTAATTAGGGTTTTACGGTTTTACGCTTTCCCCTCTCTCTTGGTGTTTGTATATTTGAGCATAAAATTAGGGTTTAGTGATTTTCTCTCTGAGATTGGGTGAGATAATTGATCTGCAGATGTCATCCAAAATAAAGGCAGAGGAGGAGCAATCCACGGAACCACCGTCTCCGATGACGGCACTTCCCGAAGACGTCATCGTCGACATCTTAGCTCGTGTACCGAGATGCGACTATCCAACACTCTCCCTTGTTTCCAAACACTTCCGGTCACTTGTCGTGTCGTCTGAGATATACGCGAGACGGTCTTTGTTAGGCTGCACCGAACACTGTTTATATGTTATCCGCTATGACGTAAGCAACGGTGTCCACCGTTGGTATATTCTCCACCGGAAAGCCAACGGCAATAGCCGCTTGGTCCTTATCCCTTCGCTTCCCTCTATGTCTCGCTATGGGATCTTTGTTGCTGCGGGTTCGAGGATATATGTGTTTGGTGGGTTTAACAATCACAATTGGACAAGAACAGGTGCATTAACCATCGACTGTAGATCTCACACGGTGCAACCTCTCCCGAGCATGCCTGTGCCCATGTGTGATACATTCGCTGACATCATCGACGGGAGAATCTACGTAATTGGATATCGCCGTTGTTATGATGGCCGGGAGAAGGTGATGGTGGTGTTCAATACAGTAACACAAAAGTGGGAGGAACCTGGGATGATAAAGCCAGACATTGAGCTTGGTGACACGTGGCGTGGTTGTGTGGTGATGGGTGATAAGGTGTACACGAGGGATTCCCATAACAGCTTTGTTTACGAGCCAAAGGGAAATAAATGGGAGACGGACGAGATGCTGAATTTAAAGAAGTGGAACAATGCGTGTGTCGTCGATGACGTATTGTACTACTACGATTGTGATGAGAAGAGTATAAGAACGTATGATCCAAGGCAGAAGAGATGTTGGGGAGTGGTGAATGGTTTGGAAGATTTGTTGGCTAAGAAGAAAAGATGTCCACACATTGTGAGTTACGGTGGGTGACTGGCTTTGTTTTTTCCTAAAAGAAAAGAAAAATCAAAAAAAATTTGGTGTGTGGAGATTTCGCTGGAAAGACGTCAAGGAGGGGAGATTTGGGGTAAAGTTGAGTGGTGCGATCATATTATGATTCCTGAGAATGTATACTTGAAGAAATCTCTGCAGGACCTCTTCTTCATATAGCTTCCGTTTTGTTTTTTTTTCGAAATTGCTTTGCGAAATGCCTAAATGAATTTGAGGATCCATAATGTTTAGACAATCTGTTGGCCGGAGGTTTTTTAGTAATATTTGATGAGTTCTTTAAGCAGTTTTGTTTTCATGTCTAAACCCTTCTTCCTCATTAACTGGGAAATACATGAGTTTATCTTCTTATATGTTTTCTGTTTTGATAAATTCCCACCAGAAGTGGATAGAGTAGAGACTAGAGGAATATCGACATCAAGATGATCATTGTTTCTGATGAGAAGAGTACATAAAGGCAGTTGAATGATCTTTGTTATCTCTATAAGAAAATTAAAAATGCAATATTTGCCCAGTTTTCTGTCAATTGAATAAGAGCATACAAAATTGAAAAGAAACAAACAAATAGAGGGAAAGCACGAAACATGAATCATCAAGACTTGCTTCACTCAAGTTACTTTTGTTTTACGTTACTTCACCAAACCTGCTTATACATCATAGTGAAAACAAATCTACTATGAAAGTAGAATGGCACTCTCCATGGACTGTCACGTCAGCACACAAGAGCATGCCAAGTGTCTTTCATTATTTAATTTTAAAAAAATTGTTTCACTTGAATTAAATGCGAATCAAACAAAATATTTTTATTCTTTCACATCCAAGGGGATTCGAACCCACAATCTTCTTAATAAAAATCAACATTCTTATCTATTATGTCATGAGTGCTCTTTGATAAAGTTTGCAAAGATTACTATAACAATAGTAAAAGACATAAAAAAAACTATTTTTATCTAATATACACTTCAATTTTAAAAATAATATAACAAAATGAATCAAAAGGAAAAATAATAGAATTAAAAAATAAAAAATCTTCAAACGAATAGTACATATTACTTATCAAATCACTAGATTATATACAACATCTATTGTAATTAATGACAAATAAAATCTTATTCACAAAACCCAAAACCAAAAAAAAACATTCAAGTTAAATTTTTTTTTTAAGGATTAGTGTTTCAGCTTTTTTTTTTTTGTCTACAGCTTTTTTTTTCTTAAAATGAAGTTAAATCATTTACTTTTGTTTTAATTTTATTTTTTCTTAATTGATAACATACTAACAGTAATTTATTTATTAAAATATAACTACTCATAAAATTAAATTTTACCTATATAATATATTGTAATCGCAACACGTGTCGAAGTCTAACCAATTCACTTACCACGTGTCGCGATCATGTTAATTACTAATTTAAACGCATCCAACTATATATGATAAAAAGATATAGACTAAACATAATTATAAACAATTTCAATTTTAACTTTCTTATTCTTTCAGATTAAATTGTGTCTTATGTTATGTATATAATAAAATATAAATTATTATGGTATAAGAAATAATAAATAACATATTTAACAAAAAAAAAATCATTGAAAAAAATAAACAAATAAGACATTCTTAAATCACAAATCATATTCTACTATATAATAGATGAATGAGACTTTGCAGAAGATGACACATCACCTTCTTCGTCAATCTTCCACATGTATAAAATATATAAGCAATTAATTATTATATTTTAAAACATCGAGTAACATAAATAAAAATTAACTTATGTATAATTAGCTATACATAAAAACTATTAAATTTGAATTCAACTATTTAAAAATTATTGTAAGTAGATGAAATTCAAATTTAATTAAAAAACATACATATATATATATATATCTTATATAATACATAATTTTAAATATATCATTCTATTTACTTTTTAGTGATTTAATACCTATTTTCAAATAAATTAGGATAATTAAACTTTGGTACAACTGAAAAATATGATATTGAATAAATTAAGAAGTTAACTACAATATATAAATCATAAGACACAACAAAATATTCAATAAAAAATCGAGAAGATAACAAATTATATTAAAAATATAGAGAAGAAGAAAAAAATTAAAGAAAAAAAAGAATGGATACAAAAATATGCAAAATTTTAAAATATGGAAAAATACATGAATTCAATGAAAGATATATAAAATAAATCATCAAAATGATAAATTGAAAAAATTAAAAATTATTGTAATATTAAGATTTAGACAAATGAAAAGAGGATGAAAATTAAAGAATAAATAAAAATTCTTAAAATAATGAATGAAATAGATTACACATATCTTCAAGAAAAAAAAAGTAGAAAATAACAAATTTCTAAAAATAAAAAATAAAATCAATAGTCAAAATATAGATCTAAACATATTATTTAAAACTCAAATTGAAATAAAACCTGCGCATCGCGCGGATTCTCTCCTAGTTTAGTCTAATAGTGGGCTTTCCTTCAATGCTCTAATCTCTATACTAATTAATACAAAAATGTTGTCAGGTCATGAAAAAATGATGTCTCTAATCCATTTGAGCAAAATGGATATTTACTACTATCTACATTTGTTATTCAACTTATTTTATATGAACGGTTAGACTTCTAACGCAGCTCGAGATCTTGAAAGCCAACAATAACAGGCAAAATACACATCTTTCAAGTGATCCAAAAGATAAAAAAAAAAAATGTTACCGTCTTTGCATTTTGATGATAACATTTTGAAGAAAGAGCTGAGACAGAAGTTTAAAGACTCTAGCTCAGCTGGAAGAATTGATGTCTTCTATTTTTTGGTATATAAAAGCATCTCTGTATCTATGTAATAATAATAAAATACGTATATATCCTTGACCAAAAAAGAAACGTATATATCTGTTTACGAAAGGGCAATAACTTTGGTAATATATACATAGATAATCATGTAAACTATACTTAAGAAATGCAGCTGTACATAGAAGAAGCCTTGGAATGCCAACAAAAATAGCAAAAATCCATAGATTATCGACATTACAGTAAAATCTCTATAAATTAATAATGTTGGGATTTCAAAATTTTATTAATTTATAAAGTTATCAATTAATCGATAAATTAATATAATATTAATTTATAGAGATATTTTTCGGTTCGAATTCTTAATGTTCATCAAAATACAAATAAAATGTTTTCAACAATGTAAAATTCATTCAAAAAATATCATATCAATAAATTTGAAAGATAAGTCAAACAATATTTATAAACTTGAAACAACAATATAATCACATTTTACTATATTACATTATTTATATATACCTAAATGTATAATTATTAATTTATCTAATTATTGGGACCATATTTTTACATAGGAGTTCCAAGAAAATTATTATCTTATCGAAATTTGCTAATTTTTATACTGGTTCGACTCGAGACCGATAAAATTTATTAATTTATCGAGTATTAATTTATAGAGGTTATACGATAAGAACCTTGATGGACAAAGAACTTGATGGACAAAGAATTATATTCAAATACTTTTTTGCATTTTTTTTTCTATCCAAAGGTCGATAAATTAAATGGGCCAATGTATAAAATATAGTGGGCCCAAAAGAAAGTCATTGAGAACGGTTTTTGGTCATTGAGAACTTTCTGTTTGTGTTTTCTGGAATTAAGTGAATCTGAAGGTGAAGCAAAAGCCGAAGGAAATAAGAGGTGAAATTGTAATGGAGGTCGAAGCTACAACAATGGCAGAATCCACCATTAAGCTTACAGTCAAATTCGGAGGCAGATCAATACCACTTTCTGTATCACCAGATGTTACAGTCAAAGACCTCAAGTCTCTTCTTCAACCAATCACCAACGTTCTTCCTCGTGGCCAGAAACTCATCTTCAAAGGTTTCTGATTTTAATTCGAATATTTTCTTCACTAATCGAGCTAAACCTTGTAATGGGTCTTATTCAAAATTCGATTTTTTTTGTTTCCTGAATAAATAAAAAAGGCAAGGTTTTGGTGGAGACGTCGACTTTGAAGCAATCTAAGGTGGGCGATGGAGCGAAAATCATGTTAATGGCTTCTCAAGGTCTGCACCAAGGGGTTAGTTCTTTTATGAAATCTTCTTTTGTGATTCAATCATCTTTGATTGCTATTGGATTCTTGCTCTTTAGAAAAATTGGATTCTTGCTCTTTAGTAGGATCAATCTAATTGAGGAAACATCAACTTGTTGAGGTGTGTTAATGTTGGTGGTAATATTCAAAATTGAGCAGGAAGGTCCAGTGCTTAAGGAAGCTAGTACAAGGCCAATCTCTAGAACTGTTGTATCGGATAAAGTAGATCAGACGAAACCTGGTCTCCTTGTAGACAAGAACCGCACTGATCGATGGAAAGCCACAGGAGTCATTGCTTTAGCTCAAGCCAATTTGAAGGTAGATAGAATAAAGTCTCACGTGTTCGTTATTGTGGTTTTTGGTTTGGAGTTAATCTTTCATTTGGCATTGGAGATGGGAAAAGTCATCATTACTACCTTAGTCGTTAGTAGCTAAAAATTGTTTCTTTTGTTGTGGAAAAAGGAAATACCCGAAGAAGTGTGGGACTGTGGATCCGTAGCTAGAGTACTTGACATCAACGAAAACTTCATTCGAGAAGTACCTGCCAAAATCAGCTCTTTTGGTTCTATGCAGGTGAGAAATACATGGATTCATGTATATTTCAAATCTTTCTGTCTATTGAAGCTTGTATATGGAGTAATGATATGAGTAGTGCCTTTATGTAGAAATTGTTCCTTCAAGGAAATGGACTGTCCGATGAATCCATTCAATGGGAAGGGATTGCATCTCTGAAGCGTCTCATTCTTCTCTCCATTAGTCACAACAAGTGAGTTTATTGCTTTCACTCTTGGAAATTTTCTTGTAGGGACGCCTTCAATGGTAGCATTTGCAAGATAGTGTTTTTTCTTCTACTCGCCAAAACTAAACTTCAGAATTGATTCGAAGCTGCGGTTATGCGTAAACCGTAATCACGAGACAAACATTTTATAGTAGTTGTGAACATTGAAACAAGGTTAAGTCTGGAAATCATTTTTGTGATTGGGATTGTGTTTGTGATTGCAGTCTAACGGTTCTGCCATCAGCATTGGGTTCACTGACGTCTCTTAGGCAGCTCGATGTAGCCAACAACAAGTTGACAAGCCTACCGAATGAGATAGGACTTGTAACGCAGCTCGAGATCTTGAAAGCCAACAATAACAGGCAAAATACACATCTTTTAAGTGATCCAAAAGACAAAAAATAAAAGTACGAGTCTTTGCATATTGATTATATAACATCTTCCTGCTGCAGAATAGCTAGCCTTCCTGAGAACATTGGAAACTGTTCCTTCCTCATGGAGGTAAGAAAAAAAAAGAGATCTATGTCGTCAAGACCTTTGACTTTTTTTGTTTTTGTGGCAGATAACAATATAACAGTCAAAGTGAGGAAATTGCAGGTTGATCTTTCAGCAAATATTCTATCAGAAATTCCAGAGACATTCACCAAACTGCGTAACCTAAAGGTAAAAATCGAATCACACCTTTAACTACTCTTGTTTTTTTACAGAGACATATAATAGTGTTTTTGGTGTTTCAGACGCTGGAGCTGAACAACACGGGAGTAAAGGCGCTGCCATCGATTTTATTCAAGATGTGTTTGCAGCTCTCAACATTAGGACTTCATAACACAGAGATAACTGTTGAATCTCTCCGCCAGGTTTTGTTTCATTTAGTCTCATGTTTTTTGAGTTCTTTCTTCGTTTTTGAGCTCGAATCAAAGAGTATTTTGGGATTGATGTGGCAGTTGGAAGGATGGGATGAGTTTGATGAAAGACGACGTACGAAGCATCAGAAGCAGCTCGATTTTCGGGTTGTTGGGTCTGGTAAGTTCGACGAAGGCGCTGACAAATCTTGGTGATGGAGTCGGCACAAACTCTTTCGTTTCCTTCATGACTCTGAATTTGTGTATTTACTCTGATTTCGAATCCCAAACTTTTTTTTATCAGTATTGCACTTTTAACCAAACCATCTGGAAGAGGTTTCCAAGTCTTTTTTGTAGTAACATAGAATCTGTCAGTTCCATTCGCTGTCTCCATATAGCTCTTGCACCTTTTGGATCATGATCCATCCAGCGAATCAAATCGGTCTTGTAACAAACTAAAAGCCCGACTATATTGGCCCAGTATCATCTAGGTCTCTGTGTCTTTAACTGTTCTATGCATATATATATCTTGGGCGGCAAGAAATCAAAGAGAAAAAAAATATAATAATAATATTACAAGGAGTTCTTTAACAAAAACAAAGCTCGCCAGAGTAGATCGGAACTCTCTGAAACCCAATCATCTATTCTTATTCTTGAAGCGCATTAGGGTTTTTCTCTTTCCATCCTCTCTGGGTGTTTGTACTTTGTATGTTAGAGCCTAAAATTAGGGTTTAGCAATTTTCTCTCTCATATAATTGATTTGGAGATGTCTTCCAAAACTAGGGCAGAGGAGGAGCAATCCTCTGCACCACCGTCTCTGATGACATCACTTCCCGAAGGCGTCATCGTCGACATTTTAGCGCGTGTATCTAAATTCAACTATCCAATTCTCTCCCTCGTCTCAAAACACTTTCGAGCACTCGTTGAGTCGCCTGAGCTATACGCGAGGCGATCTTTGTTGGGTTGCACGGAACACTGTCTCTATGTTGTCCTCTATGACGTAAGAAACCATGTCCACCGTTGGTATATTTTCCGCCGGAAAGCCAACGGCAATAGCCGCTTGGTCCCTATCCCTTCGCTTCCCGCTATGCCTTACTATGGAAGCTTTGTTCCGGTGGGTTCTGAGATATATGTGTTTGACCGGAATGATGGTGCCTTCAACATGGACTGTAGATCTCACACGGTGCAACCTCTCCCGAGCATGCCTGTGATCATGTCTAGTTCTGGTACAATGGCTAACATCATCGACGGGAGAATCTACGTAGTTGGATATCGCCGTTGTTACGACAGTAAGAATGTAATGGTGGTGTTCAATACAGAAACACAAAAGTGGGAGGATTCTGGGATGATAAAGATAGACATTAAGCTTGGTGACACGTGGCGTGGTTGTGTGGTCATGGATGATAAGGTGTACACGAGGGATTTTGCTAACAGCTTTGTTTATGAGGCAAAGGAAAATAAATGGGAAACGGACGACATGTTGAATTCCAAGGATTGGGAGAAGGCGTGTGTCGTCGATGACGTATTGTACTACTACGATTGTGCTGGGAACATTTTAAGAAGGTATGATCCAAGGCAGAGATGTTGGGGAGTGGTGAATGGTTTGGAAGATTTGTTGGCTGAGACAATACCTGCAGGGTGGTCAAAGACTGTGAGTTATGATGGAAGACTAGCTTTGTTTTTCTATAAAGGAGAAGTAAAATCAAGAGAGATTTGGTGTGCGGAAGCGGAGATTTCACTAGAAAGACGCAAGGGATGGGAGATTTGGGGTCAAGTTGAGTGGTGTGATCATGTTTTGACTGGCAATTTTGGCTTGATGGATTCTCTAGCTGTTATCGTTTGATGCAAAAACTCTCATTCAAATAAATTGTTCTTTGTTTTTTTCATTATCCTCAATAAAACTCCAAATTTGCTAGAAAGCTGTTATGGTTCTGTATGTTTTACCGATTAGGTTATTGATGAATTTGATAGTGATATCGCCTCACAGGTTTGTTTAACCATCTTTGAGGTTTCATATTGTTTTACAAATAATCACCATCACTTTTTCTCCATATTGTTTCTCTAATTAATTACTTCAATTATACACTTCAACCACTTCAATTATACACTTTAATTAATCTTATCACTCCTCCTTAAGCTATTAGGTCTTCAAGCAAAGTGTCCTCTTGAAAATATATGTAATGGGGAGAAATGAAAACTCGGGGTTTGATAAACACAAAAACATGTTCAGATGGTGTGACGTGTGGGTAAAATAACACCAGGAATTGTAGGTTCTTTTTGTTTTACCGACAATGTTAGTGTTAGCGATGAATGGAAGAAGAAGAAGTGAAGAATAAATCTGTTATTCATCTTGATGAGAGCAATTACTCTCATTATATAGAGAGATTAACCGGTTCACATTAGTCTAACCAAGATTTAACCACATGGTTTAGTGAAAACCGAATTTACAATCTCATACTCTAATACCCCTCCTCGAGATGGCAAGGAAATTTGTATCTTGGACTTGAAAACTTCATAGAAATCGGAGCCACGGTCTCGATTCTGTTTGTGTATAAAGCATTGAAGCAAACTCTGTTTTAGCAGCTCATGTGTTGCATTTGGTGTGCACACTTCAGCCGCATAATCTGGACTATGTCGTTGTAGAAAAACTATCGGTAAGCTATGTTGTAACAGTAATTCACAACACTTAGATATGGCTGTAGCAGCCTTTTTAAAACCATTCAACACAACAGACTGAAGCAGATATTGATCAATACTCAGCACACCAGGCTGAACCATACTCTGAACAAAACACAGCACACTAGGCTGAACCAACATTTGAACAACACTAAACCACACTTCCATTCGCCTCATATGTACTAAAACATACAAGTGAAACTGCAGTAACACCACAAGGAATGGATAGCTCTGTTTCATTCGCCTAAAATGTGCTTCAACACAAGAGTGAAACTGAAGCAATCTCGCAATAGAAAGGATCAACAATGCCTCAAAGCCATGAGCCTCAAAGAGACTTAAGTGTTGACACCTAACAACAATTTTAGTGGCATGAAAGCCAACAAATGAATCGTTTTCAAGAGGAACTATGATCTGCAACACTCTAAAATTCATTGAAATCTTCACAGCAATTTCTTGAACCAGCGATTCCAAAGTGCAGAAAGCTATAATAATCAGCTTCACAGAGGTCTAAGCAGCTTATACCAAAAGCTAACTAAAGATTTTTCGATTTTGTTGATGGATTACTAGACAAACATTTTATAGTAGTTGTTGTTGGAATTTGTGATTAAGAAACAAAAACAATTGAAATTTGCTCTCAGAATAAGAAGAAGAAGAAACTCAATTTACAATTTCAGAAAGCTCGTAATATTATTGATTGTGTTTAGCTCTGCAGAGCTTACATACTTATAGCAAAAACTTTAACATAATTCTTCTAGGAAATTATTCTTAAAAACCGTAAAAAGGAAATATAATGAATTGCTAATTTAACTAAAACATAATGATAAATTTCCTAATTGCATATTAGTCCTTTTCTCAATTAGTCACGTGACTTCTTCTTCTTCGTGTCTTCTTCAGAATTTCCATTTCTCCTTAAGCTCATCTCCACAATTGCACAACCACCAACACCTTCTTCGATTTGTGGTTTCTCTTTTTCAGATTGAATCAAAGCTGATGGTGAGATCCCAACAGTTGTGAACATTGAAACAAGGTTAAACCGGGAAATCATTTTTGTGATTGGATTTTTGTTTGTTTTGCAGTCTAACGGCTCTGCCATCAGCATTGGGTTCACTGACGTGTCTTAGGCAGCTCGATGTAGCCAACAACAAGTTGACAAGTCTACCGAATGAGATAGGACTTCTAACGCAGCTCGAGATCTTGAAAGCCAACAACAATAACAGGCAAAATACACATCTTTTAAGTGATCCAAAAGACCAAAAAAAAAGTTACGAGTCTTTCCATTTTGATTATAACATCTTCCTGCTGCAGAATAGCTAGCCTTCCTGAGAGCATTGGAAACTGTTCCTTCCTCATGGAGGTAAGAAAAAAAGACATCTATGTCAAGACCTTTAGACTTTTTTTTTTTTGGGCAAATAACAATAACAGTCAAAGTGATGAAATTGCAGGTTGATCTTTCAGCAAATATTCTATCAGAAATTCCAGAGACATTCACCAAACTGCGTAATCTAAAGGTAAATATCGAATCACACCTTTCACTACTCTTGTTTTTTACAGAGACACATATATATAGTGTGTTTGATGTTTCAGACGCTGGAGCTGAACAACACGGGAGTAAAGGCGCTGCCATCGGATTTATTCAAGATGTGTTTGCAGCTCTCAACATTAGGACTCCATAACACAGAGATAACTGTTGAATCTCTCCGCCAGGTTTTGTTTCATTTAGTCTCATGTTTTTTGAGTTGTTTCTTCGTTTTTGAACTGTTGAATCAAAGAGTATTTTCGGATTGATGTGGCAGTTGGAAGGATGGGATGATTTTGATGAAAGACGACGTAGGAAGCATCAGAAGCAGCTCGATTTTCGGGTTGTTGGGTCTGGTAAGTTCGACGAAGGCGCTGACAAATCTTGGTGATGGAGTCGGCACAAACTCTTACGTTTCCTTAATGACACTGAATATGTGTATTTACTCTGATTTCGAATCCCAATTATTGTTCCTACCTAGACCCAAATTTTTTTTTAATCAGTATTGCACTTTTAACCAAACCATCTGGAAGAAGTTTCCAAGTCTTTTTGTAGTAAGTCATAGTCAGAATCTGTCTGTTCCATTCGCTGTCTCCATATAGCTCTTGCACCTTTGGATTACATGGACTCCAAATCGGTCTTGTAACAAACTAAAAGCCCGACTAGATTGGCCCAGTTTCATCTAGGTATCTGTGTCTTTAACTGTTCTCTATATATATATCTTGGGCGGCAAGAAAATCAAAGAGAAAAAACAAATATAAGTCTAATAATAATATTAGGAGGAGGTGTTTAACAAAAAGGAAAGCTCGCCAGAGTAGATCGGAACTCTCTGAAACTCAATCATCTATTCTAATTCTTGAAACGAATTAGGGTTTTGCTCTTTCCATCCTCTCAGGGTGTTTGTATATTAGACCAACCCCAATGGACAAGTGTCTTATGAATATAAGTGAATAAAAAAATGAAATTGAGTGTCTTAAATATAAGACCAGTGTAAACTCTGTTGCATTTCTGTAATTTACAGTAAAACCTCTATAAATTAATAATGTTGTGACTTCAAAATTTTATTATCTTATAGAGTTATTAATTTATCTATAAATTAACAATTATTAATCGATAAATTAATAATTTATTAATTTATAGAGATATTCTCGGTTTGAACTTTTAACGTTCATCAAGAAACAATAAAAAAATGTTTTCAAAATTATAAAATTCATTTAGAAAATATCAAATCAAAAAATTTAAAGATAAATTAACAATGTTTATAAGCTTAAAACAATAATTTAATCATACTTTACTATATTACCTTAGCTATATATGTAAATATATATGCTTAAATGTATAATTATTAATTTAGCTTATTATTGGGACCATATATATACATAAGAGTTTCAAAAAAATTATTATCTTATTATCTTATCGAATTTTGCTAATTTTTACACTGTCCCGACTCGGGACCATGAAAATTTATTAATTTATAGTGATTATTAATTTATCGAGTATTAATTTATAGAGGTTCTACTGTATATGTTTTAATGTATTATATTTTTGAAAATGTATTATGTTTCAATGTATTATATTTTTATTTAAATTAAAATAAAAAATTTGGTTTTTAAGACACCCATCCAAGTGTCTCCATTGTAGACTCAAAATCAACAAAATTTTAATAAAGTGTCTTATATCAAAAAAAATACACAAAATATTATTATTTTATCTTTAAGACACCGTAGTAAAAGGTGACCATTGTGGTTGCTCTTAGAGCTTAAAATTAGGGTTTAGTGATTTTCTCTCTGAAATTGGGTGATATAATTGATTTGGAGATGTCTTCCAAAACCAGGGCAGAGGAGGAGCAATCCTCGGCACCCCCGTCTCTGATGACGTCATCGTTGACATTTTAGCGCGTGTATCGAGATTCAACTATCCAATTCTCTCCCTCGTCTCGAAACACTTTCGATCACTCGTTGCGCCGCCTGAGCTATACGCGAGGCGATCTTTGTTGGGTTGCACCGAACACTGTCTCTATGTTGTCCTCTATGACAGCAACAACCTTGTTGACCATTGGTATATTCTCCGCCGGAAAGCCAACGGCAATAGGCGCTTAGTCCTTATCTCTTCGCTTCCCTCTATGCTTTACATTGGTGGAAGCGTTGTCACGGTGGGTTCGAGGATATATGTGTTTGGTGTTTTTATGACAACGAGGGCGTTAACCATCGATTGTAGATCTCACACGGTGCAATCTCTCCCCAGCATGCATGTGCCCATGTTACATACAATCGCTAACATCGTCGATGGGAGAATCTACGTAATTGGATATTGCAATTATGATGGCTGGAAGAAGGTGATGGTAGTGTTCAATACAGAAACACAAGAGTGGGAGGACCCTGCGATGATAAAGATAGACATTGAGCTTGGTGACACGTGGCGTGGTTGTGTGGTGATGGGTGATAAGGTGTACGTACACGAGGGATTCTGATAACAGCTTTGTTTACGAGCCAAAGGAAAATAAATGGGAAACGGACGACACGCTGAATTCCAAAGATTGGGAAAATGCGCGTGCCGTCGATGAGGTATTGTACTACTACGATTGTGTTGAGAAGAGTTTAAGAACGTATGATCCAAGGCAGAAGAGATGTTGGGGAGTGGTGAATGGTTTGGAAGATTTGTTGGCTGAGATAGCACTTGTATGGTCGCCAAAGACTGTGAGTTATGATGGGAGACTGGCTTTGTTTTTTTCTAAAGGAAAATCAAGAGAGATTTGGTGTGCGGAGATTTCGCTGGAAAGATGCAAAGGAGGGGAGATTTGGGATAAAGTTGAGTGGTGTGATCATGTTTTGACTGGCAATTTTCAGTTGATGAATTCTCTAGATGTTATGGTTTGATGCAAAAACTCTCATTCATATAAATTGTTCTTTGTTTTTTTCATTATCCTCAATACAACTCCAAATTTGCTAGAAAGCTGTTATGGTTCTGTATGTTTTACCGATTAGGTTCTTGATGAATTTGACAGTGATATCGCCTCACAGGTTCGTTTAACCATCGACTCTTTTCATGGCTTCTCTGTGATTGATTCTCTCTGTTTTTATCCATCTGCTTCCAAAAGGTAAAGGAAATATATGTAATGGGGGAGAAATGAAAACTCAAAAACATGTTCAGATGGTGAGTGACGTGTGGGTAAAACCACACCAGGAATTGTAGGTTCTTTTTGTTTTACCGACAATTAGGTCCTTGATGAAATTGACAGTGATATCGCCTCACAGGTTTTTGTTTAACCATCGACTCTCTTCGTGGCTTCTCTGTGATTGATTCTCTCTGTTTTGATCCATCTAGCAGTTACGGTCTCCACTAAACACAAAATTTTGTATCCATAAGTTAATGAATTAGGCCACTCTGCAAACAGCTCAAGCCAATTTGCAGGTGAAACGAAAAGGTCTCACGTGTTCATTATTTGCTTTTTCATGGAAAAGCAAATACCCGAAAAAGTATGGGACTGCATGCGGAACCGTAGCCAGAGTACTTGACATCAGCGAAAGCTACATTCGAGAAGTGCTTTGTTGTAAGTTGGACGAATCTTGGTGATCAAGTCACGATCGTCTGCACAACTCTTACGTTTCCTTAATGACTGGATATGTATTCTGCTACTTGTTCCTTCCTTGACCCAAACTTTTTATCAGTATTGCACTTTAATCAACTCATATAGGTCTAATAGATACCAATTCTCCACTCATGCAGTGACATACTAAATGGCCGACTATATTATGAAACCCACGACTAGATTGGCCCATCTTCACCTAGGGTTTATGTGTCTTTAATTGGTCCCTTATATATATATACCTTGGGGGGCAAGAAATTAGAGGGGGGGGGGAAGCCAGTCGCTAGATATCAGATAATAACAATATCAGGAGAGGTCTTTAAGAAAAACGAAAGTAAATCGGAACTCTCTGAAGCTAATTAGGGTTTTACGGTTTTACGCTTTCCCCTCTCTCTTGGTGTTTGTATATTTGAGCATAAAATTAGGGTTTAGTGATTTTCTCTCTGAGATTGGGTGAGATAATTGATCTGCAGATGTCATCCAAAATAAAGGCAGAGGAGGAGCAATCCACGGAACCACCGTCTCTGATGACGTCACTTCCCGAAGACGTCATCGTCGACATCTTAGCTCGTGTACCGAGATGCGACTATCCAACACTCTCCCTTGTTTCCAAACACTTCCGGTCACTTGTCGTGTCGCCTGAGATATACGCGAGACGGTCTTTGTTGGGCTGCACCGAACACTGTCTATATGTTATCCGCTATGACAGAGACAACCTTGTTGACCGTTGGTATATTCTCCGCCGGGAAGCCAACGGCAATAGCCGCTTGGTCCTTATCCCTTCGCTTCCCTCGATGTCTTGCGATGGGATCTTTGTTGCGGTGGGCTCGAGGATATATGTGTTTGGTGGGTTTAACAATAATCACGATTATACAAGGAGTGCGTCAACCATCGATTGTAGATCTCACACGGTGCAAGCTCTCCCGAGCATGCCTGTGCTCATGTATGCTACAATCGCTGACATCGTCGATGGAAGAATCTACCTAATTGGATATCGCCGTTGTTATGATGGCCGGGAGAAGGTGATGGTGGTGTTCAATACAGTAACACAAAAGTGGGAGGAGCCTGCGATGATAAAGCCAGACATTGAGCTTGGTGACACGTGGCGTGGTTGTGTGGTGATGGGTGATAAGCTGTACACGAGTGATTCTGATAACAGCTTTGTTTACGAGCCAAAGGAAAATAAATGGGAAACGGACGACACGCTGAATTCCAAGGATTGGGAAAATGCGTGTGCCGTCGATGAGGTATTGTACTACTACGATTCTGTTGAGAAGAGTTTAAGAGCGTATGATCCAAAGCAGAGGTGTTGGGGAGTGGTGAATGGTTTGAAAAAATTGTTGGCTAAGAAGAAAAGATGTCCACACATTGTGAGTTACGGTGGGAGACAACTGGCTTTGTTTTTTCCTAAAAGAAAAAGAAAATCAAGAAAAATTTGGTGTGTTGAGATTTCGCTGGAAAGACGTCAAGGAGGGGAGATTTGGGGTAAAGTTGAGTGGTGCGATCATGTTATGATTCCTGAGAATGTATAATTGACGAAATCTCTAGTTGTTATGGTTTGATGCAAGGAACTCTTCATAACTTGGTGCTTGTTTTCTTTTCCTAAATTTATTTGTCCAGTTAGATGAGTTTTCTTTTCATTATAATAAATCTCATTTCACTGATTTGTTGATGTATATGAAAATAGTCGAATTTGTGACCCTTCCTTTTCAAACTAAACTGAAGTAAACTAGAACACAACTGGGTTAATAGTTGGATCTGCCGTGTTTCAAAAATACTTAAAAAAAAAAAATCCAAACCCGAATCAAATTGAAAATCTTAATAGGCCTGTTCTTTTTCCAAACGCTGCAGCTAGCGTGTGCGTCAAAAAGATACATTAGGCGTGTGACAAATACAACAACGGCGGTGAGGTATTGAGACGCAGCATCGTTAACACACGAGACAATCGGCCTTATCTAAACCAGACGCTGATATTTTAAGCGACAGCAGCTCCTCCATTTTCTGTCTCTGCGTCTTCTCTTCTAGACTTCTAGGAAACTTAAAACCTTCCACATGTCTATCTACAATTTTTTGGGTTTGTTATTTTTTGACGTACATGCTAGCCGCCGCGTCTGGGAAAAAAACAGGGGTAATGTCTAGAGGGTAACATGTTGACGCAAAAGGATATTGGCTTGAGTTTACGAGTAGTTAAGAAAAGAATATCTTTATAGAATTCTACATTTGATTCGGAGAGTGAATAAAAGGAGAATCGTTTCTGGTTCTTTATCAGAGAACGCCACCTGCAACTACAAGAAGATATATGTAATGGGGAGAAATGAAAACTCGGGATTTGATAAAAACAAAAAATATGTTCATATGGTGACGTGTGGGTAAAACCACACCAGGAATTAATAACAAAGCTTTTTTTTTTTTTTTGAATTACAATAAACGAGGTTTCAACCCATTGAGCCACGTTCTTTTTCATTAGCAAAGTTATCAGTGAGTTCACGTGTCCCACTAATAATTTTGAGAATATTGCTGATAAACAACACAGAAAAGTAACCAAGTGATGGTGGTCTAGTGGTTTCCA
The DNA here is from genome assembly GCA_020283515.1 of Alliaria petiolata. Taxonomy (NCBI): domain Eukaryota; kingdom Viridiplantae; phylum Streptophyta; class Magnoliopsida; order Brassicales; family Brassicaceae; genus Alliaria; species Alliaria petiolata. The sequence goes on along the minus strand of JAHZTW010000035.1, from coordinate 474,634 downwards.
CTTGAGGAGAAGTTGCCCTGTTGGTCTAGGCCAGGGATCGATTCCCCTCAAGCGTGGAATTGTTAAATCATTTCCACTTGGCCTTTGCTTTCGGCCCATTTGAATACCCGGAGAGAGGGTCTATCCATGGACTGCACCTCCCCCAGAGATTAGTCTGGACCCCTCCATAGGTTTGGGATTCCTGAGTTATCAAAAAAAAAAAACAACACAGAAAAGCAAAAACAAAACTTTCTTCTATCCAATAACACAGAATATTGTTGATAGTGTATTGGTGTTTCAGACGCTGGAGTTGAACAACACAGGAGTAAAGTAGCTGCCAGTGGCGGACCTACTAAGGAAAAGGGTGTGTCACATGACCCACCCATAATCTTGATATAACTAGTTTTGTATACAAATGCAATAGAAAATCAACAGCACAGTTGGTAAATTTGATTTATTGAACCTCCTCCCCAGGGTTCAAATCCTACTTTAGACATATTTGATTTTTTTTTTTGATATTCTGACCTAGGTTAATATAATTTCTGGAACCGCCACTGGGAGCTGCCATCGGATTTATTCAAGATGTGTTTGCAGCTCTCAACATTAGGACTCCATAACACGAAGATAACTGTTGAATTTCTCCGCCAGGTTTTGTTTCATTTAGTCTCATGTTTTTTGAGTTGTTTCTTCGTTTTTGAACTGTTGAATCAAAGAGTATTTTCGGATTGATGTGGCAGTTGGAAGGATGGGATGATTTTGATGGAAGACGACGTACGAACTATGAAGCATCAGAAGCAGCTCGATTTTCGGGTTGTTGGGTCTGGCAAGTTTGACGAAGGCGCTGACAAATCTTGGTGATCGAGTCGGCACAACTCTTACGTTGCCTTAATGACTGAATATATGTGTATTTACTCTGATTTCGAATCCCAATTATTGCACTTTTAACCAAACCATCTGGAAGAGGTTTCCATTCGCTGTCTCATGATCCAAGTACATGGACTCCAGCGAGTCAAATCAGTCTTGTAACAAAGTAAAAGCCCGACTAGATTGGCCCAGTTTCATCTAGGTATCTGTGTCTTTAACTGTTCTCTATGGATCCGAATGGTAACATATTAATTTTGCTGAATGTGGAATCTGGCTGAATTTTTGTTTGCTTTTTGGCAGAATCTGGCTTAATAACTGCGAAGTCAAATGGTAACCGAGGAATCTGGCTGAATAACTGAAAATATTTAGAAGTTACATGGTTACGAAATAAATAAAATATATTGCCAAAATTTTATAATTTCCTTTTTAGTGTTTACTTATCATGTTATAAATTTCCATTTAAAATTTATAAAATTATAGTTATTATGGGTCTAAATGGTAACGGTTTTATTTTGCTGAATATGGAACCTGCCTGAATTTTTCTATGATTTTTGCTAGAATCTGACTGAATAACTAAGAACTCAAATGGTAACAGAGGAATAACTGAAAATATTTATAAGCTAAATAATAACGAAAAAATAAGTTTTATCGCAAGAGTTTAAAATTTCACTTGAATGTTTACTTATCATGTTATAAAAATTATAAGTCTTCCATTTTTAAAATAACATAATATTTTTTAATTTAATTTAACAATTATTTTTAATTTCCGATTGTTTATGGTATCCAACATTGTTTTCATGATTTTTCTTCAATTGTTAACTGATTTGAGCGCCAACCATCGAAAAACACTTTTTCATCGTGTTTCGGGATTTCACGTTTATTTTTGGGGAGATCTTTCTCTCTAAAGGACTAAAAATCTCTTAAATACGGACCTTAAAATTAATATATTAGGATCTAGATCCGTTTTTTATGGATTTTACTATCTCGATCTAGATTCAACTCCTTTAGTTATCCAAAAATTTGGAGCATATTTTGGATCAAATCTTGGCAATTTTATTATTTTATTAGTTTTTTGGATAATTTTTGATGGATTTTAGCTTTTCAGATTTAAATTTTTTATTATTTTATTAGTAGAATAGCTGAAAAAATAGTTTGTGAAATAATTAAAATCTATATGATTTAATAATTAAAAAATAATATAATCTATATATAATAGCAAAACCATTTATAGGTCATGCTGACACATTTTTTTAAAGGAAAAAAAAAAGTTTAATCTAACGGTTGAGTTTGTTTTGATTTGCTATCTAACGGATATGATTGGTTTTGCTGATGTCACTAATCTATTGTAAAAAAAAAAAAAATTCAATCTAACGGTTATTGTTCTTTGTTTTAAGATTTAACGGTGAAGATTAGATTTAATTTATTTACCGAACAGGCATACAATTGAAACGTTGCAACTCTTGAGAATCATTGTGATTCTTCGTCATGAGATGCAATGAGGAGAAGCAACTTTTGAGAAAGTCAAATGACCAATAATTGTGACTTTTCAGAGTTAACAATATATATTACCATATCCCAGTTTTCATTCCTTGTTTATTATTTCAGAAATTTTCGTCATCAACGTTAGTTACTTACTTTTATTGTGTTTCCTTATGTTGATTTAACATTGTTCTTTAGTAGACATTGTTTTGAAGTTTTTATACTATCAACACTGTAGCCGTTACCATATATGGTGTTTTTGTAATTGCCATAGCCTACTTCAGTCTCCGCTATCGTCAAAGTCTTCACCAGTCTCCATCATTTTCATGTAAATTGTGAGTTTTTTTAATTTTTGTTTATACTTTCAATAACATATTAATTTGGATTGTAGATTTTTAAAATGCTTTGCACTACACATTTTTATAGTTTTATAAATCTCAATATTTTCTTCTATTAGATCTGTGTTTATAATTTTTTTGTGAGTAAAAAATTAAAAATTACTTTTTCTTTTTGTTTTGGATTTAAAGATGTGACAATGATGTTTTTATAAATCTCAAAATTCTCTTCTATTAGATCTGAGTTTATAATATTTTTGTGTGAAAAAATTGAAAATTATTTTTTCTTTTTGTTGATTTTAAGATGTAACAATTATCTTTTTTCTTAGATATAACATGTATTGGTGAGATTTAGATACCAATTTCTCATTTGTAAATCCACGCATAAATTCAAATAAAACAGTGATTATTCGGCGTGAAGCCGCTGCGGCAACAACGTGTGACCAAATAATACAAGCCGTAAAAGTCTCCGGAATCAACACAATGGCCCTGTCCATCTATTTATCGCTGCGTTTGCGATTACGACTATGACCAAGACAAAAATTATAACGGACACGTAAAAACGGCCGCTAAAAACTGCCGCTGTTGTTTGCCTTTTACCTCGCTGCGATTTGCATCGAGCGACTCCTTCCCATACACCTCTAATATACATTGGTTTTAAGCACCTCTATTTATACACTTTTGGTCGCTGGATTTATTCGCACCTCTAGGCTCTTGGTGTGGGACCCGTATTTGGGACAAACCAGATGGCCATAGTGATTATTGGATCGTTACGACCATGACCATAGTGATTATTCGCACCAAGTTGTTGAGTACGAGATCTACGATCTTAAATCTGATTCACGGAGGGTTTATGATGTTACTCCCGACTTGTTTATACCGCAATTATACTTGAACAGGGGTATTAATTCACATCTCCTACCACTGTTTTTCTCCACCCACCGTGTTGTTTACCTTCGTTGGTGTGTAACTTTTTTAACGCAGACGCGATTCAGCGAGTTCAAGGCGAACAGGGTTCTCTCTCCTTTTTCTTTTGCGCCTTAAAAACGACACGATGGTTCATATGTATTCATGAATGATTGTTCGTTTTAATGTGTCGTTTTGAAATCTGGGTTTTACGGTTTGAAATTGTGATCTTTGCATCGCATGAAATTGTCGAACAAGTGCTTCAATTATTTTTCTGTTGTTCTGGGAATTGATCAATTGTGGCGTTTTGATCTCATGATGGATAAATGTTACGGCATCGCATGAGTTGTTTGAACGAATGCTTTAATTGTTTTTTTTTTAAATAACAGTTTACTTGTTTACAGTCAAAGTTTTAAATACTGAAGACTAACTATACCCCAGACGACCATAAAAAAAAAAAAAGGACTAACTATACCCCTCAAATCTAATTGATTTAAATATCGAAATATGGATTTAAAGGCAAACCTGTTAGAATAGTAAAGAATTATTTTAAATTTAAATTTAAAAAGACTAACTTTAAAAGTTAGACCCCTAAAATCTAATTGATTTAAATATCGAAATATGGATTTAAAGGCAAACCTGTTAAAATACTAAAGTATTATTTTAAATTTAAATTTAACAACCGTTTTATATGCATTGTTAGTTATAGAATAAAATAATGATTAAAATAGTATATTGATTATATGTTTCAGATAATGCCAGGGGTTCAAAAAACTAAAACGGATAGTTTTATAATGTGAAGTGAAGATAATCAATTTTATTTTGAAAATAATAAATTAATTCCAAAATTTTATAACGAACAAGGTAATAATTTTATTTGCTATTTTGAAGCTTTTATTTGTTTTATGTATTATGATATTTTCTAATAATTTTTTTTTTAGGATGTCCATTAAAAATAAATGATGCAGGTTATTTTACACTTTTTACTTCAACTATATTTTAATAAATATAATGACATACTATAATTTGTATATTTTAAATTTTTAATATTAAATTTATTATTAATGGATTTTCAGAATCTGTAAATATGTTAATGGACATTGAAAGATCTGAAGCAATTGGTCGACAAATTTATAATGCCTTCTTCTCTAATGGTTTGTTAAAATTTGTTTTAATCATTATTTTGAATTAATTATTTTTGAATTTAATATAGTTATTTAAGCAAAATTTTGTTTACCGTATAATAGGTTTAAGAAAGTGAAAATATTGTGAACTTTCACAAAATGACAGATCCAAAGGTATTTCTACATTTATTATATAATCAATAATTATTAATTTTTTAATATTTAAAATATTTTGACAGGCAAAGAGATTACAGTTTTAAATAAAACCCAATAAACTAAATTAATGAGGTGTGAAGATTGTAATGCTTTAGTATGGCCTGCTAAAAGTACAGAAAAAGATCGTAAAACAAAACGTCTTTTACTCTCTATTTGCTGTAAACAAGGTAATAAATTTTTTTTTTTTAACATCGGAAATATATTGATAGATTAAGAATACAAAGAGTTCTCAACCAAAATGGAGGAGAATTATAACAAGAGTACAAAGATTCTAATGTATACACTTTTTTAGCCAGAACATCGGGTGCTACAAGGTAATAATGTTATTTGCTATTTTCAAGCTTTTACTTGTCTGATGTATTATTTTTTTATTAATGTGTTTTTTTAGGATGTCTATTAAAAATAGATTATGCAAAACCAATTTTGGTATCTGATGATGTCATCAATTTTTTATAGGAAAACAAATTAAATCCAAGGGTTGAGGTTGTTTTTGTTTTGTAATCTAATTCCGGAGATGGAGAATTTGCTAAAGGAAACGACGTCTTTTTCGCTTCCTTCCCCCAATCAACGCTTCTCAAAAAGTTGCAAACGGTAGTCGCCTCTTTTAATAAATCTATAACGGTTTAGTCCTCTCATACACTCAACCATCGTCGTGGTTGTTCCTTCGATATTTATAGTTATTTCCCCAGATTTTTATGTTACTTTCGATTATAGTCAAAGTTCTTCGTTAAGGAAATAATTGTATCTCTCTCTTGATTTTTTATTTTTCCGATTTCACCGCTGCAGAATTTCTCATGGGGTAATTGTTTCATAAGATCTTCTCTGTTGACGCTTCCCACCCATAATTACAAAATCAAAAATTAATATATACAGAATTCCGGTTTTGTTAGTGGCGTGATTACTCCGGTCCTCAGTGTGACAGAAAACACCATAAGGAAGCGTTTCAATCACTCATCATTCGGGAATTTGAGTATATCAGTTTCTCTCATTCTATTTCGTAAACTAACCTGACGATTTTGAGTTTTTTGTTTTGAATTTTTTGAAGAGGGGCGAAGAGAGTGTCGAGAAGATCAAAATTGACATGGACGAGCCTCTCTTCTCACTTGGAGAAAACTTCTTCTTTCACTTCTTGTCATTGTAATATTTATTTAATTAGAAACTTTTGATGCTGCGACTCTTTTTGTTGTTGTTGTTGCTAAGCATCTCCAAATCCTCTTCTTTCTAAGAATCTGCTTTTTTCTTCCGTAAATTCTATGTTTTTGTTTGCTTTCTTTCTTCTTTAACTTGTTTGTTGAAATGCCCATCGATCGATAATGTTAAAATATCTGATGAATTAACTTTTGCGTGATTGAGTGTAGACTTGAGTAGGGGACCTAATTGAGTTTATGAAGAGAAATTAAAGCAGTGTAAATCACGCAAAAGAAAACCAAGACAAAGCACATACACGAGATTCTATAATTACACAATTGTGAGAAGTTGAGATGTTTCCGCAGACAATGCAGTGTGTGGAGATAAGGCTGTACATGACGCTTTCCTCCTCAATTTTCCTTGACTTTGTAACTCACTTGCTCATGTCTTGTACCGTTATAAACCCGAAAAATGCACACTTTGATTTACATGGGACAGATGCCAAGCAAAAGATGTAAACCCTTACCCAAAAACTGAAAAAGTAATCGTTTCACCAACAAAAGAAGCAATTTTTCAAGTTAATCGTTGTGCTTCGTTTATGTTTTATTGAAAAGAAAAAGAATTAAAAACTAAATTTGCCTCTCTCTTTTATTTTAATTTTTTTTGTGTGAAAATTCTCCATCTCCGGAAATTGATTTGTCGCCAACCCCCCTCATCATTATCGTTTACGCTTCGACATATTTTCGTCTTCTTTTTTGGCAAGTAGTATGAGTTAATTTTTACTCAGAATCGTTACATATTTTGGTAACCTCATATTTTCTTGATTTTTATTGTTGTGTTAAGTTTACGCTTCGACATACGTAGCTTATTCATGCCTGGTTTGAATATAATTTTCATTTTATTTTTTGGGTATACATGTGATTAAAATTGAAATATAGTCAACAACATGGTCGCGTCCTATGTCTTATATAATTTTTATTTTTTTGGACGGGGTATAAGTGTTGTTAAAATTGAAATATCATCAACAACATTCACAATTTTCTTATCATCAACATGGGCGCGTCCTTACTCCTATGTCTTGTCATTCTGGTAAATGTTAGTAATTTCTGGTAAATGTTAGTAATTTTGATCCATGACCATATCAATCGTCTTTGTCCATAACCATAATTCTATTAGAAATAATTTAGTAATTCTATTTATGGTATTTTTATGGTGTGGTGAGAGTGGAGTGGACCTGCGATATACGAAAGATTTCTATCCATAGTTTGATTGGTTGTATTGAAGCGCTGTAATATTGAATTTATTGCCACCAAATTATAGATTATAATAAAAGTGATGCAAGATGGGAGAAAATATGATTTTTTCCAAAATTTTAGCCAAAGTTTAACCCTATTTCTGCTATAGTAGCAAACTCACTTTTAGCAACCGCTAGCGTCAACATTTTTTATAAGAAAAAGTTAAATTTAACTATTATAATTGTTTTGATTTGGAAATTTAACAGATATGATGAGTTTTGCTGGTATCACTATTTTTATACAGAACAAAATTTCAATCTAATGATTTATTATCTTTCAAACAAATCATTGTGATTCTTCCTATTGTGATGCCAATAAAAGAGAAGTAATTTTTTCAAACTTTCATAAATTATTGTGACTTTCACGTAAATAAATCATTTATTTTTGTCAAGTTATATATGCAATCAAACCAGTTTTTTTTTTTTTTTTTTTTAGTTTGTGAGATTTTATTAACCTAACGTTGGTCACTTTCTTTTATTGCTTTTTCTGTTTTTATTTTGATCCTAAATCACATTCATTTCATTGATTTTTTTATTGTCCATTTCTCTCATAATCGTTGTTTCATTGTCTTTTGTCACCAGCATCTCTTCCGTTACTCACTTCGTTATCTTTTAATCGATAAAGGTAAAAAAAACTCTTCATGGATAGATGGTTTTTAAGTGGTAAACCAATTAGAAATCTGATGATTCTTTTAATACTTAATATTTTCATAAGGATGGGTAATATACAAAACTGCAATGCAAAATCTCTCATAATTTTTCAAATTTAAAATACTATTTCAAAAATGTAACGATGTACATTTTTGGAAACATAATAACCAACAACATTATCAAGTCATTTCAAATTTAATAAAAACTTAAACATCATCTTCATGAGAGCGAATATTATCTTTGAAAACTCTAAATTTGACCGTGTTATTTTGGTCATGTTTTTCTTTCGTAATTGTTAAATCATTTTTCATTGCTAAGCTTAGTTTTTTTCTTTAGAAAAGAATTATTTACGCATTTTACGTACACCAAGAAAAACGTGTCACCGTCTTAATGATAAAAAAAAATTTCGATATTCAAAAGGGCACAAAAAAGAGGTAGAAGATAATTGACGATGACTTCATATGTTCTAATATAATGTTTAAAGACAATTCAATTTTATATTATGTTTTTAAATGATAATAATATTAGATTTAAGCTATTAAATAAAGTTCTATAAACAAACAACTTAAATTATATTTAATTATCAATAATACATAGTTTTAATATCACTAAATTTATATTTACTTTTAAATTAATATAATCACTATTAGAGCCTTAAATTAGGGTTTAGTGATTTTCTCTTTGAAATTGGAAGATATAATTGATTTGGAGATGTCTTCCAAAACTAGGACAGAGGAGGAGCAATCCTCGGCACCACCGTCTCTGATGACGTCACTTCCCGAAGACGTCATCGTTGACATTTTAGCGTGTGTATCGAGATTCAACTATCCAATTCTCTCCCTCGTCTCAACACACTTTCGTCACTTCCCGAAGACGTCATCGTTGACATTTTAGCGCGTGTATCGAGATTCAACTATCCAATTCTCTCCCTCGTCTCAACACACTTTCGATCACTCGTTGCGTCGCCTGAGCTATACGCGAGGCGATCTTTGTTGGGTTGCACCGAACACTGTCTCTATGTTGCCCTCCATGACGTAAACAACCGTGTCCACCGTTGGTATATTCTCCGTCGGAAAGCCAACGGCAATAGGCGTTTGGTCCTTATCTCCTCGCTTCCCTCTATGTTTTACATTGGTGGAAGCATTGTCACGGTGGGTTCGAGGATATATGTGTTTGGTGAGCTAATGGCAACGAGGGCGTCAACCATCGATTGTAGATCTCACACGGTGCAACCTCTCCCCAGCATGCATGTGCCCATGTTACATACAATCGCTGACATCGTCGATGGGAGAATCTACGTAATTGGATATGGCAATTATGATGGCTGGAAGAAGGTGGTGGTGGTGTTCAATACAGAAACACAAAAGTGGGAGGAGCATGCGATGATAAAGATAGACATTGAGCTTCGTGACACGTTGCGTGGTTGTGTGGTGATGGCTGGTAAGCTGTACACGAGGGATGATGATAACAGCTTTGTTTACGAGCCAAAGGAAAATAAATGGGAAACGGACGAGATGCTGAATTCTAAGGATTGGGGGAACGCGTGTGTCGTCGATGACGTATTGTACTACTACGATATTGTTGAGAAGAGTATAAGAACGTATGATCCAAGGCAGAAGAGATGTTGGGGAGTGGTGAATGGTTTGGAAGATTTGTTGACTGAGACAGCACTCTTATGGTCGCCAGAGACTGTGAGTTACGGTGGGAGTCTGGCTTTGTTTTTTTCTAAAGGAGTAGGAAAATCAAGAGAGATTTGGTGTGCGGAGATTTCGCTGGAAAGACGCAAAGGAGGAGAGATTTGGGGTCAAGTTGAGTGGTGTGATCATGTTTTGACTGAGAATGTTCACTTGATGAATTCTCTAGCTGTTACGGTTTGATGCAAAAACTCTCATTCATATAAATTGTTCTTTGATTTTTTCATCATCCTCAATAAAACTCCAAATTTGTTAGCAAGCTGTTATGGTTCTTTGTGTTTTACCGATTAGGTTCTTGATGAATTTGACAGTGATATCACCTCACAGGTTTGTTTAACCATCGACTATCTTCATGGCTTCTCTGTGATTGATTCTCTCTATCTCTGTTTTGATCCAAAAGGTAAAGGAAGAACCAATGCTTAGCAGGTACGGTCTCCACTAAACACAAAATTGCGTATCCATAAGTTAATGAATTAGGCCACTTTGCAAACAGCTCAAGCCAATTTGCAGGTGAAACGAAAAGGTCTCACGTGTTCGTTATTGTGGATTTAGTTTGGGTTTATCCTTCGTATGGGGACTGCGGAACCGTATGGTGATCAAGTCACGATCGTCTGCACAACTCATACGTTTCCTTAATGACTGGATATATGTATTCTGCTACTTATTCCTTCCTTGATCCAAACTTTTTATCAGTATTGCACTTTAATCAAATCAGATACCAAATCGGTCTTTTGCCAGTCTCCTCTCATGCAGTGACATACTAAATGGCCAACTAGATTATGAAACACACGACTAGATTGGCCCAGCTTCACCTAGGGTTTATGTGTCTTTAATTGTTCCCTTATTTACATACCTTGGGGGGCAAGAAATCAGAGGGGAAAAAACAAAGAGTCGCTAGATATATCAAATTAAGAAAAACGAAAGTAAATCGGAACTCTCTGAATCGAATTAGGGATTTACACGCTTTCCCCTCTCTCGGTGTTTGTATATTTGAGCATAAAATTAGGGTTTAGTGATTTTCTCTCTGAGATTGGGTGAGATAATTGATCTGGAGATGTCATCCAAAATAAAGGCAGAGGAGGAGCAATCCACGGAACCACCGTCTCTGATGACGGCACTTCCCGAAGAAGACGTCATCGTCGACATCTTAGCGCGTGTACCGAGATGCGACTATCCAATTCTCTCCCTCGTTTCTAAGCAATGAAAATAAATGGGAAACGGACGAGATGCTGAATTTAGAGAAGTGGAAGCAGGCGTGTTTGGTTGATGATGTATTGTACTGCTACGATTCGGCTGAGAACAGTTTTAGAACGTATGATCCAAAGCAGAGATGTTGGGGAGTGGTGAATGGTTTGGAAGAATTCTTGGCTGGGATCAAAGAGTCTTACATTCAAATTGTGAATTGCGGTTGGAGAATGACTTTGTTTTTTACTAAAGAAGAAATAAAATCACCAGAGTTTTGGTGTGCGGAGATTTTGCTGGAAAGACGTCAACGAGGAAAGATTTGTGGTCAAGTTGAGTGGTGTGATCATGTTTTGACTGGCAATTTTTACTTGAGAAAAACTTTAGCTGTTATGGTTTGATGCAAGAACTCTTCTTCATATAACTTCTGTTGTTGTTTTTTTTTCGAAATTGTTTTGCCAAATGCCTAAATGAATTTGAGGATCCATAATGTTTAGACAATCTGTTGGCCGGAGGTTTTTTACTAATATTTGATGAGTTCTTTAAGTAGTTTTATTTTCATGTCTATTGCATGGTGTAATAGGATGTGTCAATAAATCATGTTAAATTCACCCTAATTCCCCATTAACTGGGAATACATGAGTTTATCTTCTTATCTGTTTTCTGTTTTGATAAATTCTCACCTGAAGTAGATAGAGACTAGAGGAATATTGGCGTCATTTGTTATCTTCATCCTCACAAGCCACCAATACATCAAGATGATCATTGTTTGTGATGAGAAGAGTACATACGAGTACAGTAGCATTAAGAAGTCAGTTGAATGATCTCTATAAGAAAATTTAAAATGCAATATTGGAATACATATATGAGAGATTGAGAGAAGTACACACATATATATATATATATATATATATCTAATTCACCCAGTTTGCTGTCAGTTGAATAAGAGCATAAAAACTGAAAAAAAACAAACAAATAGAGGGAAAGAACGAAACATGAATCATCAAGACTTGCTTCACTCAAGTTACTTATGTTTTACGTTACTTCACCAAACCTGCTTATAAATAATAAGAAACCAGCGAATATATATAATATACATCACAATGAAAACAAATTTAATTAGTCTAATAGTGGGATTTTTTTCAATGCTCTAATCTAGAAATCGAAAAGCTTGACTATATGAACCTATACTTACATACAAAAATGTTGCCAGATCATGAAAAATTTATATTTCTAATCCATTTGGATGTATCTGCGTTTGTTAAATAACGAGCCAAAGGTTCATATATAGTCAAGCATTTGAACATGGCTGACTATATATGAACCTATAACTACATATGTTATTGAAGTTATTTTATATGGATGTATCTGCGTTTGTTAAATTGAGTTTATTTCCTTACCACCGAATGAGATAGTACTTCTAACGCAGCTCGAGATCTTGAAAGCCAACAATAACAGGCAAAATAAGCTTCACACATGTGATCCAAAAGACCAAAAAAAAGTTACGAGTCTTTGCATATTGATTTTAACATCTTCCTGCTGTAGAATAACTATCGGAAACTGTTCCTTCCTCATGGAGGTAAGAAAAAGGTCAAGACCTTAGACCTTTTATTTTTGGCAAATAACAATATAACAGTCAAAGTGAGGAAATTTGAGGTTGATCTTTCAGCAAATATTCTATCAGAAATTCCAGAGACATTCACTAAATTAACTGCGTAATCTAAAGGTAAAAAATCGAATCACCTTTCACTAGTCTTGTTACATGACTGTGGCTTTTACAAAGACTTAATAGTGTTTTGGTGTTTCAGACGCTGGAGCTGAACAACATGGGAGTAATGACGCTGACATCGGTTTTATTCAAGATGGTGTTTGCAGCTCTCAACATTAGAACTCGACAACACTGAGATAACTGTTGAATTTCTCCGCCTCGATCTGAAATCTGGAGTCAAGTTATGCCTACATTGCTCGAGCTAAGCAATGGGATCGTTGATGTGTGCAGCGTCGTCCACTATGTTGAGTTTGGTCAGATTTCTATATAGTTGTATAAGTATGTACATATGTCAAGTTAAAGGCTGAGTTTGATACTTGTAGATTAACAAAATCGAAATTAGGATTTGCTCTCTCTCTCTCGGTGATCATTGTTGATTTGAGCCATTTGTTTTCTCTTTCATTTTCTGTTAGTTCTCCAAATAATTTACTAAACTAGTTATTTTTTGGTTGGTCTTCTTTAATTAACTAACCGATCATTTCTTTATATATAATATTTAAATAGTATATAAATATTAAATTTCTTAAATGAAATGTATATAGAACAGATTTTTTTTTTTTTTTTTATCCACCTCGGGTCGCTTTCTTGATCGCCTATCACACAACCCACAAGAGAGGAAATTAGTTTTTGATTATTATTATTTTACCACATAGATGTCTATCAATCCCCCCAACTCATCCATCTTTGATTTGTTTTTGCTTTTTCTTTTATTCCTTTTGTCTAAACTTATTAAAAATAGAGAAATTGAAAAATATGATAACAGAAGATTAAAAAAGAAATAGATCGAGAAGAAGATAAAAGATAAAAAGAAAAAAAGAAGAAGAACAGTTGAAGATGGTGAAGGTAGGAGGTGGTTGGTGATGGTATTCATGACGGTATTGATAATGCTGGTGGTGATAGATAACTCTAACGGTGGTGACAGATAACACTAACGGTGGTGATGGGATGACTACAACGATTGTGATGGCGATGATGACGCGCAGTAGTGGTGGTGATGCAATGATGATGGCGACGTCAAGGCGGTGGTGACGATGCTGATATCAGCATGTAAATGATCCAACAAAAAGTTTTTAAATTTCAGTTTTGTATTTATCAAAAAACTTGGATTTCCTTATTTTTATTTTCTCATTGTTGAATGCTTGCGTACAATATCGAACAATCAAAAAAAAAAAAAAAAAAAATATCGAACAGTCATTTGGTCTACGGGAGACTCGAGGTAGTTACGAAGGTAAAATACAATTTTGCACATGTTTATCGCAATTGGCATTACATAATTGAATCAATGATTAAATTAAGCTAATACTGCTATACTCATTAATTAATGGAAAATATAATTTTTAGATATTTTAATTAGTAAAAAATAATAGCATTAAATCAGGGCATCAAACGATCCCCAGGAAGAAGGAAAATAGGGTTTTGGACTTTCCTCTCTATTGAGCCTATAAATTAGTGTTCTCCGCTTTTCTCTTAGATATGGAGAAGGAGCCATCCTTGGAACCACCGTCTGTGATTACATCACTTCCCGAAGACGTCATCGTTGACATTTTAGCTCGTGTGTCGAGTTTCAACTATCCAATACTCTCCCTTGTTTCTAAGCAGTTTCGATCACTCGTTGCGTCGCCTGAGATATACGCGAAGCGATCCTTGTTAGGCTGCACCCAACACTGTTTTTATGTTGTCCTCTATAACGACAAAACCAAAGATTACCGTTGGTATATTCTCCGCCGGAAACGGAAAGCCAACGGCAATAGCCGCTTGGTCCCTATCCCTTCGCTTCCCCTTATGCCTTACGATAGAAGCTTTGTGGCGGTGAGCTCGAGAATATATGTGTTTGGTGGAATTAACCATCAAACAAGGACAACGAGTGCGTTAACCATCGACTGTAGATCTGACACGGTGCAACCTCTCCCGAGCATGCATGTGCCCATGTATGCTACAATGGCTAACATCATCGACGGGAGAATCTACGTAATTGGTTATCGCTGTTGTTATGATAGCAGTAAGAAGATGGTGTTGGTGTTCAATACAGAAACACAAAAGTGGGAGGAGCCTGTGATGATAAAGCCAGACATTCAGCTTCGTGACAACACGTGGTATGGTTGTGTGGTGATGGGTGATAAGGTGTACATGAGGGATTATCAGAATAGCTTTGTTTACGAGCCAAAGGGAAATAAATGGGAAACGGACGAGATGCTGAATTTAGAGAAGTGGGACAATGCGTGTGTCCTAGTCTCCTAGATGACGTATTGTACTACTGCGATTGGATTGAGGACAGTTTAAGAAGGTATGATCCAAAGCAGAGATGTTGGGGAGTGGTGAATGGTTTGGAAGAATTGTTGGCTAAGATCAAAGAGTGGCCGCCACACATTGAAACTTTGGGTTACGGTGGGAGACTGGCTTTGTTTTTTTCTAAAGACGAAAAAGGAAAATCAAGAGAGATTTGGTGTGCGGAGATTTTGCTGGAAAGACGTCAAGGAGGAGAGATTTGGGGTCAAGTTGAGTCGTGTGATCATGTTTTGACTGGGAATTTTTACTTGATGAAAACTTTAACTGTTATGGTTTAATGCAAAAACTGTCCTTCATGTAACATCCGTTTTGTTTTTTTTTCGAAATTGTTTTGCCAAATGCCTAAATGAATTTGAGGATCCATAATGTTTAGACAATCTGTTGGTCGGAGGTTTTTTACTAATATTTGAAGATTTCTTTAAGTTGTGTTTGTTTTCGTGTCTAATACTAGTCCACTTGAGCAAAATGGATATTTACTAATCTACATTTGTTATTTAACTTATTTTATATGGATGTATCTGCGTTTGTTAACTTGAGTTTAGTTCCTCACTGACGTCTCTTAGGCAGCTTGATGTCGCCGACATCAATTTGACAAGTATACCGAATGAGATGGGACTTCTAATGCAGCTCGAGATCTTGAAAGCTAACAATAACAGGCAAAATAAGCTTTACACGTCTTGTAAGTGATGATCCAAAAGACAAAAAAAAAAGTTACCGACCTTTTATTGATCCAATAGTCAGTAAATTGGAGGTTGACCTTTCATCAAATATTCTTAAAAAAAATTCCAGAGACATTCACATAAAGCTAATAATAGCTTCTAACACACGAAACACGTCGTCATGTTTTCTGTTCTCTTTTCTTTTAGGCAAGTGAAACACATCGTCATGTTTTGTACTAGAAGGTAAATAGAGCTTCTAACACACGAAAGTAATGGCTTACTCATCAATCACAATCTTTGAATCTATTCTTGGCTCAACAGCTTCAGCTGTTTCCTTTGGGTTCTTGGTCCACTTAGGTACAATGATCAAAAATGTCTCTGCTCGTAAATTAGGAGTTAAAGCGGAGAAGATTAAGCATACATATGATTGAAAACATATGAGAATTTGAAGCAAGTAAACAATAATTAGAGCAAAGAGAGCGAGATTAGCTGTTAGGGCGCAAAGGAGGGGAAATTTGGGGTGATGATGACGATTTCATTCCTGTGAATTTTATCTTTAGGAAATCTCTAGCTGTTAGGGTTTAATGCAGGAGTTCTTCTTCATATAACTTGCGTTTTGTTTTTTGAAATTGTTACGCCTATGTTTTTTTTAGAGTCGTTCGTTCTGGTTCTTTATTAAAAAAAAAAACACCACATGCATTATTAAGGAGAAAAAAACGACAACTTGGGATTTGATAACATGTTCAGAAGGAGACGCGTGGTTTACTACCACACCAGGAATGAAATAACACATAAAAGAAAATGGAATGGGTCTCTCTATCCCCCAAGTAAAAATCAAATCATTCATCAGCCACAAGCATCCGAAGAAAAAAGGTCTTCAAAAGGCAGATGCAGATTAAAGGAGACACAAAACACACACAAATTTTGCCCTCAAAAGAGTTTTCATCTTCTTCCTTCTCTGTTTTTCTCTTTTGTTCTGATAAATTTCTCACCTGAAATAGATAGAGACGAGAGGAATATCCACGTCATTGTCATCTTCATCCTCACAAGCCACCACTACGTCGAGATGGTTGCGGTAAGGCGGCAACTCGACTTTGGCGATATCCCGAGCGAGATCCACCACTTTCTTGTCCATCCTCTCCTTGTGCCTCGGGAACATACTGTTGAACAAAAGACAGCTTCCACAAGAGATGCTGTACGCGCTAAGCCCTTTGTCCTCCAGCCACTGCAGCACCTCACGCAGAGTCGGGTTCCCTTTGAGAACCCATCTGTCCCAAACGGTCCACGTCATGTCGCGGTGCTTCACCACCTTCGGAGGGACAGGTTCAGCCATGGAGAAGAGTGGAAGCGCCAGGTTGGCAAATGTGTTTCTGTAGTCTTCCACTTTGTGTCCTCCATCAAGGACCTTGTAGAGCTCTAGGCAGACCAGACCCGTAGCCATTGCTGTTGAGGTCGCGATGGCTGGGATGATTCTCCCTGCAATGAACTTTGCCTTCAGCTTGTCTACCTCAGGTATGTTGTAGTTCCTCGCCCTCATGTTGGCTAGACCAGCTATCACGTCCATGTGATAGTTTGTATCATCATCCTATTCAAAATGAAAACACTCGGTTGACAATATTTCTAAACAATTGGCCCATAACGTTTCGACATGTTACTTTAAATAGCAAAGAGTCATAACAGTGAGAGAATATTTACCTTTTCGAACTGAATTGGCTTCATCCTGAAATCAGGAGACAAGTTATGCCTACAGTGCTCGAGCTTAGCAATGAGGTCGTTGATGACTGCAGCGTCGTCCACAGAAGCTGTGGTTAAAGTGGTGGCTCT
Organism: Alliaria petiolata; assembly: GCA_020283515.1. Classification (NCBI taxonomy): domain Eukaryota; kingdom Viridiplantae; phylum Streptophyta; class Magnoliopsida; order Brassicales; family Brassicaceae; genus Alliaria; species Alliaria petiolata. Next base: position 457,245 of record JAHZTW010000035.1, on the reverse strand, counting down.
CTCATCAGTCTCAATCTTCGCATCTTTCCTCGGCTCAAAGTCTGGGACTATCACTCTGTCAACGGCTTCAGCTGCTTCCTTTGGGTTTTTGGTCCATTCAGGCACAGGAATCCCAAATGTCTCTGCTCGTAAGATAGCAGTCGCTGTGATGAAGTTAAGGAGGCTTGGGTCGGAAGATGAGTAATGGAGCGGACGCGGGAATCTTTTCGGAGCAGACCAGAACGGAGCTCCAGTACTAGTCGCAGCGTCTTCGGGAAATGTGTAAATCAGTTGCTTAACGCGGTTAACAAAGTAATCCTCAAACCTGGTCGCATATCCACACAAACAAAAAAAATGTTATCGGGATTCCAGTACTTGTTGAGATATGACTTTAATATGAATCCTGGGATGCATAAAAAGAAATTTTAGCAGCGCATGACTATGAATCGTGAATATTGACTTTTTATTTCCTCCTAACAGTGTTCCTAAATATTGGCTTTTAATTTCCAAATGATTTTACCAATGACATAATATAAATCCTGGGATGATGCGCATGTCACAAGCATAAAAATAAACTTTAGCAGCGCATGAGTAAGAAGAGAGAGTCAGTACCTTAGTCTAGCCCAGGTTAAGCAGTCTTGGAAGGTCTCACACTTCTCCTTGTCAAGGCACTCAACGATCCTCTCCAATGTGTCCCTCGCCTGAGCATCGCCAGCACTCATCATTGAGTTAGTGTACTCAACAGGGCTGGAGAGATAGGCATTGACTTCAGCGGGAGTCTTCTCAAGGAGACCCTCAAACTCAGAACGAGCCCAGGTTAAGCAGTGATCAATGTTATGCGGAAACGAATGCACCGTACACATGGGGGCCTGTTTCTCTGGTGGGTCCCTAGAGGCACCGTAATTTTCAGTTAGATGTGGAATAACCATCTGCGTGTTGCACTTTGCACCAAGAGTCCCAGACTCGAGGAGAGGCTTCTGGAAATACAAGCACCTTGAATCAACATAGAGCCTCGCATTGACATTATCCAGTGCATTGACGACAACAGTTAGGTTCTCCCAGAAGGCATCGTCAAATACATTCTCAGTCTCAGCACCAACACGGTTTTGCAGGGCCTCTATGTTGAACTTGGGGTTTATAGCTGCAGCAGCAGAAGCAGCGACTGTGGATTTGGCCTGTCCAATGTTCCAGTCACGGAATAGAAACTGACGACTGAGGTTACTCTTCTCGATTATATCATCATCTGTCACTGTTAGTTTCCCTTGGCTTCCACATGAAACCCCCATCAGAGCCATATTTTTCAAGAACTCGCAGCCAAGAGCACCAGACCCTACTGTGAAAACTTTAGCATCTTCGAGTTTCTGCTGGAACTTGGCCCCAAATACAGATATTTGGGCATCGTACCGGCTGTTCCTTGGTGCAAAGTCACTCGAATCCAAAGGTTCAGAGGGGAGCGACTCCACTGAATCAAAGTAGAAAAACTGACAAAGAAAATGAAAAGTTCAACATTAGGTCCCACTATGAAACTAAAAAAATATCCATGTATCAAAAAGAGTAATATATATAGGGGGTGAAGCTAGAGAGTGCTTTGGGGCTTCTGTCGGGTTAGGCTGAGGGAGGGATCATAGTTCTCTTGGGTTTTGTTCAATTTCTGTTCTTGTTAAGGTTATAATAAAGAGAGCTTTGAGTTTAATTTCTTGTGTTCACAATTCTTAGATTGGTATACAGAGAGTAAAATATGTGTTCCCCAAAGTATATGGAAAATGAATATTACCTGAAAGAGGGGATGGAATTTTCCAGAGCAAGCTTTGACAACCTCCTGTCCAACAATACCGCCAAACATTGCAGCCATGGGATTCAGGACAGCCTTGGCTCCAAAGGAAAAGTGTCGTAGAAGCTTATGGTCGACATTCTCCACCTTTAAATCACCCTGCCCGGTATTGATTGTTGTGGCAATGGATATAAGCTTCTGAGCGTCTTCTTCTGAGCCAGCAACAGGTAATCTTCCAGTTTCAGATGTAAACCGATCAAGTGCCTGGAATGCTAAGTGAAGGAGTGGAGGCCGATCAAACTTGGCGAAATCACTAAACAGAAAATCCCCTGGATCTTTAAGCGCTTCCCTCAACGGCTTGAAATTCAGCAGCTTTGGCTGTTTCACCTGAGTGACAATACCACCCTTCACATATGTTCCATAGCCTGTCGTGTCCTCTTCAAGAGTGAATGAATATGGCCGTGCGCTTTTAATCCTCCTTGGTTTCCCATCGTTCAATTCCGTCATACCTTCAACTTCAGAGAAAACGACCAAGTCACCATCTTCGAATTCAAGTCTCTCATCGTCAACACAGGAAATAAATGCCTGGTTCTCATTAGAGATGGAGGCAATGATGCCTGTGTGTGGTTCCTCTCCATCAACATCGAGAACTGCAAATTCAGGACCAAAATCGCAAAAGACAGATCCAAAAAGACCCCTGACATCAGTCTTGACAAAAGCGATAGGAGGCTGATGGCTGTGGCAATAGTCATTAAACTTAATTGCTCTTTCCAAGCTTATGTCGGAGAAAACAACAACCTGTTTCACAAGAAAGTAGATGATTCAGTACTAACACCTACAAAGACGGATAACCATTTCTTTGGGATAAGCAAAGATTTCCCACTCCTATGTGAATTCAGTCGCAAAGTTATCTATCTAACAATCATACAACCAATGGCAAGAAAAATGAGTTGTCTACCGACCTGGAAACCAGAAAGGTGCTCTTTGGTTAAGCTTGTGGTCAAGCTAGATACAGCCACAGCATTGTTCAAATCCTGCAACTTCTGAACAGAAGCGTCCGCCCTGTTCTTGCCAATATCATCCTCAGAGAAAACAAAGTTGCTTGATAAGTCCCATAGCTCTACCACACTTTCATCATGTAGAGTTACAGACTTCACACCAGCAAGAATAAGATTCTTGGCTGAAATAAGCACAAAAAAAGAACGGAAGAGTAAATAAATCTTAAGAAGATCTATAATAAGGTGTCAGGAATATAAGCAACAGTTCAAATTTAACATGCATATCAGAACACTGGAAAACTCATGAAACACCAAAAAGGGAGATATCACAAGAACTTAGCAACTAGAAAGCAAAGTCCAATAGGGACAAAGGAGACCAACATCGCATGACAAAATCAAAGAAATACATACCAATCTCGGCTCCAACGCCGTGCATCCCCGAGATGAGAACGTTCGAAGCAAAGAGACGCCTCATCGTCTCACGTCCGTACACGGCGAGCTGCCGGCTGTGCAGATCTTCATCGATCTCCTGACGGTTCGAATTGCCAAAAGCCATGTCGCTGCTGCTGCTACCAGAAGCTACAATCGAGGACTTGTCGGACGCAGCAGAATCAGTGATATCGATACGGCGTTTCTTACTCGGCGGCGACGATGCTAAATCGGAACTGATGCTTTTATCGCTGTTCTCGTTAGCAAAAATTGCTTCACTAGCTCGCTTGTGAAGCATAAAGTGATGGAAGAACCTGTAGAAAACGTGAGAAATCCCCATGGAAATCAAAAACTAGATAGCAAACTGAAACAGCTTTAAGCATAGAGAAAGAGACGCGAAATAGATTTTAAATAAAAAAATTCCGATCAAAATCGGAAGCGATGAAAACTGAAATACCTAACCCTAATCTGGAATTGATTCCTCGGAAACGAAGAGAAGCAAAACGAAAACGTACCTTTGAGGAAAGCAGACGAGAGAAGCTTGGAATCAAAAAAGAGAATTGAGATCTGAATGGACTACTGAAATAACGAAATTGTTAAATCTCTGAGATTTATTTAGAGACGCGCTTGTGGAAACGAAGGGAATGGGTTCGGTTGGAAATATGGAAAGGGGGTAGAATCTTAAATAATTAAGCGACGCCGTTTTGGGTTAAGCGATGATTTTTCGTTTTGCTCTGCGTGATATTGACGGCAATTCTCTCGACCGATCCGGTTTAGGTCGGTCAACTCTAATGGATCTTTCCAGTGAATTACACAAAATTAAAAATGATATACACAAAAAAGGAAAATAATCATAGTAAAATGGAAAATTAAAATAAAAAACAAATTTAACTAACAAAACAGATAAAAAAAATAATGTCAAAAATCTAAATTTATAACATTTGTCAAAAAAAAATAAAAACTTAATATCACAAAAGTTAAACTAACAAAAAACAAATATGGAAATCAATAATCATAAAATTAAATTAATAAAATAAAAAATCATTTAAAAATATTATTTTATTATATTCTAGCTTTTTAAAAAATTCAATATAAAAATATTTAACTAATAAAAAATTGAGAGTTTTTAACTACTAAAAAGTTAAATTTAATGCATTAAACCATTAAAGGTGTCCACATAGGAATTTTGAAAAAAAAAAAAATCAATTTCATTGGTCCAAATCAACTTTTTATTAAACACAAAAAGTGAAATATGATTAACAATTTAAATAAATTAAAATACACATAAGTAATGGAAATTAATATTTTAATTAAAATAATAATAAAAAGTAAAATTAACAAAGTAAAAAATGTCTTTAGTAAATTAACTTGAAATTTAGGCTAATTATTTAAGAAAAAAACGGAAATTATGTCCTATAAAATTTCAATACAATTAAAAATAGAAATCAATAAATTAACAAAGAAAAAATCATCCAAAAGTAAATTAACTTGATATCTAAACTAACTATTTAAAAAATCAATATAAAAAGTATAACTAACTGAAAAAGAAAATAAAATTATGACTTAAAAATTATCTCAAACACACTCGTGCAAAACCCAGTATGTATATTAGCAACTGAGCAACCAGTTCTTCTCCGTATTCCAACAAATTCGCATTACACTTTGCATTCGCATTAAAAATTTGATAAAACAACATGTCTAATTTCAAAAAAACTACAAAAATTAAAATCAACATGAACCAAGAATTATATATGCATAGGTACACAACATCAATAAGACAATAAAAAAACAAATATTTGAACACATAAACTTTAGAGAAATAACTATAGAATTTCCAAGAAAAACAAAACAAAACACCAAGATCTTAGCAAGTAAACCCTTCTCTATATCAAATGCGTGTGCACGTCGAAATTGGATAATTTCGATAGGTGTCATTACTATTATTTTACTTAATAAGATTTATAATTTTATAAACAAAAAATAGGAAAACACTACACATTATATTTTAAATTCTTTTATATAAATGAAAATTTCTTTAAATCTATTATGGTTTTGATAATTTAAAAGATATTAGCCAAAAAAAAATAAACCAAACTTTTAATACAGATTGAATGAAATGATAGAAATTTTAAAATAACTAGATATTCTACATTTTTTCAATTAAAAACTCAATATTTTTTTAGTTACGATTAAATTACTACAGTAATTTTCCAAAAAATAGAAAACACTACACATTATATTTTAAATTCTTTTATATGAATGAAAATTTCTTTAAATCTATTATGATTTTGATAATTTAAAAGATATTAGCCAAAAATAAAATTAAACCAAACTGTTAATACAGATTTAATGAAATGATATAAATTTTAAAATAACTAGATATTCTACATTTATTCAATTAAAAACTCAATATTTTTATAGTTACGATTAAATTATTAGAGTAACTTTCCAACTACAGTATAATCCAAAATTTTAAAACAATGTGCTTGACTAAATGAAGATTTCTTTAAATTTTCTGTTTATGTTTTAAAAAAAATCCATGAATCTATAAATTGGATCTATTTAGTGCAAAATAACATAAATACCAAAAAGAGAAAAGAACCAAAATAACACAAATATGTAGAGTTGAGCTAATGCAATAATCTCACATTACAACAAGTGTGTATTTTTCCACATATTTCTGTTTTTTAGCTTATCAAATTTAAATTTTTGAACCAAAAAACAAAAGCATGTCAAATTTGAACTTGGTAAAATTATTATCTACAAAATAATTAAAGGGAAATTAAGTCCGATAGCTATATTAGAACCCCAAATTAAGTCTATGACCATATCAAACCATGGCTACGATATTCAGTGTATAAACTACAATATTATCCAAAAAACCCTTTTATTTATTTTCTTTCCACTTCCTTCTTCGGCCATGGATTCTTATTCTACCTCTCTCTCTCCGTTTCATGCCTCCTCTCCCTTCAACGAAATCCAGAAGATCCGTCATCGTCACCGCTCAAACCACCGTTCCGGCGGAATCCACCGCTTCTCCCTCCGTTGACGCGGATCGGCTCGAGCCTAGGGTCGAGTTGAGAGATGGGTTCTTCATTCTCAAAGAGAAGTTTCGAAAAGGGATTAATCCACAGGAGAAGGTTAAGCTCGAGAGAGAGCCGATGAAGTTGTTACGTACCTCTCTAAGACCATGTTCCAAATCTATACTATATATTGCAACTAGAATAGTACTATTACACCCCCGCACTCAACACCGACGGCGATTGGGATGCGTCAGCGAGAGATAGAACTAGTTCATACGACGGAGGCAGAAGAATCACCGACACCGGAGCTATTACAATGAAAAATAGAATATAATGATAGATACTTACTAGTTTTATTGACAAAAAGACTATTTCACAATGAGAAAATAGTATAGAATTTTCTAATTGTTTTTCACCCAGCAAACAGTTTCTTCAGTAAGGATATTCTCGTCTAACAAAGTAGAGAGTCTAGGGTTTTTGGTTACATGCTTTATTAAAAAACTGATATGGCTATATCTTTAATTTTGTGTCTCAATATGGTTATTCAGCTAAAAGACCCATAATTAAATATACAGCGCAAACATATATTTCGGAAATTTGGGCTCAATTTATAAAATAGTATTTTGTAGGTATCGGCCCAATTCTGAGCCTATCTTTTCTCGCGTCCTAATTTCTAAAACTTTCATAATTCTTTTCGGCTTTTTTTACTTGATAATAATTACTGAAAAAACATTTCATCAGTTTGATATTAGTATTGAAAAAAATGAAAATTTTCGATTGTTTTGGCCTTTTGGGTACGTATTACTACCATTAAAATAGTTCTTTTTTATTTTCTTTGTAATTTGTTTTTAAGATAATAATTTTGTAAACTACATTTTTTGGATTCTCATACGAAAACTTTTTGACCTCAATTCACATAACATATTTTTCTCGTCGCGTGTTTCACAATTGTCAGAATTAAACTCTAATATCATTATGTAACGTGGTCTCTATACACTTTTGGTATACACATATTATTAGTCCAATGACCAATATGAAATTTAAAAGGTTTCTTAACAAACATTGCATTTGAACCCAAATAGGAAAATATTTTTTTTTTGTTATTACCTGCATAATTCCGAAAAAATCACAAATGTTTTGAAATTATTACGAACTAAACACGTTTTTAACACTTTTCTTTTGTTAAAGGACATCACGTTTTTAACACTTAGTGGATAGTAAAGAAGAAATCGAACAAGTTATCTATATGGTCTGAACAGTGCTTAGATCCTTAGACTAATGGTGAGATCATATATTTAATGAAACACTTGGAATCGTGTGATACATTTTTTAAACACAATAAGATTTATAAAAAAAAAGTATAAAATACCGCTAGGTTTTAGTTGGATGTTCGAAAAACTTTTAAACGATATTTGAACACCAGTTTTTTTAAAGAATATATTAAATTATAAAAAACGCATCAACACCGATCTAATATATAACCTGTTAAGACGTCTATAATTTTAGTCTAGAGATCTTTTATAGTTAAACATGATACTGAGCGTGGTGGGTCATTAGCACCTATCAAAGAAAATAGGAAAAGAAAGAAGCACCAACCAATAATAATTTTGGTTTCTTGAGGTAAAGGGTTTTCCCAACCAATAATTCGAATTAACTAATCCCTTTTATTTTATCGTTTCTGATAATATTATGGGGACTACGATATTGACTTGTCTTTTTTTTTGTTGACATCATGATATTGACTTGTCTTTTGCCTCTTAATTATGATAGTTTGAAAGTGTATATTTTTTTTTTGTGCGAACTAAAAAAGTGCCATATATTGTGTGATCGGATACCGATAGTTTCACGCTCTACTTCCATCGAATCCAGATTATATTACGGAATTCAAATTAATCATAGGAAATGAAAATTACTACAACTATTAAAATTGAGTTTAAGCTGTGCTTTGTTAAGATATCAGTCACATATGATACGTGTACACCAGACTGTCCTCAGTTTCACAACTCCAAGTCTAGTTTCTTTAAAGGGCTTAAAGAAAATTCCACCCATTACATAATAATTAATAACATAAAGCAGGTCGTGTGAAGCTATTTCCGAATTGAGATGTGACAAATCCTCTCGTACAAGGTAGATCTATTAGAGTTGAGAGTGATGTAATCACAAAATTTTCCAATCACATTTTACCATCCAAATATTGCATAAACATTGAAACTAACATTTTGACACGTTTTTCCTTTTTGTTAGAATTGTTTTTTTTTTTGAGAAACGTAAATAGACAGAAAAATATATTTGATTGTGATTTGTATTATTGTCATTGTCATATTATAACTCAGATTTAAATTTAGTAATAAGTGTGTTAGACTAAAAAAATACTCATAAGCTCTACATTTAGTTATATACAATAAATATATTAAATTTAATTGTATATTTGTAAGAAAGTTAGATAACAAATACTAAATTTAATTAAAATTTACGTATTGTGTACCGTGATAAGCATAAATATTCCATAGTTTCGAGTTTTTATAATTAGGTTTCTTATAGATCAAATCATCACTATAATTGTAGAAAATCAATCACTAGATTGTTTGCTAAATGTAGATAGGGATTAATTTAAGACGTTTAGTAGTTTCTTTCGTTTTCCAGATAAGGGTGGTGGAGTGAAGTCTTATCGATTCTTAATGACAATACTACTTTATTGAACTTCCGAAAACCGGTAATTCCAATTACAATATGACGTCACTCTTCGTTTTGAACCAAACAAACTAAAACCATAACACAATTAGAAACTGATTCAAATAAGATGATGATGATCGTCATTATATTACACATGCATGTACATAATCTATATTACATATTTGATGTCATGTAAAACCGAATATTATAACCAAATGGTACCAATTTCTATAGGTAATTAATTCAATTAATTAATCCCAAAAACAAGAAATCTACGGTTCAACAAAACGTGTCAGGTGGACTTTTGGTAGGGTCATTAGCCACGTGAATTCAACATTTCTAAATTTCTACTCTTTTGTCTCTTCTCATTTCATAACTCTCTCTTTCTCACCATCCAAATCCCAAACCAAAAGATACTCCACACACTCTTTCTCTTTCTTTTCAAAACTCTCTTAAAAAAAAAAAACCCACTAAAAAAAGAGAAAACTCCATCACCGGATCTCTCCAATGGAACCCGCCGCTTCCGGGTCACCCAAACCCGACCCAAATCCCTCGTCCCCATCCACGTCAGCAGCACCACCAAGCCGTTACGAGTCGCAGAAACGCCGCGACTGGAACACGTTTCTACAATACCTAAGGAACCACAAACCGCCTCTAACGCTGGCCCGATGCAGCGGCGCGCACGTGCTCGAGTTCCTCAAGTACCTAGACCAATTCGGAAAAACCAAAGTCCACGTGTCAACCTGTCCTTTCTTCGGCCACCCGGACCCACCATCTTCTTGCTCTTGTCCGCACAAGCAAGCTTGGGGATCTCTCGACGCGTTGATCGGACGGCTTAGAGCCGCTTACGAGGAAAACGGTGGACGGCTGGATACGAACCCGTTTGCTGCACGCGCCGTTAGGATTTACTTAAGGGAAGTCAAAGAGAGTCAAGCTAAGGCTCGTGGGATCCCTTACGAGAAAAAGAAACGGAAACGGAAACCTACCGTTACCACCGTTAGATTGGATGTGGATTTAACGAGGGGAATCGTCGGAGAAGGAAGTAACGGCCGTGATTCTCCGGCTTCTCCCGACGCCGTACTTCCTCTAGGTTAAATAATTATTATACCTAATTTGTTTTATCTCTCTCTATATATTATATATAATATATTATATATATAATGTATAAAATCATCTTTCTTTTTACTAAAAAAATTCATCTTTTTCATTGTAGTAGCAATCAATAGAGGTCAGCTATTTTCTTAGTTGATCTTGAAAAGACATTTGTATGGATTACGGAGTTTCTATTTAATTAGTTCGGTAAATGGACTCATTAATTCTAGTTTTCTAATTTAGTGGTTCATAGTAAAGTTTTTTCCTCTTAGATGAATTACATGTACGTTGATGTCTATTTTGGATCTATTTGATTATTATTTGGTTGAAGAGGAGCTTTCATTCTTAACATAAAATTTTGATTTTCGTTTCACATGCTTTGTCATTATCCGAAATTATGTCCTGTTATATTATATATTCTTAAATCGATTTGGTCACAAATACCCATCCAATTATTCAAAGTAAATTAATTATGATATGTCAATATGTCATCTTTTATATTAACCTTTTTTTTTTCTTATTTAGAAGTATCTTTTCGAGTGATTGGTCAAAGTTACGAGCACGATATTAACTTAATAATTAGCTCTCATAGTGCTTCCAAAGTGGATATTTCAAATGCATCTCGGAGTGCTTTTTAAGTGGGAAATTTCAAATGCTTGAAATGCCTAGCATTTGATTATAGTGAAATTTTTATTGAAATTATTCTCATCTTCATGGATTCCTTTTTTTTTTTTTTTTTTTTTTGAAATATATATAGGGGGCTATAGGCAATGTAACTGCCTTTTTTATATCCAGATACATTGCAAGTGTCATATGGCATTTGGCAATAATATACGTTGTCACTGTATTGTGATTATCGTCTTCTAAAAACTTTTAATCTTCATATACAGCTATGTATCTTAGAGGTTAATTTATGAGATTTTTTTGGGTTTTAAAACCTCACTTGTTTAGATTTCTTAGATGATATCTTCATCTTTCTCAAGGGTTGAGCTATATAGATGGGCGTTTTTCGACTTCTCCAGATCTTAGAGAGGGTCATGGGGTTTACGTCTTAATCAGGCTAAAGGTATATGCTTTTCTAGGTGGATGCGATACATTACTCACATCCAATCATCTTTATATTTTCATTTATTAATACATACTTTTTTTTAATAATTAAGTTTCGTTTATATATTAGTAATCAGAATGTTCGTCCACTTTTAGTCTATAGGTTTTTAGATCGTAGAATAGATGTTATGTTTATTACATGCGAGAGATCCGCTAAACGGAAAAATATTAAATTTCAACATACCACTGTGAAAAATTGAAACAGAGTTTTTCAATCGATTGAAGTAAGCAAATATACAAGAAGGAATTATACGTTTAGCACACTAATTACATTCGCATGTACGTATTAATCTTCCATAGTTACATGANACCTCCGCTAAAAAAAAAAAAAAAAAAAAAAAAAATTCAACATACCACTGTGAAAATTTGAAACAGCGTTTTTCGGACAATTGAAGTAATTAAGAAAATATACAAGAAAGAATTCTACGTTTAGCACACTAATTACATTCTCATGTACGTATTAATCTTCCATAGTTACATGATTCCATAGTTACATCATAATCAAACCACTTTTCAAATGTTAATAAACTTTGAACAAATGAAAAGAAAAGTTCGAAAGTTCGAAAGAAAAGTTCAATTACTTTACAGAGATTTGAAAAGAAAGAAAAGAAAAATCCCGAGTTTCCTCGGTAGTACGTACGTACGTGAATGCAAATACATACAGACAGACACACGTGTACATAATTATAAATAGGGTTGGAAAGAGAGTAAAAAAGTCAGAAAAATCAAATGTTCGGCTACTATTTTCCGACCGACATGAGACCCTCCTGTGATTTTAGTACGTGCAAAAGGTCCCACACGTGTGTGTTTCGTCATTTTTTTCACATTGTACGTTTTACGTTTTTCACCAGTCAGGTGTTTTGCTTGCGTCAGTGGTCTGTCTGAACGAGTGTGTGTGTATCGTTTATTAAAGGGAAATAAAGGACAAATCCACATAATTGAACCGGCTTGTTTTTCACATCATTGAATTTTTTGGAATAGTGTCTTGAATTTTCATGAATTATTTTGGTTGGTTTTCATGAATTTTCATCTATTTTGGTTGGTTTGTAGAAAATTCAAAAGTCTGAATTATTTTGGAAGAAAATTCATGAAAATTTTTAAAATTATAAAAGTCTGATAAATTTTCATGAATTTTCTTTATTTGTAATCAGACTTTTATAATTTTAAATTACTTCAAAGTGTAACGGTTAATATTTTTTAAAGTCTTTTTGACACTTCTTTCCCCCCAAAGTAATCTATCTAAGCACTAATTAAGAAGTTATTTGATTTTGATGGATGTCAAAAATAAAAAAGTGATTTGATGTTAATGAACATAACACAACTATAATCTTTTCAATTGACATCAAACAAATAAATTTATAATATCAAAAAATTTTTTGACGTTAATTAGACGTTGAAACTGACGAGGATACGTCCCGAACGAGGTAGACACCGCCTGATTATGGGATAAACACTGCATAGCTCTGCACTCAGATGGTGATTTCTCAGTCCGATTCGCTGAACGCGCCCAGACCCGGTCCAACCATATCCATCCTAGGCCTCTACTTTGTATCTCCCATCTTCCATGAGCCATCGATAAGACAAAATATTGGTTGAACATGGAGAAACATGCCGTTGTTGGGGCGGCTAGGGGACTGATCAAGATTCGGCTTTCTCAGATTGTACCACGTCTTGCACTCCGCCACAACATGCTTAAAGATGTCTAGCTAGTGGTGATCGATTTATACCTTGGAAGAGTCGATTCATTCCTTGCTTTCCGAATAAACGTGATTGCCTCCAGAACATGTAATCCATGTTAAAGACAATACTTTGAGAATATCATATGGCCCATGTTTGTAGTTTCAGACATTCAGTACTAGTTCTTCTGAACAATGCTGATAAAAAAACTCAGTGACTTGGTTTAACAATTAGCTAGTCTGTAGATGGGATCTCAAGATTTATATAGCTCTGCAAAGAATGTTTCAATATTGATTCTACATAAATTTTGTAATAAACAAAGAAACATCAGATGGTAAAAAAGAAAGAAAAACCTAAGACCTGGTTTCTCATTGTACAAATTCAAACCCTCCAGCTAGCTCTATCAAGGCACACTAGAATGTTGACTATGGTTCTGCGGATGCTTTAATGAAGTAGGCGGGTGTTGAGGAAGACAGTCCATGGCTCCATACACCTGAAGTGTGTATTTTGGGTGATGTTAAACAGCTAGCAGAACAGAAGGGTCTTACATAATTTTTTTTTATAAAAAAAGCCATCCTAGGGTCCATTTTGAGTTCACAAGAATTCTCACGCACCAACGGATATAAAAGTTCCCTTAACATCTAACTAGTAAAGGAAAAAAGATGCTATATTAGGCTTCCCTATGGGCACAACCTCCCCCTAAGAACTAGCTTGTTCGATGAGAGAGCTGATAGATCTACAAAACATTAGTTAATCCATGTGTGGTAGGTATATTTGACAATCACAACTTGGTAATGTCAATCATTACAAACAAGTAGACCAATCTTTTCCTTTTCTCCATCAAACCCCCCATACTAATGCTACAATAGGAGAAATCTTCACAAATAATCATACTTTTTATCTAGCAATATCTCATGTGTACCTGGTGAGAACCGTTAGCTTCAGGGTATTGCTGCTGGCCTTGGCTTCCATAAATATCATCTGAGTTTCCAAAACTTGCAACCAATCCAGGGCCTTACATCAACAAATTTCACACAAAGTTATAAGAAGTTTTTGCCGGTGAGGGTGTGAAAGCTAAGAAAAAGACCAGAGAGATTACTTGGGTTTTGAGCTGCCTCGGCAGCTGCAATGGCTTCGCTAGCTTTGGTCTCCACGTTAACCAATTCTTCCCGAAGTTTCACAATTTCACGATTTAAGTGGTCGATGGTCTTTTCCATACCGCGTTCATGGTGAAGGTTGCTCGCTCGTGTCTTCTTCTCAAGCTCAAGAGCAGCCCTGTTTCAAGTCCAAACCCAAGAATCTCTCTCATCATCAGTCCATAAGAGTCACCCTCAAAACAACAAGGGGCAATCAAAACTCTCACCTTCCTTTGCTAAATTCTTCTCGCAGAGTCTCAATCTCCGCCTTAATCTCCTTGGCTCGATCCGAATTCGGTTTAGCCTTAGCTATCTCGCCGTCAAGCATCGCCAGCTCCGCTGTTAGCTTCTGCCTATCCTCAGCAAGCCTCTGTACATCCGACCTAACCTGATCAAGCTCAGCTCCGATCCCATTGACCACGCGAGCCTCCGCCTCCATCCTCAGCGAATTCTGGTAAACCTCCCGGACCTTGGCTTCTCTATCCGCCTTAACTTTCGCGGCGGTTTCAAGCAGCTGCGCAAGCTCACGCTTGGCCAAATTGAGCTCGTCCTTGACTCCGATGTGCGCCACTGCTAGCTTCTGGTTGTCCGTCAGAAGGGATTCGATTTCACGGTGCTGGATTGCGATTTGATCCTCGAGGATGACAGATCGAGTACGATTCCTATCGGATTCGATCATTTGAGATTCCGCTATTCTCAAAGAGGAAGACGACACTGCCGAAGACGGCAGATAACGGTCTCGGCCGGCCATCTCAACGTCTAGCCTCCGGTCTCCGATCTCCGAATTTTCTTCTCCAGTTGCGAAAGTACCTCCTCGCTAATCGTGTTCTACGTCCCTAAACCTCTTATTATGAGCTCGTTGCTAAAATAAGCCGTATAATCAAAACCTAAAATGCGCACCACAAAGAAAAAACACGTGTTTTGATTATGTATGCACTATTGACAGTCGCTTTACCTACACTAGGCCCATATTAAGCCCAACCTAGGCCTATGAGTAGATTATGCAAGTAAGGAAAATGTGGATTAATCTCTCTTTAACATATATTCACATTAAACTAACTTGCATCATTATTTGGAAGTTGGAAGCCAGTTCTGGATCTACATACTATTTTTTTGTTTCATTTCATTTTATTCCCAGGGAAATTAGCTTTTTAAGTTCAACATAACTTAACCTATAAATAAATAATTTTCAAATTCCATCATTGCTCTTTTCCAATAAATTGATAATTGTATGAAACATGCATAAGAATTTAGTTGCAGACCAATCTAATGTACGTTATCATCACCATATAAATTGAAGATTAAAAGAGACACTTGAGTTGGACAAAAAAAAAAAAGAGACACTTGAGTTTTTTTTTGGGTATGTTTGTTTAAGAAACAGTATTTATATACAGATTACAATATCATGACCGAATACCAACAAACAACATCACGAGTTTAATACAAGTATATTATTAATTAGCTCAATTGTAGTCTTAGTTTTAAAAAGCGCGCTTTAATATCGCTATAGTGCAAGGCGAGGTGTGGTGATGTCTTTGTCGCCTACGTGGATGGAAGCGAGGCAACCTATATGAAGCGGTCGCTTTTGTCGCTTTCTTTAACATTGTTGTGGCGCTAAAAGCGATCAAGACAATCGCTTTGTTGATTTTCAACAAAAATTTCAGTTTTGATGTAATATGATCATGTGTTATGATTTAATTGGACCATAATTAAGTTAAAAGCTTAGTTTTTTCTTATTTATGTCGTGATGGACAAACCATGAAACCCTAAGCTTTTGTTCCCTAACCACGATCAATATTAACTCTGAATAATTTCTTCTTCTCTTCTGTCGTCTCCTCTCTAAAGTCTCAAGGTTAATTATTACTCTTTTATGTTCTCATCTTCTTCTCTTTTATCTTATCCCCCTCTTTTCTTGTCTCTTAAGTTTCTGACATAGGTCACGTTTCTGCTTTATGCTATAGTGATGTTTCTAATTTTCTTTCACATAATCACGATTCTGATTTATGCAATAGTCACGTATCTAGTTTTCTAACACAGTTTCGTTTTTGATTTATTATGATATAGTCGTTTCTGAGTTTTACTACTAACGTATTCACGTTTTTGATTTTTTTCAGAAAATCACGTTTATAAATTTGTTATTTTATTATAATTCTAAAAATAATTATTTTAGGTTTTATTGTTGGGACCTGTGAGGCAATCGCTTTACGTCATTATAGTGTAAGGCGCAAAGCTCAGTACATTCCGTGTCGGAGCGCTACTCGCTATTTAAACTAAGATTGTAGTTTGATATTGCACCAAAATAAATAAATAAAAATTGAAAGAAAGAAGCTTGAAGAATTTAAAATATACGTACGATTAAAAATCCAATAAAAGGTAAACCTTTACACTTTTTGTATTGCCAAATTTTACCGTCATCTTCATTAGTAGTTTCTTGGATGGAACTTTTATGTTACTGTTAATACAATTTGAATTTTTTTGTTTCTGGGTCAAAGAATCCATCAAATTTGATATTAAAGCTAGAGCTAAAACTCTAAAATAATTCATAAGAATACGAGGCGGCAACTGCTAGAGTCCAAGTCCAAGTCTACGGATTAGCACGAAGCTCTGATGTTTCAGATTGCTTCTTTTTGTTTCTTACAGAATCTCACAGTTACAGACTCATTCAATTTCCTTATAAAAAGGTCTTTAATTTGGAAATCCGACAAAAACAGAAACTCGTTTTTTTCACTCACTCATTCAACTATCGTTTAAACAAAAACACTTCAGGTCTTTTTAATTTTTTTTTCCCCCTACCTCTTCGACACAGAAGAGACTTTAATATTTTTACTGAACTCGTCAAACATTGCTTCTTGTCTCCCCACCGTTTTCAAAGATTTTTAATTTTCGTAAGAAAAAGAAAAAAACAAAAGAGCAAATACCGAGAACCGAATCTTCCATGTCATCTCTTATAGCATTAAATGATGTGCATCGAGTCTCACATGCTTATTTTTCTCCGAGGTGCCCAAAGATGTCTGTTCTCTCTTCTTTCTTTTTTTTCCTCTTTTTGAAATTTTAGTTTTAGAGAATTATTTAGTTCTTTCTTATGAATGAATCTAAATTACATTAACAAGAACCACTTCCCAATGTGACAGTTCTAATTCTAAAATATATCCCCCCATTAGCAGCTAAACTATTTATTCCTCCTATAGTGTGGTCCTATTTATTGAGTCCTTTTATTTTATATATCTCTTTTTTTTAGTATGCAATAATACAAGAAAAACTCTTACATTAAGTCTTTAGATATTTTATCCTTCATAAGTTCAAAATATATTTTCACTTTTAAATTAAAAAGTTACAGGTTTATGGGTTTTCTAGCTACATGCTAAAACATAATCCATTGAATGTTGGCAATCAGATCGAAATTGTATTTATTCAAGTATTAAAAATTCATTATTATAAAAGATCTGTTGATAGACAGGTGTACGTAGTAGAAAATGACTGAAGTTTTGTAGCCTTAGTAAGGGTTGATTTTGTGATTTTGTCACTTAGGTTTGAACTTTGAACCACTTCTAGATTAATTAAAATATGTTAGCAAACTTTTTATGCATGCTATTTTTTAATAGAAGTTGATATCAATTTGGAGGGGGCAAACAGACAATTCTGGATAAATCTGATGCATCATAAATTAATTGTGGGTGCCTAACACATCCAAGTTGATGGATATTTGTGAATAAAAACTACTCATTAATCAACATATACATAAAATATACGAAATATCATGCTATCAAGCGAATATATATATAACTTTGTAAAGATTATTGTGGGCGATGGTCACAAACTAGTCAAATGGTTTTTTCATGCATGTCCCCGGCATTTTGGGGTTAAAAACATTCCTTAGATGACCACATGAATTTGATATACTATTAAGAATCATAACCACTTTCTAACACTATGGTTTCTAGGGTTATGGAGTATGTTTTTCTTGAAAGATGATATTTTATTTTTAAACTAAAAAAGTTTAATTTTTTTTAATTAAGATTGTCCAGTGGTTAATTCAGGTAAGATCGGACGTGTATATTTTAGCCATTGCGGATTTTATATATGTGACAATTGCAATATTTTGAAATTAGTATGGGCTGATCATCATATTTCTTCTATTAGAAAAAAGATTATGAAGCTATAAATTAATTAGTGAGATAACTTAGATTTAGTAAAAGTGAAATTAAATGAGGGAGAAGGAGCCAAAGGAAAGCTACGAGGGTATAAAAGAGAAGAAATTCATTTGGGAAACAGTGGATTAGAAGCTTGGACTCATGTGGTATTCATTTAATGTGATGGTTGAAACTTCTCTTTAGGCTTTTATCAAAAAACCATTTATTTTAAGAATCTCTCCAGACATTAATTAGGGTTTTCTTAAAAAAAACTCTAATTAGCTTTGTGTCGGATCTCGTTTTGTGGGTCTTGCATTAATTTCCTCTGGATTTATGTTGTTATTTTAATTATATTCACACTATGATGTATCCTTAGTTAATCCCTCTCGAGATCAATAGTTCGAAAGTGATGCATGTATTACTCATTAAGTATGTATGATCTGAGTAATATTGTTGATGATGATGATGATGATGATGGTTTAACAGAAAAATGAACTACAAGACACGTGAACCAACTAGCTATGATAGTTTTTAGTGGTCGAAAACTTTGTCATGTTGGTTGAAATCACATATCAAATTCATCTCTACATTTTGTTTTTTGGTTATTGACTATTGTAGAACGACATAAAAAAAAGACTATTTTAGACATGTTAAATGAAAAAAAAACTAATTTCTTACATGTTTCAGGATCAATATATGCTTTAGTTACAGATTTACCCGATCAATATTGGAAAACAAATACGAGATACGTGAGTTCTACTATGTATGATTCCCTTGATATTAAACATAATTGCATTTTTATTTTTTGGACGGCATAAACAAGTTCCTACAACAAAGACCTTCCAAAAAAAGAAGAAAATCAATTCTAAAACTAAAGAAAGAATTCGATAACATAATGACTTTATAAAACTATTCAGCTATATCTAACAAAAAAAATACCATTGTTTCTTTATGAGAAAATAGTCAGTTTATATTTGCTCTAACCAGGAATAATTTTTTGTCGTTGGACAATAACAAAGTCAGCTGAATTTTTTCAATTTTTACTCATTAAATTAAAAGAAAATCAGCTTATTAATTTAGATTAGCGTATGACGAGAAAAAAAAATCAATTTAGATTAGCGTATAGTACTATATATTGTTTGATGCCTATTGTTTTTATGTATCGTTTTTATACGTCAGATAATAATAAGATACGTGAACTGATATATTTATAATGATCTTAAAGAGCATTTAACAACAAGAATAAACTGTAAAATATTTAACAAAGTCTCATTTCTTATTTCTCTTGACAAAGATCTCAATGTTTTTGGTACGTAGGTAGACAGAAGTCATATGGGTCTTGGCTAGCAAATCGAAGAAAAAGTGCACAAATACTTGTTCTTCTTGGATTCAAAAAGGTTAGGTCTTTGAATACTGTGTAAAGAAACTACATCTACAACTTTTGGACGTTAATTAGGTTATTAATTAGGTTGTTCAAAACGATGTTAAAGGTCTGTCTTGTTGCGGATTTTTTATGGATTAAATAGTAGTCCCCATCTTCCATAATATTTATCACACCTAGCTCTAAATTTCACATCCATATTATTAACAATAACATTTAAACCCCTTTGTGGTACTATGGCCAGCTAAATATATTTACAGAATAATTTTTCTTTCACTAATATAAAAATTTTGGGAACAAAAGAAATTATAAAAAATTTCCTGAAACAACTATCGTGACTATTAATACCATGGTTATATATATTTAGCAATTTATGTTTTGTTTTTGTCAATCTTAAAATTAAATTAAACACTTGAGATTGAAATCCAACCTAATGGCAAAGAGTTTACAAACAAAACCAAAAAAAATTTTAGCCTATTGCTCAGAACGAAACAGAATTTTTATTTATTTATTTTATAACCAATAAAATACATTTGTTAACAATATTTTTAATAATAAATGCTAAGAAAAACGGATAAATCCAATGATGTTTTTTCAATTCTGTTCATGAAAATTTTGATAAATAATTATTTAAATTGATAATCAATATAAAATTATACTGAACTTGTTTTTTGGGTATTTCTCAAACGTTTGCCAAAGTTTACCCAATAATAAGAACTATATGTATGTTTTATTGAAATTTAAATTTGTAGTTCACTATACGTTTTTTTACAAAATTTATGATCCATCACTTATATATTCTAAGTTTTGAATAATTTCTTATAGAAAGGAAGTTTGAATTATTTATGTTTTCTAAGATTCTAATCTTTACATCTACATCAATCTACATTAATAATTATCATTATTTCTCCCCCGATGAGGACTTCAGTATATTTATGTGCAGAAATTTAATCTTGTTTTCATGCAATGGTAAAAGCAAGACCACTTTTTTGACTACTATTGTGCAACAAAACCTATGTTTTACTAGAAATGTGTGAAACTACACTCATTCGTTATATATAAACATTAGTTTCATTTTGTGGTGCCAAGAAAAAAACATAAGTTTTTTTTTCTTCTTTCAGAAATACATTTTAATGAATAAAACAATTGAGGCGTTTACCATGGGTTTTGTCTTATTTTGGTTTTAGTTAAATAACACAAGGTTCATCACCAAAGATGGAGTTTAGGAACTATTAAATTTGGCTCTCCGCAATCCGATAAAAACAAATGTTGCTTTTTAAGCATCGAAGTCGCTGACCTAAGATGCTTCGCAGAGATTCTGTCCCGATTTTTTATACTTCTTATTTTAAAAAAAAATCGGGGGAGAAATAATGATAATTATCCCAAGTTCTTAATTTAATCAGTGTCTTCCCATAAAAACTCGGGCCTCCCCAACATTATTATTCTCATAATCGCTTTACAAAGTTTAAAATAATGTGACAAATAGAGTGAGTATGCATTAATTAATAGTATAAAAGAGGAAGTGTTGTGTGAAGGAGAGATTGGTTGAAGTTTTGATGTGAATGTCTTTCAAGGCAACAAACATTCACGTTGGAGGCCATTTCTAAAGGACTCTCGGTCCTAATTAGGGTTTCACGTCATTCTCACTTCCATAGTGTATTATCCTAACATTGACCCACTTCCTCTCTCTTCTCTCAATCTTGTATTCTATTCTTTTCATTCTTAATGTTATAAATTAAATGCCTAACCATTTCGTTTTATCTTTGTGTTGAAAAAAGTCAAATATAGGCCGCCATATGATTTCTTTTTTCAAACCATGTAATTGCCATAAATGGATTATATATTTTTTAATTTTTTTTTGGGTGAGTAGAGAAAGTAGAAACTAGAAAGTGACAATTGTGATTTTTATATATTACACAAAAATGGATCTAAAAATAATAGATGTCTAAACATCTATTAAAAAATCATGTTAGGAATCAACTCACATTCTTTATAGTGCCTTTTTATATTTTTAGTGCTGGCTCCTCATTTTTGACGTGAAAATGATATGCCATATATAATACGTTATTGATAAAATACAACATGATGACTGGTATTGACGATTTTCCATTTATGTTGTCAGGATGGAAAATTTATGCAAATTTGACATAAGTCACATAACCATATTGTTTTCGAGAGATGCGTGCTTTTGGTTACATGAATTTTTTTTTTTTTTTTTTTTTTGTTAAAGTCATTACAGGAAATTAAGCTGGCTTTAATTTTAGATGTGTGATTTTTCTCTCAAAATAATGTGTATTGATAAAATAAAAAAACTTTCAACGAGGAAAAAAGTAACGCATGAGTGAAAATACAGTCGATGACAGAAGTAACATAAATGGTGTTCTATCATTCTGGTTCTACTAATGGTTTTTTAAAGTTCGATAGATACTATCATCAGTATGGTGCTTAACATTGATGGGTGATGACGATAAAGTTAAACATATCTTATTATATAAAGTTGCATGCATAATTCACATGATCGTAACACGTGTCAAGTTAATCGATAAGATTTCGACACGTGTAAAAAATATTAACCAATTAGATTTTAACATAATGTTAAGATAAATCTAGAAACAATTTTTTAAAAAAAAATTAACTTTTATGTTTTCCAATTAGATTATGGAAATTGTATGATCAATCACCAATATTAAAAAAAAAAAAAAAATCAAAAACACAAATTAGAAAATTAAGAAAAAAGGAAAATTAGATTAAAAATTTCTTAAAAAATAAAAATAAATTAGATTAAAGGTTTTAACAAAAAAAGTAAATAAGTATCGCTTATGTTTTCCAACAAAAAGGTAAATAAGAAAATTAAAAAAAAAGAAAAATTAAATTAAAGGTTTTAAAAAAAAGGCAAATAAGTATTTCTTATGTTTTCAAATTATATTAAGGAAATTGTATAATCGAGTAATTGATTTCTCATGAAAAGAAAGATGATATACAATTTAACAGAGAAAAATAGTCAAATATAATTAAAAAAAGAAACCACAGTTGCTAATTAAATGTCAAGTAATTCAATTTTGTTTTATATTTTTTGTTTTCAATTTATTTTTATGTGTTTTAAAATATATAACTAAAAGATGATATACAATTTAAAAGAGAAAAATAGTCAAATATAATAAAAAAAAGAAATCACAGTTGCTAATTAAATGTGAAGTAATTCGATTTTGTTTTTCATTTTTTGTTATCAATTTATTTTTACGGGTTTTAAAATATATAACTAGAAATCCGCGTATACGCGGATTCTAATCTAATTACATACACATGTGTTAGATGGTTTTTCGTTAAATTTACGACTATAACCTATACTCTGTCACGGTTTGTAACCAACTAGGTTGGAGATTGTTAGTTAGTAGTTACTTCATCCGTTTTTCATAAATAATTGTTTTGGAATTTTTTTAAATTGTCCTTTTATATTTTTTTTTGTTAAAGTCCTTTTATATTATTAATATAATTTTTCAGATTCAATTAAACCTTTACGGTTTTACCCTTTATTAAAAACTAAAAAACTTTAAATTTAAATCATTACTACTATTTAGTTATTGTTATACTAAATATCTTTCTTATTATATAAAGTATGATGCGTCAAAGTTGCTAATTAACATGATCGTGACACGTGGCGAGTCAATCTCATTAGATTTTAACATGTGTCATAGTTAAAAAAATAAAATAAATTAAAAGTAAAAACAAAAAGAAAAATAAGTTTCTTTTTCGATTACTAATACAATAAGGAAAATAAAAAAACGAAAAAGGTAAATAAAAGACGCATCAAAGTTAATAATTAACATGATCGTGACACATGTCAAGTTAATAGATTAATAATACAAAAAGGAAAATAAAAAAATCGGAAAGGTAAATAAGAAAATTAAGAAAAAGTAAAATAAGTTTTTTTTTGTTTTTCATTTAATTTTAGAAGATTGTATGATCAATTACTAATAATAAAAGGAAAATAAAAAAAAATAGTATTACAAATAGAAAAGGAAAATAAGTTTCTTTTTCGATTATTAATACCAAAAGAAAAATAAAAAATGGAAAAGGTAAATAAGAAAATTAAGAGAATGAAAAATAAGTTTCTTTTATGTTTTTCATTTAAATTAAGAAAATTGTATGATCAATTACTAATACTAAAAGGAAATTTTAGATGCTAATGATATGACATTATACGATGATGAAATCAATGAGGAGAAGGATATCAAGAATCATGTAGAGAGCCTTTTGATGTGAGTCTTAAAAAGCATAACTTCTCTAGAGAGCAGAGAGATCATATAAGGGAGATGAATGTGAAGAGAAAAAGAGACTTTATTTGTTTGAAGAGAGTTAATGGAAAGATCGTTAACATATTCGAATCTTATTATATAAAGTAGGATGCGACAAAGTTGCTATTTAACATGATCGTGACACGTGGCGAGTCAATCTCATTAGATTTCAATATGTGTCATAGTTAAAAAAAATAAAATAAATTAAAAGTAAAAATAAAAAGGAAAATAAGTTTCTTTTTCGATTACTAATACAATAAGGAAAATAAAAAAATGAAAAAGGTAAATAAAAGACGCATCAAAGTTAATAATTAACATGATCGTGACACATGTCAAGTTAATAGATTAATAATACAAAAAAGAAAATAAAAAAATCGGAAAGGTAAATAAGAAAATTAAGAAAAAGTAAAATAAGTTTTTTTTTTGTTTTTCATTTAAATTAAGAAGATTGTATGATCAATTACTAATAATAAAAGGAAAATAAAAAAATTAGTATTAAAAATAGAAAAGGAAAACAAGTTTCTTTTTCGATTATTAATACCAAAAGAAAAATAAAAAATCGAAAAGGTAAATAAAAAAATTAAGAGAAAGAAAAATAAGTTTCTTTTATGTTTTTCATTTAAATTAAGAAAATTGTATGATCAATTACTAATATTAAAAAGAAATTCTAGATGCTAATGATATGACATTAGACGATGATGAGATCAATGAGGAGAAGGATATCAAGAATCATATAGAGAGCTTTTTGATGCGAGTCTTAAAAACCATAACTTCTCTAGAGAGCAGAGAAATCATATAAGGGAGATGAATGTGAAGAGAAAAAGAGACTTTATTTGTTTGAAGAGAGTTAATGGAAAGATCGTTAATATACTCAAATGACTCAAATTAAATACCCAAGGTTTTAACGCAGCGGAACAAAAAAAGATAGTTCATAAAGTGTGTGAACTATATGAGAAGTAGGGTTAATGTTGCTTAGAATCTGCAACAGATTTTGTGTTTTGAATATTTTAATTAAAAATAAATGAGAATTAAAATAAATAAATAACTTTTAGGTTTCGATTTTATGATTTTCATATATATTTTTAGTAGTGATCAGATTATACTTTCTATTTTCTTAAAAAAATATTTTAACGGGTTTTAAATTTTATTATTTTCTTAAATTTTTTTATTCATTTAAGTTTCTTTTCGATTACTAATACACAAAAGAAAATATTTGATTATTATTTTTTCTTTACAGATTATTCGATTTTGTTTTTAATTTATTTTTACGGATTTAAAATATTTTATTAAAAATCCGCATATATGCGAGTCCTATTCTAGTATGTATATGTTTTGAAAATTTTCTTAATCCATATAAAATGTATAAAAAGGATATTTTTTATAAAACAAAAAGAACACTTCATAATTTAGCTTGAATGTTATCAGCTCAAAAGTCCTAATAAATATATTTCCTTGTAACCCCCGATCTCCCTATCCTCAAGGGCTTTTGTAATTTTAAAAAGAGAGAAGATTAAGACATCGAGAGACTAGTTAATATTTTTGACAATTATTTTTTTATAATGAATAAAGAAAGATAAGAGGCTAGTAATATACGACTGTCGTGTGTTATAAAGAAAGAAGAGAAGAGTCAAAGGACAACGTGGGGAAACTTCTCAAACTGCATCGGACGCCAACCTATCACGCGCCTTTGCGGTGCTAACTCCACTGTTCTAATTTACCATATTACCCTCGTCATTCCCAGGATCAAAACGTCATTGTAAACGTCTTTAAAAAAAATGAAATTTCTCATTCAGTTGAATAATTTGTTACGACTGATCGTATACATACCTCTCTAATTGAACAAAAAACCGGTTAACAAATGAACTCCTCAATCATAATATGCACGCATCTATCTTATATGACATCTTTGGTCTCAAATGATTTTTTCTCTCAGTAATTAATCAATTACAACCAAGCTACAGTAAAACCTCTATAAATTAATAATGTTGGGACTTCGAGATTTTATTATCTTATAGAGTTATTAATTTATCTATAAATTAATAATTATTAATTTATCGATAAATTAATAGTTTATTAATTTATAGAGATATTTTCGGTTTAAACTTTTAACTTTCATCAAAAAACAATACAAAAATGTTTTCAACAATGTAAAATTTATTCAAAAAATATAATATAAATAAATTAAAAAGATAAGTCAAACAACATTTATAAACTTGAAACAACAATATAATCACATTTTACTATATTACATTATTTATATATACATAAATGTATAATTATTAATTTATATAATTATTGGGACCATATTTTTACATAAAAGTTCAAAAAAAATTATTATCTTATTATCTTATCGAAATTTGCTAATTTTTACACTGGCCCAACTCGGGACCAGCAAATTTTATTAATTTATAGTGATTATTAATTTATCGAGTATTAATTTATAGAGGTTCTACTGTATTAGTCTTTGGACACCAAATTCTGTATCATAATAAATGAATAAATATATCAAAGCTTAGAATTGGTAAGATTAAAATAAAAAATTAATGTAAATGTTTAAGATAGTGCAAGAGTATTAATTTACAAATACGCAATAATTTAGAGGAATTTTATGGCTAAATGGATTCAATTATTCAACCTATGTAGCACATAATCTTCTCTTGAAAGCCACTTTGTGCTTCGGAATCGGAATCAGAATCAGAAATTTTCGAAAGCTTTCAGAATCTCGTTTCTATAATGATTCTAAAATATTTTTTTAAAACGCGCTAGAAGCTTGCGTTTTTGTTTTGGAAGCTTATGCTTCCGTATTAAAAGCATTCATATACATTATATTTCATATTTTATATATAAAAAATATTATTTTAATCAATGTGAGATATGAGAAGTGATTAAATTGATAAGATGAATGAGATTATCTCAAAAAGTTGAGTTGTATGATCTTTCTTTAGACAACAAAAAATTCTAAGGGATTTTATTTGACAAGGTTAAAAAAT
The DNA here is from genome assembly GCA_020283515.1 of Alliaria petiolata. Lineage (NCBI taxonomy): Eukaryota > Viridiplantae > Streptophyta > Magnoliopsida > Brassicales > Brassicaceae > Alliaria > Alliaria petiolata. The sequence continues at coordinate 430,564 of JAHZTW010000035.1, read as the reverse complement.
TGATGATAAAAATGGAGTTTTGAATCTTTTATTTTGATTAAGTTGAATTATGTAAAATATATTAATTAAATTTGTATGATTTATAATCATTTATTAATATAATATAATGTTTAACTTTATATATATGCATACGATTTCAACACGTATCCGCTTCCTAATTTTTTTTTAAAAAGTTGATTCTACATTTTTATGATTCCGCTTTCGCATACCCATTTCGAATTCGATGCAACTTAGGATTCAACTAAACAACTGTAACTTTGTCGTGAGGAAAAAGAAGAAGGATATATATGTGTTTTCATAAATGTATAACTTTTTAGTTAGAATTTATAAGAAAAAACATTTAAAGTAGAATTAAATGAACAACACATGTGAACACTAACCTCGCTCTCTCCAAAGCCTTCAAAAACCTATTATAAATACACACCTCTCAAACTCTCTCCCTTAAACTCTAAGCTTTGCTTTCTTCCTTTATGTATTCTCAAACTTCAAGAGAACTCTATCCTTAAGCTGTAACGATTCAGAGTAATTACTTTGATAGTTAATAAGTCCGGTTTCATCGTGATCATAGTAGAGATGGGAGGTCCAGGATCATCACCTTGTGCTTCGTGTAAGCTTCTTCGACGACGCTGTGCAAAAGATTGTATCTTTGCACCTTATTTCCCTCCTGATGATCCTCACAAATTCGCCATTGTTCATAAGGTCTTCGGCGCAAGCAACGTCAGCAAAATGTTGCAGGTNGTTTTTAGTCTTCTAAAAGCAGAGCTGTGTAATTAACAATGCTGCCATGTTTTTGTTGTTCTCGATGTTCGAGAGAAACGCTTCGGGACTGTAATCGAAAGTTCCGTTATTCTGCCCGAGCTTCTTCCTTCACGAGTTCGTCACTAATTTTTTTTTTGTGAAGCTTGGGAACTCGTGTAAGCTAGTGAATCCAAGCTTGTTCTTGAGTCAAAATTTGACTGAAAATTTGATGATTTTAAGTTGAGGAGGTGAAGATCGGTGGAGCCATTAATGGAGAGCTCGACTTGAAAAGAGGTCGTCATTTTTTTTTATTGGGAGCTCGTTGTCTTTAATCTTGAATGAAGCTCGGGAGCTTATTTCTTCTTCTCTTTGAGAGAATCTTGTGGGCTTGTTTCCTCTTCAATCTTGGTGTTTACCGTATTAATGGTTTGCTCGATCTTCACGTGAATGCCTTCGACGAGCTTAATGTGAGCCAAAGCTCGTTTGTTTCTCTTATTCCAAGATCTCGTGTCTTGATAATTTTGAGCTTGTTAGTACTCCTTGAGCAGATCTATGCTAACTTGTTGTTGTTGTGACTCTTGTACGGTGGCAGCTATATATTATTATTTTTTTGTTTTTAGGAGTCGTAGTGTGAGAATAGTTCGACGTGACGGACGGATTGGTGAACTCGGAACGATGAGCTGATTGGACGACTGGCTCACCCAGAGAAACCGAGCTGATGTGCTGCGCTTGTTTTTACGAGCCGGTGTTAACAGAGTTTTTGGTAGCCGAGCTCAACCGACGTAGATGTCACTGTGGTTTGTTGCACATATCTTGATGGTGCGACACTGATATCGTCTTGTGGACTGCTTGAAGGATGTGTGAGTTTGTTGATATTAGATGAAATAGAAAGTTGTGTTCTTCTGCCCTAGCTTCTTTCATGATGACAAGTTCGTCACTAAATATTTTTTACGGATCTTGGGCGCTCGTTGTAAGAGCTTATTTCTTCAACCTTGAATGAAACTTGAGAACTCGTTTCTTCTTCCGTCTTTTCTTTTTAGAGCGTAACTTGTGGGCTTGTAACTCGTGAGTCTCCTCGTGAACGCTTTACGTGAGCCAATCCTTTTTATGTAAGAAGACGTATTGTGAGAATAGTACGGTTTGACGGACGAACTGACGAGCTCGGTATGATGATCTGTGAGCTGTCTCTTATACACATCTAGATGTGTATAAGAGACAGGTTCTGAGGCTTACTTCGGCTCGGCTTCTTCTTCTCTTTTTTTTTTGTTGGCGGACTGAGAGCTCGTGCGTGAGCTAAAGACTGTCTCTTATACACATCTAGATGTGTATAAGAGACAGCGACCGACCTGATTTGATTAATCATAAGCTACGCACGTTAGAACATAAAGTCGCCTCTACTGTTGCTTATGTACTAATCCTTTTCTAAAAAATCATATGAATTTAAAATCACCAAATTAAATTAGAAAGAGGAGGGGGTGGTGTTGAATTTGATTATGTTATCTCCATTGTAATGCTCATGTGAAGAAAAATCAAAATATTGCCTGTCGACGTGGGAAAGAATCTTATGACTAAAAATAATCGATCCTGTACTACCCTTTAGCAAAAATAAAATAAAAATCGATCATGTTCTTTCAAATTTTATTATTTAATTTTTCAAATATCCTTAACTTGTTTTTGACGATTGTACCAAGCCAGATAACTTATAACTGTCTTATTCATATCATATAATTGTTGGGATGATACTATATCTTCAACTTTACGCGTAATTCTTTTTTTTTCCTGGTTGAAACTCTATCTCTCTTAAAAATTTTAAGTACATAAATTAGCAAGTTAGACGCATGTATACATCGGGTTCACTACGCGTAGACGTGCATGTGCTCCATGCACGTGCGTGAATTTATATTATGGCCATGTGTTACATTTTTAATCTGCCAAACCTAAGTTAATTAAAATTAAAGCAGAAAGAGAGGAGTCTCCAGATAAATTATTTGATTACAATGGCAGAAGAAAATTAAGTTTTACACATAAATCCAACTTATCGTCGCGTCGCTTAACTAATTTATGCAGACTTCAACGAACTTTCCGTTGGAGAGCTAACGAATTCAGGCTATGAAATTAAAAGAGTAGAAACCATATTATAGCTTCACATAAGTGATCTTCAAACTGTACTCATGACAGAACAGATGTTATTAAAAGAGCGTAATGTACTAATGACAGAAGGATGTTAACTTGTTAATTAAATAGCGCAAGTGTTGTGACAGAACAGATGTTTCCAGTATTGGGCCTAGATCGGATACTATAGGCTTTCGTTTTTTTTCTTTTCAAATGTTTTAGAGAAAGTGGACCACTTCAACTTCTATAGCAAACCTTGTCTGTGAGTGTGATATATGAACATTCAAAAGAAGATCAATCTTGCCACGCACGTAGGCAAATCTCACCCACACAAAAATAATTGGTTTCAAGTCTTATTGAGAGAAGAAAATTCGAATTTTGCAATGACCACAAAGTTTAAATCGTCGAAGTGGACCAATGACGAAACATTTGACCACGTTTTCTTATATAACTCTACTCTCTTCACCTCCTTAGTGATCAGTAACCAGATTCAAACAATTCCGCGCCCTATGGAACCAAATGCATCTCAGCCAGTCGCATTCCGCCACGTGGTGGCCATGCCTTGGCCCGGAAGAGGCCACATCAACCCGATGATGAACCTCTGCAAACGCCTCGTTCGCCGATACCAAAACCTCACACTCACATTCGTCGTCACAGAAGAATGGCTCGGGTTTATCGGATCCGAACCGAAACCCGACAGGATCCAATTCGCCACTCTCCCTAATCTCATCCCTTCCGAGCTCGTCCGTGCCAAAGNATCTCAGCCAGTCGCATTCCGCCACGTGGTGGCCATGCCTTGGCCCGGAAGAGGCCACATCAACCCGATGATGAACCTCTGCAAACGCCTCGTTCGCCGATACCAAAACCTCTTATTCACATTCGTCGTCACTGAAGAATGGCTCGGGTTTATCGGATCCGATCCGAAACCCGACAGGATCCAATTCGCCACTCTCCCTAATCTCATCCCTTCCGAGCTCGTCCGTGCCAAAGACTTCAACGGCTTCGTCGACGCCGTGTACACCAGATTGGAGGAGCCCTTCGAGCGTCTGCTTGACCGCCTCAATTCTCCGCCTCCGACCGTGATCATCGCCGATACTTACGTCATATGGGCGGTGCCTGTCGGAGAACGAAGGAATATTCCGGTGGTTTCTCTGTGGACTATGTCGGCAACGATTCTCTCCCTCTTCCTTCACTCTGTTCTACTCATAAGTCACGGCCATGCTCTGTTCGAACCTTCAGGTAAAAACCCACTTCATCTCTCTTTTATAACGTAAAAAATCTATACTTTTTTAACTTGAATTGATTATTGTTTCTAGAATCAAAAGAAGATGAAATTGTAGACTACATCCCTGGTTTAGCTCCAACGAAGCTCCGGGATCTTCCGCCATTATTCGACAGCTACAACCACCGAGTCTTCAAGAAAGCCATGTTATGTTTCGATGAGATCCCGAGAGCTAAGTGCCTTCTCTTCACCACCGCCTATGAGCTCGAACCTAAAGCCATTGAAGTTTTCACCTCCAAGCTCGATATCCCGGTTTACGCCACTGGTCCTTTAGTACCTTTCGAAGAACTCATCGCCGGAAATGATGGCAGCGAACCGGATTACATCCAGTGGCTTGATAAGCAACCGTACAGCTCTGTGCTTTACATATCTCAGGGGAGTTTTCTCTCGGTCTCGGAAGCTCAGATGGAGGAAATAGTGGTGGGAGTGAAAGAGAGCGGAGTCCGGTTCCTTTGGGTGGCTCGTGGGAGCGAGTCGAAGATGAAGGAGGCTCTAAAAGGTAGCTCGGGTATAGTAGTGAGCTGGTGCGATCAGCTCCGTGTGCTGAGCCACGAAGCTGTAGGCGGGTTTTGGACGCATTGCGGGTTTAACTCGACATTGGAAGGGATATACTCGGGGATTCCGATGCTGGCCTTTCCGCTGTTTTGGGATCAGATTCTGAACGCGAAGATGATTTTTGAGGAGTGGAAGGTCGGAATGAGGATCGAGAGGAGGAAGAAGACGGAGTTGTTGATAGTGAGAGACGAGATCAAGGAAGTAGTGAAGAGGTTAATGGATGGAGAGAGTGAAGAAGGGAAGGAGATGAGAAGAAGGGCTTGTGAACTCAGTGAGATTTGTAGAGGAGCTGTTGCGGAAAGCGGTTCGTCTAATGCTAACATCGACGCTTTCATAAGAGATATTAGCAATACAACTTAAGTCTCATTTTTTAGAAAAAAAAAATAAAAAACTTAAGTCTCAATGAGTTTTTGTTGTTTAGCACATTGTTGTTACAATTAAAAATGTTAGGGATCTTCTTATATCTTATTTAAGGAGAACAGAAGTGCTTGTGATCTCAGTGAGACTTGTCCAGGAGCGGTTGTTGAATGCGGTTCGTCTGATGTTTGACATCGACGCTTTCATGAAGAATATTACCAATATAAATTTAATTCTCAATAATGGAGCTTTGTCTTTTGGCACTTTGTTGTAACAATGAGTGGTTAGGGATCTCTTTTTTTTTTTAATGTTCAATTGACATTAGACGTCTGTTTTAGAAATAATTAAGAGGTCCACAAGGATGGTGATTTTCCACATCCACAATTTATAAGTTATAGTAAACCAGTTTAGATATACGAATAAGACACAAATAAATCAATATAATAGATCACTACAACGGAGGAAAAAAAAGAAGCAAACTTCTAATCAACATCACAATTTACAAACACACCGCCACTAAAATCACATGAAAAAAAGAAATGTTCAAAAAAAAAAAACCACGAAAAATATTTACCAAGATATGTTGAGTCACTTGAAAACGTTTTAACTTTTAACACACAACACAACAAAGGTGATGATTAGCTGCACGACTTAAAAGCAAAAAGTCAACTTTTGTGAAATCATTTTAACTTTATAGCCTAAACATTTTAGAGATAATTGGATAGATAGCTAAAGACCGGTAGTCAAACAAGTAAATGACTAGAAGCATTTAAACTTTCAAGCATGAAATTAATTAGTCACATATTTGGTCGATACTGTCCCCACGCGCCAAGTCTTCAAATGTTTCTTTTTTTTTTCTTCCTCTTGCTTGGTTCTTCTATCTCTCTATCTTTTTTTTTTTTTTTTCTATAAAAATCTCTCTATCTTTTTCTTCAATGCTCTCTTTCTCTCTCTAAAAAACTATTTTTTCTTTTCTTTTGCCAAGAAACCCAATCTAAGGTTTGTAAATCGTTTCTCAAGTCCATCTATACTGAATTTTATTCTTATTCCTTTTCTTAGTCTAAAGTTTGTGAATCTAGTTTATTCTACTTTTTTTTTTAAACAGAAAAAATCTGTGATCTGGTTTTTCAAACAGGTTTGAATCTGTTTTTTTCTTCTTCCTTCTCTTTGATCTTCTTTTCTATTATCCAATTTCAAGATCCTAAATCTTGAAATCTTTCAGATGGATATGTGAATGTGGTCGGCGTCGGGGTTCGATTTGTCGTGTTTGCTCAAAAGCAAAAAGAAACTGAAAACTATATTCACGTCCCGGTGGTCGGCGTCGGAATTTACAAAGAGAAGGAAGAAAAAAGCTGTGGGGATATATATATTTATATATATCATGAGCATGAAGGTGAATGTTTATGCATATATCGTATTGTAGATATATATTTTTAAATACAGAGAACTTACAAAGAGAAGGAAATTGTGGGAAAGTTGAATTAGAGTAGAAGTAACTATTCCAAAACATATGCTTCTGCTATGTAACCTAGACTCTTTTTTGGTTTTCTGTCTTATCCTATCTATTTACTCGGAACCCAGAACTCGGATATTAGGTTATATTAATTTTAGATTATGTTGAACACTCAATTGGGTTTTCGAAATAGTGTGCTACCCTTGTAGTTGGATATCCATTATTCATCTAAATATTTAGAACAACACAATGAAAATATATGAATAAGTAAAAATATAACACTATATATTAGCAATTAAACCCCCAATTTAATACATTTTATTATATCAATGATTATGAAATAATTTCATAAATACTTTAATTTACGGTACGACAACTATCCAATAACGAAATCAATATTAGTAATAACTTATGAAGCTCAGTTTTCTCTTTGCCGAAACTATTTTATGAAAAAATCGATTCTCTGTGTGCTGCTTTTTGGTGGAAAAACAAAACTGGTTCCGCAAGGGGAGCAAGAGTGGCTTGGCATGACATCTGTAGACCAAAAGCAGAGGGCGGATTAGGGATGCGGCTGCTATCTGATTTCGAGCAAGTGTTCAGGCTGAGACAGATCTGGAATCTTTTCACTAACTCTGGATCTCTTTGGGTGGCTTGGGTGAACGCTCATGTATTTGGGAGGAAGGGTTTCTGGTTAACAGATGATTCCCCCCCCGCTTCTCCAAACCTATTAGGAGCATGTTGCAGCTGAAACATGTACTAGTAGATCTCCTGCGCTGTGCAGTTGGAAATGGAGAGACAGCTTCCTTCTGGTACGACTATTGGAATGATTTGGGCCAATTAATCATGGTTCTTGGCAGTGATTGTCCCCGTCAGTTGAGAATTCCGATAGAAGCAACAGTTAAGGAAGCAACGAGGAATGGTAATTGGAATCTGCCTGCAACGAGGTCAGAAGAAGCAGAGACTCTCCAGATTGTCTTATCCACGATCGATCCGCCCCACACTTCTAGGGGTTCAGATTTCTATCTTTGGCGTAATGCCTCAAGTCTGTTTGTTCGGGAATTTTCCTCTAAGGTAACTTGGAGCTTCTTAAGAAATAGATCTCCCATGGTGATTTGGAGCCCGGTAGTTTGGTTTAAAGAAGCAATACCACGCTGCTCTTTCATTGTTTGGATGGCATTGCTAGCGAGATTGCCTACTAAAGACAGACTGAGACGATGGGGTTTAAATGTGTCGGGTGAGTGTGTTCTCTGCTCTCAGGTTCAGGAGACACATGACCACCTATTCTTTGAGTGCTCTTTCTCCTCAGAAATTTGGAGTTCCTTCTCAGCGGGTTTTGGCTTTCGGCGGCCGCAAACCCTGCATGCTGTAGTCTCTTCAATTACCAATGACCAGGCTCTTCGAAATTCGGCGAGAGGAGTGGTTATTAGGCTGCTATTTCAGGTGGTTATCTACGTGTTATGGAAGGAAAGAAACGCAAGAATCTTCACCTCCACTAATTCATCGGCGGCTGGAACCAGATGGACGATAGACCGGACTCTGAGAGATCGGCTACTCTCCTTTCCGGCGGAAACTGTAAGTGCTCCCTCTCTTCTTGAGGTTTATTTCCAGTGTATTGGTTCACCTTTGTAATTGTATCTCTGTTGGCCTTTGTTAGTTTTTATTATTGTAATAAGTTGTTCAACAACAACATTGTATTTTCAGAAAATGGTATAAATCTTAACATTAATACCAAAAAAAAAAAAAATATTAGTAATAACACAATGAATATATATATATACATATGTCTACGTCAATATATGACACTATATAATAATAATTAGACACCTTATATAATATAATTTACAGGACAATATAGTGGAAAAATGCTCCAGATATTTAATGTATCGTATGCGAAACACTACAAACGTAATTGGATATCTAAAAATATATAAAATCATATAATAACATAATAAAAATAGATGACCACATAAATTTTTAGTTACGCGCACAATATAATATCATTTATTTCGACAATCAGTTAGGTGTGTTATGGAAGGCCAAATCGGGACCTCCATGTAGATTGGAGTATTTACGAGAACGACTTTTTAGAACTGAAAGCCGCTTTCGATAAAGATATTCACAAACTACATAAAGCGATTGACCGATGCGAGAAATATGAAAAAGAATGCTATAGGGAGCTTCGATGCCTGAAAAACTTGTTGGACTTGCAGTATGTTACTTTTATTTCCTAGCATAATTGGATATTTGTAGCTCGTGTCTACACTTTGGTAGCTATTGTAGGGCAAATGCTATTCGATAAGTCGCATTCACCGTTCTTCTTTCAAAACCAACAAAAACATAAATTATTATATCGGTCCATAATTATATTTAACAAGTCACGAGATAAATTAAACATAATTATATTGCATTTAGGACGGTTCACACATACATCTTGTCCAGTTTTATTTTTTGTATCGCTTCAGCTTACTACTCTCTCTTACATCTTTGTACTATTCTATAACCGCTTACCGTTCCAGCTTACCGCTAAAAAAATCTATAAATTTTTAGGTTACCGATCAGACTCCTTAATAGGCTAAATTAATGACCAAGTTGTACGTCAACCAGAACATTTAAGGTATGTTCCAAGCGCATTAGCGATGGCATACAAATTTTTTATGGGATGGAACCCTTTTGTCGATTTATGTCGTTACCTAAATCTTAATTTTTCCCATTCTCTCGCTTGCACCAAATTGTCCCAACATTTTATCCCGTTTTGTTATAAAAGTTAGTGTCGGGCCACATATTCTCATCACTCACATTAGTCACAGTGACCAAAATCACATATGGAACCACTCAAACCTCAGCCATCCGTACTCCGCCACGTGGTGGCCATGCCTTGGCCCGGGAGAGGCCACATCAACCCAATGATGAACCTCTGCAAACGACTCCTCCTCCGAGACCCTAACCTCATCGTCACGTTCGTCGTCACAGAAGAATGGCTCGGGTTCATCGGATCCGACCCGATACCCGACAGGTTCCAATTCGCCACTCTCCCCAATCTCATCCCTTCCGAGCTCGTCCGAGCCAACGACTTCATCGGCTTCGTCGACGCCGTCCTCACCAGATTGGAGGAGCCCTTCGAGCGGCTGCTCGACCGCCTAAATTCGCCGCCTCCCACCGCAATCATCGCCGATACTTACGTCACATGGGCAGCGCGTGTGGGCACACGAAGGAATATTCCGGTGGCTTCTTTCTGGACTACGTCGGCCACGATTCTCTCCCTATTCATTCACTCCGATCTACTCGCAACTCACGGCCATTTTCCGATCGAACCATCAGGTAAAAAAATAGCAAAAGTCTCTCCCTTTTATATAAATTGATTCGTAGAAATTCGGAAAAAAATTGATACTTTAATTGTAATCGAGAGCCACAAAACTCAAAATTTGCTTATGTTTTATCGACAATTCGTGATTCTTGAATCCGGGTTTGTTCCTAGATTTGAAAGAAGATGAAATTGTTGATTACATTCCCGGTTTATCCCCGACGCGAGTCCGTGACTTGCCGCAGATCTTCCACGGCTATAGCCACCGGGTTTTCAATAAATTTAAGCAGTGTTTCGATGAGCTCTCAAGAGCTAAGTATCTTCTCTTCTCCTCTGCTTATGAGCTGGAACCAAAAGCCATCGACTTTTTCACTTCAAAGTTCGATTTTCCGGTTTACGCCACCGGTCCGTTAATACCTTTCGAAGAACTCTCCGTTGGAAATGACGGCATCGAACCCGATTACATCCGGTGGCTTGACGAGCAGCCGGAAAGCTCTGTTCTTTACATATCTCAGGGGAGTTTCCTTTCGGTCTCGGAAGCTCAGATGGAGGAAATAGTGGTGGGAGTGAAAGAGAGCCGAGTCCGGTTCGTGTGGGTGGCTCGTGGAGGCGAGTCGAAGCTGAAGGAGGCTCTTGATGGCAGCTCGGGTGTAGTGGTGAGCTGGTGCGATCAGCTTCGCGTGCTGTGCCACGCGGCGGTAGGCGGGTTCTGGACGCATTGCGGTTATAACTCGACTATGGAAGGGATATATTCTGGAGTACCGATGCTGACCTTTCCGTTGTTTTGGGACCAGTTTCTGAACGTGAAGATGATTGTTGACGAGTGGAGGATCGGGATGAGGATAGAGAGCAAGAAGAAGAGTAGGACGGAGTTGGTGATAAGGAGAGAGGAGATCAAGGAGTTGGTGAAAAGGTTAATGGATGGAGAGAGCGAAGAAGGGAGAGAGATGAGAAGAAGAGCTTGTGATCTTAGTGAGATATGTCGACGAGCGGTAGAGAAAAGAGGGTCTTCTGATGTTAACATTGACGCTTTCATTCAAGATGTTACCAAGATCGGTTGAGTTGTGTTTCTGCTGTAAGGTTCGATTGTAGTTCAAAATTACGGTGTATGAGTATTTTGTATGAGTTTGCAGAGATTCAAACTTTGTAGAGATTTACTATTGTTTATAGAACTCTCGGTTTGTTTAAGATTTTTTTATTTTGTTAAACTCCTGATCAGATCTTTGGTAGTGATTTTGTGTTCTTGGCCTGATTTTCATCTCTCACTCTCGGTATTCATACGCACGTACACACGAGAGGAAAAAGCAGTTTAGCACAAAAACGAAGAAAGCAAGGCTGTAATAGGATATTAGATAATTGAATAGGATTATTCTTTGATCTTCAATCTGTAATTACTTGAGTAAAAAGGAAAGTAAAAGGCGAGGAAATTTTATGCAATATCCTCAAAGGAAAAGGATTATTATTCTGAGCGGTGCCCCAAACTTTCTATATAAACACTTACTCCCCCTCTCAATTTCTCACCAAATTAACAAACTCTAAACTTCAGCAATCTCTCTCAAACTCGTTGTCCTTCCTTTTATCGTTCCAGGAAAAAAAAAGAAGAAGAACCAAAACATCAATCATGGCTTTGATCAAGAGCAACACCTTCCTCACTTCTTTGCTGATTCTCGTGGCTCTCTTTGGAGTTGCCGTTGGAGGAACCGTACACAAAGTCGGCGACTCGAGCGGATGGACCATGATGGGCGCCAATTACGAAGCTTGGGCTTCTTCAAGAACTTTTCAAGTTGGAGACTCTTTGGTTTTCGAATACAACAAGGATTTCCACGACGTCACTCAAGTCACTCACAATGATTTCGAGCTGTGTGAACCGTCTAAACCGTTGGCGAGATACCAAACCGGGTCTGATACGATCAGTCTAACCAAACCGGGACTCCAAAACTTCATATGCGGAGTTCCCGGCCACTGCGACATAGGACAAAAGCTTCAAATCCTCGTCCTACCGGCCTCGTTGGGTCCCGTTGCAGCTCCACTTCCCGCACCTGTCCGATCACCAAGAGCCTCGTCGTCTCCGTCACCGGTTATGAATGCTCCACAGTATCAGATGGGACCATCACCAGCTCCACATAGCGCAGCTTCAACCTCTAGTGTTTCGATCGGATTCAGCTTCCTACTTCTTTCTTTTTTCATCTTAGTTTGATAGATCATTCACTTACGTTTTGTTTACTTTTATCGCACGTTTGAGTTGTAGTTTATTTTTTTCCTCGAGTGGTTTTGTTTATTTCAGCATAATTAATGTTTACTTCTTTCTTTTTTCATCTTTTTTTTTTTAAATTGTGTATGCAAATTTTGATTTGAATTGAAAATATTATTTAGATTTAACTTTATGTAATAAATATTATTTAGTTTAGCTAAAAGGTTGTATACAGTAGTATCATAGTATGTAATAAAAATCCCCGAAAATAATTGTGTTTTGCTTCCTTTGTTGACAAAAAAAAAAAAAAAAGTTTATTTAGTCAAACGGAATTAAACGAATCAAGACAACATGTACTTTTATATACTTAGGGGAAAAAGATGTAAAGCCCAAAGTTTAGTTTAACCGCCGCCTCCTTCCTCTGGTCGGAGATTTCACACTGAAATCTACAGATTTGGGAATTGCTCTCCAAGCATCTCGGAACCCTAATTTAACAACCTCTCCGTCAAGATTCCCTCTCGCGAATCCTCCTCCCTAAACCCCAAGGTCTCGAAATTCCCAACAATGGCGACAAAAGCCGCCGCCACAACCGCATCCAAATTCCCAGAATCCGATCTCCGTCCGATCCCTCAACCACCGGATTTTCATCCGGCGATTCTCGTTCCAGCTCAGAACAACGGGCTCCGATTCTGGCAGCTCATGGTCGCCGGCTCGATTGCTGGCTCCGTCGAACACATGGCGATGTTCCCAGTCGACACCGTCAAGACCCATATGCAAGCTCTCCGTTCATGCCCGATCAAACCCGTCGGAATCCGGCAAGCTTTCCGATCGATTATCAAAACGGACGGACCATCGGCTCTATACAGAGGTATATGGGCGATGGGACTCGGCGCAGGACCGGCTCACGCCGTTTATTTCTCCTTTTACGAAGTCTCCAAGAAGTACTTATCCGGCGGAAACCCCCATAACTCCGCCGCGCACGCGGTTTCCGGCGTATTCGCCACCATAGCGAGCGACGCCGTTTTCACTCCGATGGATATGGTTAAGCAGAGGCTGCAGATTGGGAACGGGACATATAAAGGAGTTTGGGATTGCATCAAGAGGGTAACGCGAGAGGAAGGGTTTGGTGCCTTCTACGCCTCTTATAGGACGACGGTGCTGATGAATGCTCCGTTCACGGCTGTTCATTTCGCGACGTACGAGGCGGTTAAGAGGGGACTGAGGGAGATATCGCCGGAGCACGTTGGCCGCGGAGGAGAGGAGGAGGAGGAAGGTTGGTTGATCTATGCTACTGCGGGAGCCGCCGCTGGTGGCTTGGCGGCTGCTGTGACTACGCCGCTTGACGTTATCAAGACGCAATTGCAATGTCAGGTAAATTTGAAACCTTTAATCCCTAAAAACCATTAGGTACACTATGATCTTTATAAGTAAATGTAGAAAGCATTGTTGGTGTCTAAGCNATGAGCCCACCAGAGAGGGGAATAATTACGCCGGACAGTACAAGAACTTGGGAAGATTAGTGGCTGGTTTGAACAATGAGATTCTTGATGAGCTAGACGGACAAGTAACGAATCAAGAACGTGGATATTATAATTCTTACCTTCAAGGGCGTGTTCCATTAGGCCCTCAGATTCATCCCTCAGGGGTGGTGGTTCCTCCGATACCCTACCCATTCAGGGGTGCTTTTGGTGATCAAACTGGCTACATGGGAGGACTACCAGGTAATGGAGGGTACAGTGATCTCTTCCCTAGCCCTCTGATACCGGGTAATGGAGGATACAATGATCTCTTCCCTGGCTCTAGTGCTGGGTGGAATCAAACTGGCTACATGGGACTACCACTACCGGATGTGCCACCTCCTGATGCTCGGTTTTATCGTTATGGCTCGTCCGGTGTTCCAGGTTTTGTGCCAAGCCGGTTCACCATGGATCAACCTACAAACATGCCGCATTACAAATCTTAATGGATCAGATTTTTTCTTCTTCTTCTTCTTATTGCTTAGTAATACTTTATTTAACTTTTCTATTGTGTATGCAGATTTTAATTTTAATTTAAAAATATTATTTAGATTTAAATTTTATTTTTTCTCTAGACCCCTTTATTTTTTTTTATTTTTTTCACGATATCAATTCATGTTCATGATTATTCCGTCAATTTTTGTTTCATCGGATTCACTCATATTTTTTTATGAAAAACCTAAAAAAGATAATTTATGACAGAGCTAATCCATAGTTGAGGATCTAACATTCAACAATGTATGTCAGTATGTCACACAGACACACACGTTTGATTGATCGCAAGATCATTGTCCATTGAGTAATAGATATCGAGTCGAGTGTCATAGATCAAGCAGAGAACAAGAATAAAGAAAAGATATGCGATTTTACGAGTTTGGGATACTTGATTGAGCAAACCTACGTCTCGTCAAGAAGATCTAGCGCAATTCACTATGATTGAGCTACATTACATGTATCTCGAACAAGAAAACTAAGCTTGCAAGTCGCAACAATGGAAAAAGGGAGAAAGAAGTAGTGATGAACACTGAACAGAGAAGATTAAATCTCTTGTACTCTCGTACTAAGCCAACGACAAACCAGTCTCTTCCTTTAGCAAACTCTCTTTGCATAAGAGTCTTCCACTCGAATCATAAGCCGACTCTACCCATTTTCCAATTCTTGGTTTGTCTTTAATCGAGTTAAACCGAAGTCCCAATTCCAATTTATTAAATCAAATTTCTACATTCTTGTACGAGAGTAATTCTGTGATTCTGTATGATACACAAAATTATTATTACAATAAAAAGTTTGAAGAATGTAAAAGAACAAAAAATTTACTTGACATACATGAATAAGAAAACCCTTAATGTAATCATTATCAAACTCCTACCAACCTGAAACATTTTGTCATCCCAAGCTTTCTCTTCAATTTCCATGAGGTACCTAATTTTAAAATGGTTCTGAAAATTAAATTATAGTTAAGCAAAAAACTAAATATACTGATCAAGAAATTAAATACATACGCACGTACACACGAGAGTAAAAAGCAGTTTAAGACCTCAAAAAAAAAAAAAAAAAGGAAAAGCTGTAATAAGATATACAAATAGATATTTGTAGATTTGCAAAACTTGAATAGGATTAGCCGATTAGGCCTTCAATCTGTAAAAAGGAAAGTAAAAACGAGAAGAAATTTACGTTATGTAATATCCTCAAAGGTAAAGGATTATTATTATGGGCGGTGCACCAAAGCCTCTATATAAACACGTACATCCCGTCTCAATTTATCACAAAAACAAACTCAAAACTTCAGCAATCTCTCTTAAACTCGTTGTCCTTAATTCTCTCGTTCCAGGAAAAAAAGAAGAAGAAAAACCAAATCATCAATCATGGCTTTGATCAAGAGCAACACCTTCTTCACTTCTTTGCTGATTCTCGTGGCTCTCTTTGGAGTTGCCGTTGGAGGAACCGTACACAAAGTCGGCGACTCGAGCGGATGGACCATGATAGGCGCCAATTACGAAGCTTGGGCTTCTTCAAGAACTTTTCAAGTCGGAGACTCTTTGGTTTTCGAATACAACAACGATTTCCACGACGTCACTCAAGTCACTCACAATGATTTCGAGCTGTGTGAACCGTCTAAACCGTTGGCGAGATACCAAACCGGGTCTGATACGATCAGTCTAACCAAACCGGGACTCCAAAACTTCATATGCGGAGTTCC
>JAHZTW010000035.1:277392-414582 GCA_020283515.1 Alliaria petiolata | reverse complement strand
ATTTATTCTTTATTTATATTTACATTTTGTTGTTAAAATTTACTTTTTTATTTGATCATTCCTTATTTTTGTAATTCTTTTTTTCTTTACAAATATTATTTGATTTATTCTTTTAGTTATATTTTTCCTTTTTTGCAATTCTTTTATTTGATATTTCCTTTTTTCTTTACAAATATTATTTGCTTTATTTTTTTTATTATATTTTTCTTTTTTTGCAATTTTTTTTCTATAAGATAAGATTTGACACGTGTCAAAATCTGATCGATTAACTTGTCACGTGTCGCGATCATATGAATTAGCAACTTTGACGCATCCTACTTTATATAATAAGATATTATTTAGTTTAGCTAAAAGGTTGTATACAAGTATGTAATAAAAATCCCCGAAAATAATTGTGTTTTGCTTCCTCTGTTGACCCAAAAAAAAAAAAAGTTTATTTACTCAAACGGAATAAAACGAATCAAGACAACATGTACTTTTATATACTTAGGGGAAAAAGATGTAAAGCCCAAGTTTAGTTTAACCGCCGCCTCCTTCCTCTTGTCGGAGATTTCAGTGTGAAATCTCCAGATTTGGGAATTGCTCTCCAAGCATCTCGGAACCCTAATTTAACAACCTCTCCGTCAAGATTCCTCTCGCGAATCCTCCTCGCTAAAACCCTAGGTCTCGAAATTCCCAACAATGGCGACAGAAGCCGCCACAACCGCATCCAAATTCCCAGAATCCGATCTCCGTCCGATCCCTCAACCACCGGATTTTCATCCGGCGATTCTCGTTCCAGCTCAGAACAACGGGCTCCGATTCTGGCAGCTCATGGTCGCCGGCTCGATTGCTGGCTCCGTCGAACACATGGCGATGTTCCCAGTCGACACCGTCAAGACCCATATGCAAGCTCTCCGTTCATGCCCGATCAAACCCGTCGGAATCCGGCAAGCTTTCCGATCGATTATCAAAACGGACGGACCATCGGCTCTATACAGAGGTATATGGGCGATGGGACTCGGCGCAGGACCGGCTCACGCCGTTTATTTCTCCTTTTACGAAGTCTCCAAGAAGTATTTATCCGGCGGAAACCCCTATAACTCCGCCGCGCACGCGGTTTCCGGCGTTTTCGCCACCATAGCGAGCGACGCCGTTTTCACTCCGATGGATATGGTTAAGCAGAGGCTGCAGATTGGGAACGGGACTTATAAAGGTGTTTGGGATTGCATCAAGAGGGTAACGCGAGAGGAAGGGTTTGGTGCCTTCTACGCCTCTTATAGGACGACGGTGCTGATGAATGCTCCGTTCACGGCTGTTCATTTCGCGACGTACGAGGCGGTTAAGAGGGGATTGAGGGAGATATCGCCGGAGCACGTTGGCCGCGGAGGAGAGGAGGAGGAGGAAGGTTGGTTGTTCTATGCTACTGCGGGAGCCGCCGCTGGTGGCTTGGCGGCTGCTGTGACTACGCCGCTTGACGTTATCAAGACGCAATTGCAATGTCAGGTAAATTTGAAACCTTTAATCCCTAAAAACCATTAGGTACACTATGATCTTTATAAGTAAATGTATAAAGCATTGTTGGTGTCTAAGCTTTGTGATCGAACTCAATAATTGCGTCTGGGATTAGGTTCTTTAGTTGTCTCTTTAGAGCTTGATCAAGTGTTTGGAAATATTCTAGTTAGCTGTTCTTTCAATGGTCGTTATGTAGCTCTGTAGCTTTGACCAGTTCTGATTTGAAATTGTTTTTGAGTTTATGAGGTAGAAGAAAGATAAAATCATAAAACTATCGGCGACTGTATGATCTCAGGCAATGAGATTTCCCTGTTGAGCTCTAGGAGTCTCAAGTTTAAAAGTTGCAGGCTTTGATCTTATTACTGAATCTAGAAGCTATGTTTCAAGTTCTGTGGTTTGAGTTATGAGTTGAAAGATGAAGAAAAGATCAAAAGTCGGCTCTAAGTTTAGGAATCTTCTAGCATTTCAATATTTGTAGTCGTTTCAACTGTTTCGGGTTGTTTTGGCTGTTCCGTGAATTTGTCTTTGGTGATGTTCATTCAGGGTGTGTGCGGTTGTGACCGTTTCAAGAGCGGTTCAATAAGCGATGTGTTTCGCACAATCGTGAAGAAAGACGGTTATAGAGGACTCGCCAGAGGATGGCTACCAAGAATGCTCTTCCATGCTCCAGCAGCTGCGATCTGCTGGTCCACTTATGAAACAGTCAAATCATTCTTTCAAGATCATAATGGCGACCCAAACGAAGCTTGAAGAAGACACAAACACTGCGTTTGGCTTATTTGCTCGCCTGATTCAGGTGATTGGATTCTTCATAGAGCTGCTTGGTTAGTTTTAACACTCGCTCTCAGAGAGGATCTCTGTTTGTATAATTGTTTTTTTATTTTCAACGCAATAATGTTGTCAGATTAGAGTTCCCAACCGCCGAGGCCTTTTTTCTGATTTGTTTTGACGAGAGAAATTTTGTATTTTTATAAAGGAATAGATGAGTTTAAAAGAGTCAATTTATAAGGACAAAGATTCATTTTTTTTTTTTTCAGATGAATGAATATCTTTTGTTCTTTTATAGCATTGAATTGTTTCAGATCCCCATTTGTCTATTTCTTTGGTAAGATCCTCCAAAACAATAAGACATAAGACACGATTCTACAAGGACTTGTAATAAACTCTATCATAAACAGAGATCAAACTCAAGAGCTAACAATTTTGGCAACAATCACAGTGACATCATCAAGCTTCCCTCCTGCATATTTTCAGAACCAGAGATCAAATCAGAAACTGCTCTTTTTTTTTTGACTAATCAAAATGTGATTTTTTTTTACCTGTAAGCTTCATTCCTAATGCCTTCTTCCAGAGAGGAACATCAAAACCCTGTTTATGTCAAAGTGCATATACATGGTACTTCAGAATACTTTGCGTGAACCAGAAAATTCCATTCTTGGTTTAATTAAAACCTATACCTTTGCTCTTGCTTCCAATGCATATGGAGACTCAAAGCCTGGATCCCCTGAATGGTTACTCGCCACTTGAGCTAATAACCTAGCTGTAATAGTTGTACCAAAACAAACCATGTCACTTCTAAACTTCAGATTCAAAATCAGGAGAGATATACTTTATACATACATGATTCTGAAACATCTGTATGCTTGGTCACTACCGAAACAATCTCATGATCAAATACGTTATCGAAAAGCCCATCTGAACCCATCACGATCACGTCTCCCTTCTTTACTTCCATTATGTTAAACTGCTTGATGAAGTAAATTAAAAGCATGTTACATAAATACATTACTAGAACCAAAGCATGTAAAAGTGGTACAGATATATATATTTACCGATGCATCTAGATATGTTTGAGCAGACCCTTCAGAGCTTAGTTGGTAGGGACAGTCAAAATAGTGCTCTTGTGGAGTAGTCGAAAATATGATCTGACCTGCAAAACGAGAATGAATCAAGATCTCTTTGTTAAACGCTGATCGTGAAACAATCTAAGCATCTCAGGTTACAGAAGGATAAACGAAAAAACAACCTTCTCGAAGAATCTTAAGTCCACAGTCTCCAACATTGCCTATTTTCAGAACACCAACTTCCTCGAGCATGGCTACAATACTGCTTCACCAATAACCGCGACATCAAGCTATCCAAAACGGAACAAAGAAACAACCTTGAAGAGAATAACAATTAGGATAAATAGTTTAAATCTCACATTGTGGCAGAACCTCTGGAAGTAGTTGCGGTATGAGCTTTGTCAATGAGGAAACCAGGATCATATCTAACCTGTTCCAAAATGTTAAAACCAGAAACCTTAAACCACTCAAAAGATAGATTAATAATTCCACTGAGATTCAAAACTACCTCTTCGTCATCAACAAGACGAGAAGCATTAGCCATGAGTTCTTTGGAGAACAAGGAAGGATCAACATCTTGTTCAGCCCAACTGACAATAAAAAAAGATATAAACTTTATCAAAATCGAGATAAACCCAGAAGTACTAAATCAAATTAAAACCGTTTTCGATTACCCGGAAACACCATCTGCAACAGCTATGACTCCTCCTCTATAGCTACTTACAAAGAGAGCATCTTCCCCACCTTTCTCTACCTACAAATTTCGACACTAAAGCTCGATTCTCAATTGCATAACTTCCACTAAGGCACCCAATTTCGTTGTGTGTCTTTCGTTTTGGGCTCATTACAACCAACGAAGAAACAGAAAGTACCTTATCTGGATGCGGGATAGCGTGAATTCCGACAGACAAAGAGAGTTCAGGCCTAAGGAAAAATTGTAAACATATTGACAAATGATTTTATCAGTTTCGGCAAAAGTAAAACTTCATCTTGGACAACAAAACTCGGAAAATACGAGAAGGGAGAAAGAGCAGACCGAAGTGGTTGGAGTTCTGATGGAGCACAGCGACAGAGGAAATCAACGCGACTGGAGCTTGGAAGTTTCGGTTGCGAGAGAAGAAGCGATGGTCGTGAGTGAGGAACTATCATTCTCGTCACTGGAATCGCCATTTCCTGCAACGTCTCGCTCTCTCTCTCTCCTTCTCCTCTGTTTGCATCCTGTGGTTGCCACTTTGTGAGCTTGTATATATTTTTCTATATAATATAAAAAGCCGTAGTTATTTAAACAATTAGCACCAGTGGTCTAGTGGTAGAATAGTACCCTGCCACGGTACAGACCCGGGTTCGATTCCCGGCTGGTGCAAAGTTGAGCTGTGAAGATATAAGGCTTAAGCGAAGGTTGGGTCCTTCGCATTCTTCTGAATTGTCAGTTGAGATTGCCGTGATTCTGAGCTCTTCATTTTTTTTTTTTTTAATGTGTTTGTTGAATATATAATTTGGAATCAAATTTGGGTCTGAGGTTTAAAGATCTTGTACTGAAAACAATTATTTTTCACTTGTTCTTGACCGTGTTATAAAAATGATTTTTAAAAAAATACAATGAGTAGTGTTGTTTGTCAATTTAATACGAGTCCAGAAGTTGTACATTTCTTTTACCGTATGGTGTATTTTTTTGTTTTCCTAATAATATTTGTCTTCGAACCAAAGCAAAATCAATGAAATGCTTGATCCAACGGTTAGGATCCATTGGAAGGTGGGAACAACGGCAGATCTTGAAATTTTCCTTTTTTCTTCAATGATTTTGCAATCCTTTCCTCTCGGCAATTTAATGTCACACTGTTCCTTTATTTACTTAATTTTTTCTTCATTTATTTAGAAATTTAATTTAATTTCATTTATATTCTCCCCAATTTCGAGTGTTCGATTTTCTCTAGCGTTTAGATTACAATACAAAAAACGAGATATCACCAAATCAATTTAGGAATTTTCTCAGATTTTGAATTTTCCTTGGGTTTAACTTCAATTTACAGTTTCTTTTTGTGTTAAAATAAATCATTTAAACAAAAATACAATTTTATCTTCTTAATTACAGTCGGTTATATACATATATATATTTGCGAATCATGAAGAATCAATAACAAGAGGCTAATGAATAATGATTTATACCAAAATCAAATCAAAGAATAAATAATGATTACTTCGACATAGCACAACGGTATTTTTTGTGTTCTAAACTTCCGAGAAAACAAAAAATAAATCTTTATTTTTGGGTGTAAATTAAAAAAAGGAAATCGGTTAGTTCTCGACGCGTTAATTCTATAATATATTTGTTGTGTGACTTGCCCAAGTTATTTGCAAATTCTCAGATTTCACTTCACTTAGGGTTTTTCTTAAGACGAAATCCGAAGAACCGATCTATTTTGTTCTGTTGCAATGGTAGGGATAGAGTTTTCCTTCGAAAAGTTTCTGGGTAAAGGTGCGTTCGGTTCGGTGAGTCTCTATAAAGGAAGTCGCCACGGCAAAACGTGTTACGCCGCCGTGAAAACCTCCGACGATAAACACGCCGAGTCTCTCTACAGAGAGTTTCGAATCCTGTCTGAACTCAAAGGATGTTCGAGAATCATCAAGTGCTACGGGACCAAAGTGGAAGAGAGACTCAACGAGCAAGGTTCCATAGATTACTACATCTCCATGGAATACGCATCTGGAGGAAGCTTGAAGAGTTTCATGGACAACTTCAAAGACAAGAAACTTCCTGATTCCATGATCAGAGAGTTTACTTGTATGCTACTCCAAGGGCTAGCCACGATCCACGGACACGGCTACGTCCACTGCGATCTCAAACCCGCGAATATCCTCGTTTTCCCGAGTTGTGTCTGCAGGAACGGCGAGTGGACATCGTCTTACGAGTTGAAGATATCTGATTTCGGGTTGTCGAGAAGAGACGGAGACAGTACCTGGTGGAAACCTCACCGTCCGATTGCGGGAACACCGATCTATATGTCTCCTGAATCGATTTCTCACGGCGAGACAGGGAAAGGACTTGATTTATGGTCTTTGGGATGTGTTGTGCTGGAGATGTACACCGGGAAGAGACCGTGGTGGCATACAAACTATGACCTGGAGGATCTCAAGAACTGTTTCGAGCCGTTGATTCCGAGTGATCTTCCTTTTGATGCAAAGCTCTTTCTCATGACTTGCTTCTCCTTCGACTCTGATGATAGAAAAGACGCATCGACATTGTTGAGGCATAGCTTCTTGAATGGATGCATCAACAAGATCATAGAGCCTCCTGTGGATGTGAAGACTGATAAACAGAGAAAACTTGCTCTGGAATTGCGGAAGTTATTTGGAGAGAATATTTCGAGAATTAAGAGTAATCGTGTAGCTGAAGTCACGCCTAGCAAGATCATCGAGGCCTAATTCTGCTATTGTTTCAATACATGTTCTTTATTAGTTCATCAAGTTTTATTGATTAGTAGGAATTATGTAATAGGTTTTGGTCTATCACAGACCAGACCATGTGTGTATTTGACTTCGTCTATAAGAGAGAATGATTTTCATTAAAGGTAACAGATTCAAGCTCTGTGCTTAATTTACTGGTTTTAGAGTCCTAATTTCTCCCTTTAAGAGTAATCGCAGAACTGCAGAAGTTGCAGGAGAATAAATCAATCAACATGGTAATTTGGACTTATCAATTTGTATGTCATATGAAATTAACCGATAATCAATATACTTCCACTTTGTCTGGAAAGTTATGGCCGTTGATACCAGGAAAAATAAACTGGTTAAGTATTGTTAGAAAAGATAGTAAGATAACTTGGCACCAGTGGTCTAGTGGCAGATTGATACCCTGCCACGGTACAGACCCAGGTTCGATAACCGGCTGGTGCAAATTTGTTGAGCTATGATGAAAGTATCTTGAGCTGTGGTGATGAATCTTCGGATGTGATATAAACCTCGCTAATTCCTGAGCTCAATCCTTTTCTTATATGTTCTGGTCAACTTCTAAACAGTTAAATATTTTTTATCTCAACATTTTAGTTTACCTTCGGATGTGTTGGCCTATCTCACAACATATATCGTGCAAAAAGTGTTCCATAAATATTCGATACAAAACTTTGAATTCCAAACTAGTGAAGCACCAGAGAGATTCCACATACATAAATTTTCGATTTAGTTATTACTAGTGTGATTATCAACTCAAATAGATGAACAAAAGCTAGCCAGAGTCTCTCTCAAGCACTGATGTTTTCAACACTGGCGCTTTTATCTACTCTCTTGAATATCCCTGCAATCACCTGGTGTTTGTGTTTGAAATGCATTAAGAAACATCTTAGAAGAAGAAGAAGAAACCACAAGCTATAACGGGTTTACGAGGCTAGAAAAGATACCTTTCCAGGTCCCAATTCATAGCTGCTTTTAAGTCCTTTGGATAAGAGAGTCTTTACTGTTGTTTCCCATTGGACTGGAGATGTCACCTGCGGTTTCAACACCCGAGTCTTTCTTTTATCCTTGAAACGCACAGAAAAAGAACAGCTCTCTAGACTCTAGAGTATTGATTTTGTTTACCTGGCGTGCTAGTATCTTCTTGATCGTGTCTGGATCTGCATGAGGCTGTGCATCGACATTGGAGATCACTGGGATCCTCGGACTTCTGATCTCCGTTGCTGCCAACGCAGCTTCTAATCTCGACACTGCTGGTTCCATGAAACTTGTGTGGAAAGCACCTGCAACAGCTAAACGAACCTACAAAGCCAGAAGCGACAACAATCATGTTTTCTTGTAGCCTTAAGGATGAGGCTATAACATAAGATAATGGAATTAGAGAGGGAGAATGAGAGAGGATACCGTCATTCGGGCCTTGAATGACTTAGCTTTGGCTTCAACAACTTCGATTCCCTTAAGACCACCAGATACTGCGTAATTACCCTGTAATAGCAAACCGCGTTATGGATTGTGAAAATTGAGTTTATACAAGTGTATGATAATATGCAAAAGATTCATGGAGGACATATATACCGGACATAAGTAATTTGCGATCTGGACTTTGTCAGCTTCATCTACTTCCTGATTTGCTGCATCACACAGCTGCTGAACCTTTTCTGAGTCTAACCCTATGATACTAACCATAGCACTCTTAGCTGCATCTGCAGCAGCCTAAAAAGGCATTTCATCAAAAGTACTAAAGTCACCAAACAGCTCTAGGAGATTCAAACGGTAAAATAAGGTCATTATGAATCAGTGGAGGATGATATATACTAGAAAAAAAGATCATTAAGTCCTAACCTGCATGGCTTCTCCTCTAAGTTTTACAAGCTTTAGCCCATCCTCGAAGCTTGAAAGTACAAACAATAGAAGAGAAAAAAAACAAACAAGAATTTATGTGATGATGGTTCACACAGATAACAATGAAACGAAGTAAAATGAATTCTGAAAATAACATTTAAAATTATGTGATTTGGTACCACCATCTTTCAGTTAAAGATATAATTTTGAGTGGTTTATTTACAAGCCTCAGAGAGTAGATCTCGTTTCCTCGCAAAATCGTCCTAATTTCAGTATCTTTTGGACATGGTTCAATGTTGTATGATGAACTAACCTGAAGGCTCCAGCAAATGCCAGAGCAGTGTACTCTCCCAAACTGAGACCGCAAGTCACATCAACCGAGTTGATTATGTGTTCGCCGCCTTCACGAACACGTAGTAATTCAACTGCTGCTAAACTTGTGACATAAATAGCAGGCTGAGAAAACGAGAGGCCAAGAACTTAGACACCGTTCCAAATTGTACGCACATGAACATCATAAAATACTACATAAAGGATTCAATTCTGCTAGATATAGGTGACAAGAAAGATGAGATCAAAATAAATAAGAAAACAGAAAGATGTACCTGGCTAATGACCGTAGAATCAAGCTTATCTTTTGGTCCATTAACACAAATGTCAAGAAGATCGTACCTGAAACACCATCATATGGTTTTTAATTCATTCACCAAGTGAAGAAAACAAACAAAAGGGTTTCAAGCAAAGGAACATACCCCAAGATATCGTTAGCTTTCTTATACAACTCTCCTGCTGCTGCAACACTCTGAGCATCTTTCCCCATTCCTGTTGCTTGAGCTCCCTGAGGATGTATTGCAAAATCATCAGACTACAATTTCCGGATACAGTGTCTGAAAAGGGTTCTGATTTCTGTAGAAACGAATTCTGAGCAATTGCAAGCAAAAAGATATGATTTTTTTTATGGTCAGGACACTACATTACCAATTACAATCAGATTCATCAATTAGTGTTGGCATCGCAGAATCTACGCCAAAGAAAGTCTGGGGATTTCGAAGAATCCTAAATTGAGTCGGAATCAAATAGACTTCTTCTATCAAAAGCTCACATTTTCAGTGTCATGCGATTCGATCCAATTCCGGTTTACCGGAAATTAGACACACTGAGAAGCGAGGAGACAAAGTGTATACCTGACCGGGAAACAGAAAAGCAGAGGTGGGTTTGTAATCGGCGAACAAAGAGTCGTTGACAGTAGTCTGAGATCCAGCGGAGACGCTCATGGAAACCCTAGATCGGCTGAGACTCTTGACGGCGAATCCGAGGGAGGAGGCATTTCTGGAGGAGGAGCAGAGATTGTTGAGAGATACGGAAGGGAGGAGTAAGGAAGAGGAGGAGGAGGAAGCAGCGGTGGCCATGGCGGAAGGAAAGATGCGCAAGATAAGAGATTGAGCCGGAGATGTGCGTAGAATAGTACGGTGAAGCAGTGAGCACATTCAGAGAAAGTAGTATCCTTTTAAAAGCTTAAGCGGAGTTAACGAAGATGGTAGATGGAGGAAGTTGAGAGAATAAAACCAACCGTTTTTGTTTTCTTAGAACCCAAAGAAAATTATTAATTTCAAAGTGGTAAAGAGATTAGATCACACCATTTACGACATTTCTCTCAATTTTTTTTTGGCCAAAGATAGGCAATAGAGTTAATTTGTTATCTTGCTAGGCCTTTTGTAGTTTGTGAGCTTGGCTCAGGGTTCATCGATTAGTTTCTGACTCGGCTTGATCCTTTGCTAAAGTTTACCGGAGATGGTGGACCTCTTACCACCACAAGTGTTTCCTTTGATGTTACAGTTTAAAAAGCAATTCTTAACCGATAGTGACGCCTCTCATCAAAAAGTTGGAATCCAATTATCGCCTTACTCAGACAATGCCTACCTTCTTTGGAGAGTTGGGCAAAACACTCCATCAAATTGATTCTCTGCTTCCTACACATGAAACTATATGAACCCGGCTCAACAATTTGTCGATTGGCACTTCTCTATTTGGGTTTTCGGTAGAATTCTGAAACAGTTTTTCATCAGTTGGATAAATGTTACCAACATGATGAATACATGAGATAGATTGAGGAATTGGGGACTTGTCGTGCCTAGTTCTTGCCTTCTTTGCAACACTTACTATTTTTTCAGTTTAAAATTTTGGTATTTCTAATAATCCGTCTCTTCTGTTTGAAGACATCCTGATTTAGTTGAAGAAATCGTCTACAAACAACAATGTCTCTTCGATTATCAAACTCGTGCGTGCATCATGCATCAGTTTACGCCATCTAGAAGGAGAGGAATTCACGCGACAAGTTAGCCTCCGGTTGTTATCATTGTCGAAACTGAGAAAATATTCAAGAGCACATTTTATCCGCTTTCAAGGGCGCAAAAGAACCCTCGTACAACTATCTCGTATAGTCGTATCTCACTACTTGGTTCACTCTCTTTCAAGCATATGGGCCTCGTATAATGTTTGAACCTCATGATCAGAGCCGGCCTTGACTATAAACAAGTCAATGTTGGGTTAGTGTTTGACCAATGTAAATAGTGGACACTTTCAATTTTCAAAAATCTCTCCGTAGCCACGTTATAATAGGAACATATGTATGTTCTCCCTTGTTTGAATCCTGTTATCTAAGGTGACTCTAATCAGATGCACAGATATAAAAGGGTCAGCCTTCTGAAGGGCACATAGCAATGGGTCGAAACCCTCCGAGGTACGATATTCTATTGGGCTTAGAAAAGGAAACCCCTTTTATAAGCGGTTTACAAATCGGGTTTTGGGGCTTATGAATACAAGTTTTTAAGGTTGTAAATAATTCATCACACGAGTTAATAAGAAATCCTAGAAGGATATTAGCCTCAAACGTTTTGTTTCTTTGCTTTTTCGTTCTTGTTTCACAACAAATCCTTTAAACACTATTTGCCCACCATTTGAATCTTCATTTTTTCCATTTTTATTGTATGACCTCATCCAAATAAAGAAAACATTTTTTATTAATTAATTTGTTGTTCACTTCTTTACTTTTTCATTTTTATTTCACAACAAATCCTTTAAGCACTATTTGCCCACCATTTGGATCTTCATTTTTTCCATTTTTATTGTATGACTTCATCCAAATAAAAAAAAACATTTTTTATTAATTAATTTGTTGTTCACCATGTATTCCCAAACTGTAGTTTATCTAAGCACAACAGAAAATGGAAAAGCCAATCCTAAGATGCCATCGAACACCACATTTTTGAACTTTTCATTAGGGATAGTCGCTTCTACAAAATCTTGTCTTGCAAGTAGAATGGCTACTACCAACCATAACATTATCTCTATCTAGGATAACTTTTAATATCCTAGATATCCTAGATAGAGATAAGGGAGTCTCCTTCATGTCTCACCATTTGATCGAATTACATTTATCCTACGCTATGTGTTTCAATCATCTTTGTACCATATTTGGAGGGAACGGAATCGGCGACGACATGGTGAAGATCCGACTCCTCCTCCACGTATGATCAAGATTATCGACAAGAACATGCGCAATCGCTTCAGCTCAATCCGTGTTGCAGGAGATCATGACTACGATGATGGCTTAAGCAGATGGTTCACGACTCAGATTCAACAGTAGATCTCTTCTCAGCTATTCAGATTTAAGAAGCTTGTTCAAGTTTTTTTCTGGTTTTCAAAATAGTCTATATTATGCTCTATTTTTCAAAAACTGATGCAGAAATTGTAAACCAGTTTTTTTGTGTGAATAAATTTAACATTCATTTAAAAAAAAAAAACTTTTAATAAACCTTTTTCATATGTAACATTCACAACTTTTCCTCCTATACAATGAAAAACTTATTAGTTGGAACATAAATATTCAACATTGACGAAGAATAAAAGGAGAGTAAATGAATTACCGCTCTCTAAGTAGGTCTCAAATGCTTTGGCGCAAAATTTTGGATGTGGATGGTCCGTTTCAGGCGCAAAATTAGAGCTTCCCGTGTCGAAGACAACCTTGAATTTCCGAGGTGGATCACCCACATCAAATATCGCCGTAGTAGATGACATTACAAAAGTTTCGTAAACCTATTATTTTGTTACCGCTAATATATTTTTTCAATGTGATACTGACAGTCCCATTCGATACTTGTAATCCACGACAGATTGGAAAGTTCATTATTTAGTTTTAAGGAAAAATAAAACCAATCTTGAAAAGAAGCAGAGAAAAATGGAAAACAATAATGAAAATAATAAGAAAAGAGCGATATTTATAACTACAACTTGTATGTGTTTGTGTAGTTGTGTACACAACCTTACACCATTAGTATTTATCAGTGTATTTTTTAGAGTATACATTTTTTATGTGTTTGTTTACAGTTAATCGTACGAAAAATGTTTTAAACTTTACTTTGTCAGTCAAAATAGTTTTATGTTTAAAACTCATTAAAAATACTCGATAGCTACACTCATTTTGAATAATTAGTCGGATGTAAAAAAAATGTTTTGAAAAAATGTATGAAGGGGGCTTTCCTAACAACTCATCATTTAAACGCAAATAAAAAATTGACATGTGTCCAACTATTAATTATATATATATATATAAATTATTTAATTTATATTAAATAATATTAAAAATTATTAAAATATAAACATAAAATAAATGAAATCCTAATGTAATTTTAACACATCATATTAGACAGTATAATTTTTAAATGATTTTTAATCGTCATTTTCAAACTATTGAAGATAATTCAATTTCAATGTAAGTGAAAAAATAACAAATTATGAAAGTAAAAATGATTATAGGTTAAGAAAGTTCCAAGCAATTAAAGAATAAAACTCATAAAATACAAAAAAATATTCAATAAATAATTAAATAGTAAAAAGTTATCAAGAATAAGAGAGAATAAGATAGAAAAAAACATAAGAAAAGACGAAACAAAAATAAATACAAGAATTTAAAGGCGTTAAAAATGGAAATGAAATAATGAAAAATATATAAAAAACGCCCACCCTAAATAACTAAATGAAGGGCCCAACAAGATACCCAACTTGAACCAAAAAACTAGGAAATAGAAAAGATTAAGCCGAAAACAGTCTCTTGTCGATGAAAACAGAAGCGACGGAGGAACTGTATACCCACAAGTTCACGAAGTTGATGAACTTTTCATGAAACAGTGATAACAAGGAGCTATGGGAGGGAGAGGCCTGAAGCATGTTAGAAGATGTTCCGATTTCAAATAGTTGAGTCTATTCGCTTCAAAATAAGATCAGATGATCTGAAAGAATGACGAAAGTTGGTTGTTTATTTCGGATCAAATTTCATCGAAGAGATGTTGGGATATCAATCCATGTCTCACATCAAACATTTAGATAAATATAGTTTAATATATAAATAAAAGTCCAACTCCAATAAATATGAGACAATTTATAAAGTAGAAAAAAAAAAATATGTGCAGATTTTATCTTTTGAAACTAAAGCGGATAATAGAAAGTTGAACATGTCTTGAAATGCCCAACATGTAATATCTTTTTTATATAGCCATCCTCCAGTTTAAACTATATAAACCCGGCTTAACAATCTGTCGGCTTAGCACTTTTATAACTTTTTAATCAATAAAGTTTGATTGAATTAAAAAAAGTCTTCATATTTTTGTAGTTTTTTTAAGTCTTCACAACCTTTATAGTTAACTTGCCAATCACGGCCTTATGTTACAGTTAATAGACGAAATTGGTTAAAGAGATTAAATAAATTTTCATAAAAAGAAATAAATAAAAACTACTTAAAAAGGTTGTTTGGGAAAGTCAACTAGAAGACGATTTGATTATCAAATTGCAAACACAGCGTTTGTTGATAAATTTTTTTAATCGGAAAAATCAAAACACTCTATTACGAGGAAAATAACAAGATGACATCGAAACCAAAAGATGAACCACTTTTCAATAGAGCAGTTTGTCCATCTTTAACAACATCACATATTAAAAAGACCCACAAAGCAAAGCCTTTTTCGATTAAAATAAAACAAAACAAAACCCCTTCACAAATCCTTAGATCCAACGGTAGAAGAAGATTTAGCATCTTGGAAGATCCAACGGTGGAGCCTGCACAGACTGCAACAATCCTCGTCCGTTCTCAACCAAGAAAACCATCGCCAAACCCCATCCCAAATGCGAATCAATGTGACAGTGCATAAACCATGCTCCTGCATTACACAATAGTTATGTCAAACTTTGTATACAGTTTTGTATTTAAACCGCTTGATTCAAGATTAATTAAATTTAGTTACCTGGATTATCAGCTACGAACCGGATTGCAACCCAACCACCTGGAGGTGTACCAACGGTGTTCCTCTCCGGTGGGTCAAACAGGTTAAACCTAGCCGGATCACTTCTCGGGTTAAAATTCCCAAAACCGGACCCGACAACGTAGAATTGGTACCCATGAAGATGCATAGGATGATTCTCAGGCGTGACAATGCTCGTGTCTTGTAACACAATCTGAACATTAGCTTTGTACTTGAGCTTGTAAGCTTTGGTTCCCTTTACGGGCTGCCATAGCCCGCGGCTAACGTTACCGGTGTAATCGAATTGCACCGGTGGAACAGGCGGGAAATCCGTCGTAAAGATTCCGGGCGTGCCTCGGTAATAAGCCTGCATGATGGAGTTACTTCGTGGTAGCACGAAGGACTGGTTGTTGATGCTGGCCGCAAACCGGGTCCCGTTGGGACCCTGGCATCGAGGACTGTTCGGGTTGGTGCAGTTGATTAGCCCCAACCCTACGGTGAAAAAGAGGTTTTCGTCGACCTGGAGCGGTACTGGAGCTCGTTTCCAGTACCGCAGACGGTTGGTGAAAGCGGTTGCGGTTGCGGTGTCGTTGAACCCGGGGAGAACCGGGAAAACCGGAGCGATCTGACCACGGGCGCGGCCGCGTCGAGTTGGAGCGTTGACGTACTCTAAGATAGCGGTCGTGGTTGTGTTGTCGAATGGGGCGTTTGCGCTGTTGTAGGCACGAGCTGCCATGTAGTAGCGGCCGGGTCGCTGGTTTGCAGTGAGGAGGACGTTAGTGGTTTGTCCGGGACCGATCATGATGACACTTGTGGTGAATGGTTTTGTGTAGGCGGAATCGGTTTCGACAACTGTGAGCTGGTGGTTAGCGACCGAGAAGAATAGCTCCTGGTTCATACCAGCGTTGATGACACGGAGCTGGACTGTCTCGCCGGGGAAGATTGGGAAACGTACGGTCTCGGACCGCGAGCACCGGTACAGATCTCCTGGTTGACCGTTTATCGTGTAAGCGTCAGATACATTAGCTGCTGCTCCTGTGAACTGTGCTTGCCTCAAAACGTCCATTGGGTTTCTGTCCCACCATTCCCCTGTTTTCGATCAAAAATATGATCAAATTTTTATTTTTTTGATCATAAAACATTACAATTTGAAGTGATTGTAAGTTGTGAAATCTTGCCGAGAAGAATTGGGATGTCACGTTTGGGCATAGAGAAGGGATAAGGAGAACCTAGACGAGGGTAAATGATGAGAGCACCGTAGACGGTGGCTCTAAGCCATCGGCTATGAGCGTGCCACCAAAGTGTACCTTCTTGATCCTCGATTGTGAATTTGTAAGTGTAGCTTTGACCTGGACGAATCGGACACTGTGTTATGTACTCTGGACCATCAGCCCACGGATTCCGCAGCTGTCTGATTCCATGCCTGTCCCAAAAAAACAGAGCAAAAACAGAGTATAAAAACAGAGCAGAACAGAACATATGTTTTGTTGGTTTTTGCTGATATATAATCAATTTTAATTACCAGTGAATGCTAATGTTGTAACGAGCTCTGTTGATGACGGTGATTGCGAGAGAGTCACCGTTCCTGACCTCGAGCGTTGGACCGGGGAACTGACCGTTCACGGTGATGCTTTCGTGAGTTCTGCACAGCCTCTTCACTGGTTTCGGCTGGATCTAAAAGTCATCCACAAAGAGAAACACAGACACAAAATCGCAGATTAAACTTACTTCAAGCACATTAATTAACACAAAGAAGCTATAATGCAACGAGATTAGCTAGCTTACCACAAATTCACGGACGTGAAGTTCAGCAGAAGCAAGAAAAGCGAAGTATGCAAGAAGAGCGATGAAGGATACAAATGAGAATCTTCGGAGAGACTCCATTGATGCTGTATTTTGTGAAGCTCTGTGTTGTGTGAGTTTAGCGGAAGGAGCGGAGTGGTATTTATACGCACTAAGCGGGAATCAACAGAGCTTTTTGCGAATTCGTTAACAATTTGACAAATTTTTATTATATTTTACTAAAATGGTACTGTTATTAGGTTTAGAGTCAGCAGGAGGGAGAAAAAAGAAAAGAAATTTCACAATGGGTTTAGTTGATTTGGTGCACCCACTGGACTAATTTTGGTATTAGGATCCTCTAATTATCATAATAAGATTCTTTTTAGTTTGTTTGTTTTAATTATACTATATGACTATGATGAATTAAGTTGAGAAATCGCCATGCAATATGCATTTGTCGCATTGATTCCGTCAAAAATTCGAAAGTAACTAATTTAGATGTAAACATAAACACAATACTGTCACCTATACTCGAGCAAGTTTTAGGGTTATTCCTGACTTTAATAGCTACTGTTGTAAAACGCAAAGTAAAAGAAAGGGGCGCAGACGTTCATTGTCAAATATAAACGCGTCAAATATAAACGCTTGTGGACCCCACTGTCACTATGCGCGCACAGTAACTCATTTTTGTTTCCTATATATATGAGTGTTTAGTTCATTTGTAAAACCATCCTTTTAACACATAATATAACCGTCTCTTCCTTCTCTTTTATCAGTAACTCCTCGTTCTGCGGGTATAAAATTTCTCCCTTTATTTATTATAACACGTTATCAGCACGATCACTCTACGATTCACCTAAATATATATTTATAATATAGCAGGCGATATATCGCATATTTAATTATTTATTATATTTAAAGTGGTTGTTTAACGCACCACTATTTTCTTAATATTACTGTGGGCGGTTTGTCGCCTCGTTAATATTATTATCTTTATATCATGGATGCTAAAAGCACCATAATTATTTATACTGTTAATATTTGACTGGACGGCTGAGCCGCCTTATTCTGGATGGCTGAGCCACCGTATAATTTATTTACTAATTCATGTGGATGATTCTGTCACCATAATTTATTATTCGCATTATTCTGGACGGCTGAGCCACCGTATAATTTATTATTTTCTGTTTAAATGTGGATGATTCCGTCACCACAATATTACCGTTAAATATATGTTTAATTATGTCTATTATTTAAAAAATTCGGATTGATTTTTATTTTTATCATCCAACGGTAACAAAGAAAAATTTCATAAATTTTACCTTTTCAAACGGCTACTCAACGGCTAGTTAATAGTATTTTTCATCTATAAATACTCATATATTTCATTCATTCATCTCATCTTTCCGCAAAATCTTCTACAAACAAAATCTTTCGTTTTCAAAAAAAAAAAAAAATGTTTCTTCTATTTTTAATTTTTGTATTCGGTTATATCTGCGCTACCTTTTATAATTTACTCTTTGGAGAATTTTCTCCAGAAGAATCTGTAATGATTTTTATTTTAATGTTTTATACATCGGTATTTCTTGTAATCTCGTTATTCATCCATGTAGCCCGCATGTTCTAAATTCAATAATATCATCATTCTAATTATATTATTTATTTTATTTTAGAAAATCAAATGGCAAACATTGAGAAGCTTAAGTTCCCAGCTCTCATGATAACTGGAGCAAACTACATAGCATGGGTTACAAATGTGGAGCTTTATCTAGAAATGAAAAAATTATCCGACACGATAAAAGAAGGAAACAAATCGCCTGCCCCAGACAAGGCAGAAGCAATAATCTTCCTGAGGAAGCATTTAGATGAAAATGTGACGCATGACTATGCACACATAAAAAACCCAGCAGAATTGTGGCGAGCTCTGAAAGAAAGGTTTGACAACCAGAAGGATGTCAACCTCCCTCACGCTCTAGAAGAGTGGAAAAATTTGAGGTTTCAAGATTTCGAGAAAGTGGAGGAATACAATTCCGCTATCCTGAGGATAGTCTCACAATTAAAATATTGTGGTAAACCAGTCACTGAAGCAGAAATGCTTGAGAAGACTTACCTCACTTTCCACAAAGAGCACCTTGTCCTACAACAGATATACAGGAAATGCGGATACACAAGGTTTTCTGAGTTAATTGTGACACTCATGCTCGCTGAGAAAAATAATCAGCTTCTCATAAGAAACCACAACTCACGACCCACAGGAGCCAAAGCATTCCCAGAAGTGAATGCAATGGATGTGGAAAATCCACGAAAGAGTCAATTCTATCGAGGTCGTGGTCGTCGATTTAATCGCGGACGAGGGAGAAGTTACAACTCAAGAGGGAGGGGATCAAACAAATGGGTTAGATCTGAGCAGAATTCCAAAGGAAAGGAAACCCAAGTAACTACCACCCAGAAGCGTGAGGAAGTATGTTACAGATGTGGATGTAAAGGACATTGGTCCCGAACATGCCGAACCCCTCCACATCTTTGTAAGTTGTACCAAGAGGCCACAAAGGGCAAAGGAAAAGAAGTGAACCTCACGGAACATCTCGAGGGTACATCGTACCTCGAGTCTCCCGACTTTGCGAATGATTTCGACAATGTCGACTGAAATGCTTGTAGTGAGACTACTGAATAGTCTCCAGTAATGCCATGTATAATTATTACATTTTCAGTTTTAAAATGAATAATGTTGCTTTTAAACAATATAATGTATAATTATTGTGTGTTTCTTTCATATGAATAAAACTTGTTTTGGATTTATTAATGTTTATGTTAATTACAGAGATGGATAACAACACGAATGGAACAATTTCCAAGAAAAGGATTCGAGAAACTTGTATACCAGATAGTGGAACGACGCACACTATTCTGAGACAAAAGAGATTTTTCTCTAGTTTGAAACCGGCAAATATAATTGTCAATACAATCTCGGGTCCTGCAGACTTGATTGAAGGAACTGGTAAAGCAAACTTTACGTTGCCTAATGGGACAAAATTTTCCATAAATAACGCTTTGTATTCTCCAAGTTCTAAAAGGAATTTGTTGAGTTTCAAAGACATATATCTTCAAGGATATGATACTCAGTCTGAAACTGAGGATGGAAAGAAGTACTTGTACGTAACTTCTAATACTTCAGGCAAAAAGATTATTTTGGAAAAATTCCCAGAACTCCCTTCGGGTTTGCATCATACGTATATAGATGCAATAGAATCACATCTCGTAGTCAAAAGAAATCTAGATGATTTCATACTATGGCATGATCGCCTCGGTCACCCAGGCACTTCGATGATGCGAAAAATCATAGAGAGCTCACATGGTCATTCACTGAAAATCCAGGAGATTTATCAGGGGAATAAAAAGACATGTGCTGCATGTTCTCTCGGAAAATTGATCATCAGGCCATCGCCAACCAAAATTGATAAAGAATCACCAAAGTTCCTTGAACGAATTCAAGGAGATATTTGTGGACCAATACATCCACCATGTGGACCATTCCATTATTTTATGGTATTAATTGACGCATCCAGTAGATGGTCACATGTTTGTCTATTGTCATCTCGAAATGTAGCATTTGCGAGATTTCTAACTCAGATAATCAAACTGCGAGCTCAGTTTTCTGATTATCCCATTAAGAAAGTTAGATTGGACAACGCTGGTGAATTCACATCCCAAGCATTCAATGATTATTGTATGGTAACGGGAATTGAAGTTGAACATTCTGTAGCTCATGTTCATACGCAAAATGGTTTGGCTGAATCATTAATTAAGCGTTTGCAATTGATTGCAAGACCATTGATCATGAGATCAAAACTTCCAACCTCTGTATGGGGACATGCCATTTTGCATGCAGAAGCACTTATTCGGATAA
This sequence comes from Alliaria petiolata, assembly GCA_020283515.1. Taxonomy (NCBI): domain Eukaryota; kingdom Viridiplantae; phylum Streptophyta; class Magnoliopsida; order Brassicales; family Brassicaceae; genus Alliaria; species Alliaria petiolata. The sequence continues at coordinate 393,973 of JAHZTW010000035.1, read as the reverse complement.
GGCCAAGTGCATATCATAAGTATTCCCCACTACAGTTAGCATTTGGCCGGGAGCCCAATATATCTCATCTAAGAATTTTTGGTTGTGCGGTATATGTGCCCGTAGCACCACCACAACGCACAAAGATGGGACCACAAAGAAGGTTAGGAATATATATTGGTTGTGATTCTCCTTCAATTATACGATATCTAGAACCACAGACTGGTGACGTCTTTACGGCACGATTTGCCGATTGCCATTTTGATGAAAATATATTCCCGGTTCTAGGGGGAGAAAATAAAGAAATGGGAAAGGATATAAAATGGAGTGTACCAACATTATTACACCTTGATCCTCCCACTAAACAGTCTGAACTAGAAGTTCGACGAATTATGCATTTGCAGAGTATAGCAAATCAACTACCAGATGCATTTGCAGATACGAAAACGGTAACTAAATCTCATATACCGGCTGTAAATGCTCCTGCTCGAATTGAAATACCACAAGAACGTGGAGAAGCAGATGATACACGCGAGTCTAGAACACGTCTGAAGCGTGGTAGACCAATCGGTTCTAAGAATAAAAATTCTAGAAAGCAAGAGCAAACTAAAATGCAAAGCATACCCAAAATAACCGAAAATATTTTGGAGGAAACAAGTCATGAAAATAATGACAATATAGAGCATCATGATCCTGAAGTAAATCATGAGATCTCTATCAATTACATCCATAATGGAAAGATATGGAATCGAATTGAAATGGATGATGTTGATGACGTTTTCTCATACCTTGTTTCTAAAGAAATAAATGAGGAAAACGAAGATCCAGAACCTAAGTCCATGTATGAATGCCAAAAGAGGCATGATTGGTTAAAGTGGAAGGATGCTATACAAGTCGAGCTTGACTCGCTTAATAAACGAGATGTATTCGGACCTATTGTGCTCACACCTGTAGATGTGAGACCGGTTGGATACAAATGGGTTTTCGTTCGTAAACGAAATGAGAAAAATGAGATTATGAGATACAAAGCTCGCCTTGTTGCCCAAGGTTTTTCTCAGAGACCTGGAATAGATTATGAGGAAACATATTCTCCTGTTATGGATGCAATCACGTTTAGATTCCTGATGAGTCTAACAGCTATTGAAAATCTAGAAATGCGTCTTATGGATGTTGTTACGGCATATTTATATGGATCATTAGATAGTGATATCTATATGAGAATCCCTGATGGATTCACATTGCCAGCAGCATTGAGTTCCAAACCCAAAGAGTTATGTGCAATAAAATTGCAAAGATCATTATATGGGCTAAAGCAATCTGGACGTATGTGGTACAATCGTCTCAGTGAGCATTTAACAAAAGAAGGATATGTGAACAATCCTATATGCCCATGTGTTTTCATCAAGAAAACAATATCCGGATTTGTAATAATCGCGGTATATGTTGATGATCTAAATATTATCGGAACTCACGAGGAAATACAAAAGGCATCAAATTATCTAAAAGGAGAATTTGAGATGAAAGATCTCGGACAGACAAAGTATTGTCTTGGCCTACAAATTGAACATTCTCAAAATGGTATATTTGTGCACCAATCCACGTATACCAAAAGAGTGTTAAAACGCTTTAATATGGATAAAGCAACTCCTCTAAGTACTCCTATGGTCGTTAGATCACTTCAGGTTGAAAATGATCCATTCCGACCACATGAAAAAAATGAAGAGATACTTGGTCCTGAAGTACCGTATCTAAGTGCAATTGGAGCCCTTATGTACCTTTCAAATTGTACGCGACCTGATATATCATTTGCCGTTAATCTTCTGGCAAGATTCAGTTCGTCCCCTACACGAAGACATTGGAATGGGATTAAACATGTCTTTCGTTACCTTCAAGGGACCACTGATTTAGGTTTGTTTTATCCTAAAAACTCAAACGGTCAAATGATTGGTTTTGCAGATGCAGGATATTTATCAGACCCACATAAAGCCCGATCTCAAACAGGATACGTTTTCACGATCGGAGGCACTGCTATATCTTGGCGTTCTCAAAAACAGACGCTTGTGGCCACCTCTTCAAATCATGCTGAGATTATTGCACTGCATGAAGCAAGTAGAGAATGTGTATGGCTAAGATCAATAAGCCAACACATCCGATCAAGCAGCGGGATTCACATAAATACGGAGCCAACTATCTTATATGAAGACAACGCTGCATGTGTTGCCCAAACGAAGGAAGGTTATATCAAAAGCGATAGGACCAAACATATCCCTCCGAAGTTCTTTTCATACACTCAAGAACTCGAGAAGAATAAGGAAATTGAAGTAAGATATGTTCGATCATGTGACAATGCAGCCGACCTCTTCACAAAATCATTACCCACCACTATGTTCAGGAAACATGTCCATAACATTGGAATGCGTCGTCAACAAGAGCCATGAAATGACTCCTTGCACAATCGAGGGGGAGCTTGCGTGGTTGTACTCTTTTTACCTGTCTATGGTTTTTCCCACTGGGTTTTCCTAGAAAGGTTTTTAACGAGGCAACAAAGACGTTAAGCTAAAGGCGATAGTGACGCTGGTCTCCAAGGGGGAGTGTTGTAAAACGCAAAGTAAAAGAAAGGGGCGCAGACGTTCATTGTCAAATATAAACGCGTCAAATATAAACGCTTGTGGACCCCACTGTCACTATGCGCGCACAGTAACTCATTTTCGTTTCCTATATATATGAGTGTTTAGTTCATTTGTAAAACCATCCTTTTAACACATAATATAACCGTCTCTTCCTTTTCTCTTATCAGTAACTCCTCGTTCTGCGGGTATAAAATTTCTCCCTTTATTTATTATAACAGCTACTTTATAGACACGGAAATTTATATTGTGGCCGGTGTCTAATTAACGACTAATCAAATGGAATAAGTTCGTCAAAAGTTAAGTTTAGTTTTTTTAGTAAACATGTTAAGATGTCAAAAGTTTAGTTGTAGATATATTCGTTGCAAATTCCATATCTACAATGCAATATTTGTTGGTAATAACGTTGGGTATTTTTTGCCGCAATGGAAAAATGGATGCAGCACAAATCAGATATTAAAATAACCAAGTTTGCAATTGAAATAACAGAACGATCTAATCATTTTGCCACTTAACTTGCTCACAATGTCGATTTTGAAATGATGTGTGGCACCGGAACCAGACTTGGTTTACACTTTTCATATAATATTATTGTTGGATTTTTTAAGTTTATGTTTGATATTATATGTTTTGGATTCAAGTGGCAAAGTCTGCACAAATTTGTAATTTTCAATTATGATTAGTATGAGATTTTCTGGGAATGAGCTCGATAACAAATCCGTACAGACTTTACTATTTGAACCTAAAACGGACAATAATACTAATGGAGAAATTGGACATAAACTTGAAAAGTCTAACAATTTTGACTAATCTTTGTTGATTAATTCCATGTAATATTTATATTCCTATAGAGATGATATCCTAAAGCTTTTTGACTAACCTTATGAAATGATCAATGTTTAATATGGAATTTTACCAGCGAATATAGAAGAAACCTGATGAGTTGCAGTTGGCAGATATGGACGCAAAAAAAAATATATATATTAAAAGATTATGGTATTTTTACCTAATAGCGCTTAAGATTGACGATAACCAGCCAATGAAAACTATTAATGTGAAGATCAAAATAAGAAAGAAGTGGTTCGTTGGGGGAGTTGAAATTTGTGGTATGGATTTGGTATAGAATCTATAACTAAGCAACTAACCTTTACCGATTTAATTATTTTTAAATGAATTGTTAGTTAACCTTTTTTAATCGCTCCACGTACACTTATGGTCGCACCTCTCTTATACACATAAAGGTCTGGACGTTCGGTTTGAACCGAATATAATCAAACCAACTAAATCAAAATTTTTGATCTTCGGTTTTGATTCGGTTTGATGCTATAAACTGATTGACAACATTTTAAAATACTTTTGGTTGTCGGTTTGGTTCAGTTCAGCGTCTCTAAACCGATCAAATTCTTCGGTGTATGCAAAAAACTCACAAACCCCAATTTTTTTTTTTTTTTGAAAAGAGCGAAAACTCATTTTGTCAAATTCCTACAAACCCGATATAATTCGCATTAACAACATTACAGTTGGCTAATTTTCAACGTTGATTAAACTAGTCAGGAGTTTAACGACAATCAAGCTACTACGTGTTAGGACTAACTGAAATGTCTTTTCTAATCCGAGATCTTGTGGTCGTTTCAAATTCGATTCACCTGCTGCGAAAAACTAAAAACACATTGTCTTGGACATCACACGATATAAACTTTTGCTTTCGGCCTAATTGCATATCTGGAGAGAGGGTATATCTGTGGGTTGCACCTCCCCCAGTGATTAGTCTGAGTCGTTCATAGGTATGAGATTCTCTAAGTTAACCAAAAAAAATGTTTTCTAAATTATTAAAATGAAACGATAGAATTATCATTATCAATAATTAGGTAAACATTTTAAAAGAAAATATTTGCCGCCAAAACAAAAAACAGAAAATATTTAAGTAAACATTTTAACAAAAAGTATTTAAGTAAAACATGTGTATTGGGAGGAAGCAGGTTTAAATTTTGAATGTTAACATCTTACCGACAACCCAATCAAGTAGAACTCGTAACAAATTAGGTTAGCAATAAATTGACACATTTGATAATAAGGCGACTATGTGAAAATCATGTGGCTTTTATTTTTTATCACTTTTTTCTCATTATAGTATATATTATTTTTAAAGTTTGGGGCCGAAGCCCATAATCATTGTGGGTCGGGGCCAGGAAGTTTGCAATTTTGGAACAGATGTTCCAAGCGAGAAGCGGCACTAGAAACTAGGAGAGCACGACATTCATTCATTTTGGAGGAGCCACATGCCTACGCCATTGTACTAAGAGCAATATATTTGGTTATATTCATGATTTGTTTTCTGTTAACCGAATAATTTTTTTTCTTGGTTTCTTGTGAAATGCTAATAGTTAAGAAATTTGGGCTATTGTACGATCTTCTCGGTTTTTTTTTGTGTGTTCACTTTTATAGAACGTTACGGTTTATGTTTCTTATATAACCTAAACCTGGAATTTACATCCCTTCTGCCTATATATAACTTCCCAGATCCAGAAAAGGAATAAGAGGAATAATAATGATAGGAAAAAAATGAGTTGAATAAATTGTTTTTCCACCGTTTTTTGTTCAACTTGGTATTTTTCTATTTTGTAGAGTAACATTTATGGAGGAACAATGCTTATTTTTTACTTTTTTAGTAGGACCCATCATAATTTGGAGAAATGTTAATTTAAGGTAAATGGTAGATTTATAGAGGAATACAAAAGAATAGTCAATTCCTCCAAATTTTATTCCTCTAAAATGTCATCCATTTGTACCCTAATAGTTTACTCAATCCGTGAACAACGTAAATCAACTCTTTAATGAAGATTTTAAATTAAGAAACGAGAGTTCAACTTTTGTAAACAATTGAGCTATCCGCATTTGAAGTTTTTAGTGTCTAGAGAATGAACGTGATTTTTTTCAAAGTCGTACGTATATGTTCGCCTTTTGTTTGTAATAAATCAAATTTGATATACTTCTTCAATAAATGAATAATTCTGAGAAAAATTATATATTCTCAAGTTATGAAAACGTAAGAAAGTAAAATAATAGGTGAATCACGGAGTGTGACACGAATCTTTGGTCACATGAGTTCCCTTTACCAGGTGTAGACAAAATCGGTGAGGTTCTCTAGCCATTTTCACACTACTAAATGTTCCAACATCACTTTACTTTTTTTTCCTTTATCTTTCTGTGTTGGCAAATGTGAACTAACATTAATTAAGTTTTGAAGACCATATAGATCTGACGAAAGCAAGAAAGGCTTCTCTCTTTAGCAAAAGAAAAAAAAAAAGAGTGAAACTGAGAAAAATGGAGACTACCGTGAGGAACAAACAAGTGATACTTAGAGATTACATAAAGGGTTTCCCTAAAGAGTCTGATCTAATGACAGTCACACCTGTAAATGCAATGGAACTCAAGGTTAAGCCTGGATCATCGACGATTCTGGTGAAGAATCTTTACTTGTCTTGTGATCCTTACATGGGGATTCTCATGAGAGAACCAAACCCTGGAACATCGGCGGTTTTGGTGAACACTTTAGCCCTTTTGGATGCTTTCGTCCCTGACAAGGTAACAACATCACACACATACATACACACTCAAACACATATGGCATTAATTATAAATTGTTGTTGATGATTTTGTGCAGCCTATTTCTGGAATTGGAGTGTCTGAGGTGATAGATTCTGATGATCCAGTTTTTGCAAAAGGCGATTTTGTTTGGGGAATCGTCGATTGGGAGGAGTATAGTACTGTTAACTCAATTGGTAGATTCAAAATCGATAGCTATATCAATGTTCCTCTCTCTTACTACACTGGAATACTTGGTTAGTATCATGTTAATTTCCACAGAAATAAGAATGCAAAAACTAAAAAAGACTCAAATTTCTTATTAGCTCTGTTTTTACATAACAGGTATGACAGGTTTAACTGCTTATGCCGGTTTTTTCGAGATTTGTTCACCTAAGAAAGGAGAAACGGTCTTTGTCTCTGCGGCTGCTGGTGCAGTTTGCTAAGTTGATGGGCTGCCATGTGGTTGGAAGTGCCGGAAGTAAGCAAAAGGTTAGGCCCTTGTTCTGAAACTTATCGATCAAAAGACTTAAACATTCTGATTATCTTACATTGTTTGGTTCCCTTAAAGGTCGATATCTTGCTAAAAAATTTTGAATTCGACAATGCGTTCAATTACAAGGAAGAACCTGACCTTGATGCCGCCATTAAGAGGTCTAGTCATTGGTCAATGCTTCTTATAGTTCTGTTTCTTGAATAATCGAGTCACATTTCTTATGTTTTTCAGGTGTTTACCACAAGGTATTGATATTTACTTTGAGAACGTGGGAGGCAAAATGCTTGACTCGGTACTAATGAACATGAAAATTTATGGACGCATCGCGGTATGCGGGATGATATCTCAGTACCATCTTGAAACCAAAGAAGGGATTCAAAATCTGCCGGTTGTTATCTACAAGAGGATCAAGATGCAAGGGTTTGTGGCTTTTGACTTCATTGATAGATTCCCTAAGTTTTTGGAGTTTGTTCTTCCATATATAAAAGAAAGGAAGTTGATATACGTTGAAGACATTGTTGAAGGACTAGAGAATGGTCCTGCTGCTCTTGTATGACTCGTCCATGGGAAAAAACGTTGGGAAGCAAGTCCTTAAAATTGGTTGAGAGTGAGATATATCGGTTATCGGTATGGTCAGAGCCGGAAGGGCTGCTTTGGTTAATTACATTTTTTTTTTAACATTAATGAGGTTCGAACTCAGGTCTTTTAGTAAAAAATTGGTTATATTTGCCACTATACTAAGGATAACTTTTGGTAAATGAGGGCCACAAACATGGGTTTGCTCTGCTTGGGCTCAGGGCCGGGCCTGGGTATGGTCATGTAGAATCATACCAACCTATGCTAGGAGATTCCTATGGTTTGCACCAGAGATAATGATGGAAAGTAGTTTCGCTATGCATAAGGATGAAAAGTAGTTTCTGAGGCCTATCAGGGTCAGGCACCGATACCGAACAAAGATGTTCCTTTTCTCTAAAACTTGTCATAAACCCATTGTTTTAAGGAGGCTAAGAAGATGAGGGAGGAGTAGAAAAAGCTCTCTCAGCGAAGCTCTTTGGTGTTTCTAAAATATTTGATACAATGCAACCTTCTGTTATTACTTGGGTCTTTCTTATGTTTTTGTTTCGATGTTAAAGTAAAGCCTAGAGCACCCTTTGGGAGATTTTTTTTGTTATACCAAAGTAAAGCTCTTTGGTGTTTATAAAATCAATGATCTTTGTTTAAAAATTTAAATCTATTAAAATGTATAAACCAATTATGTCCACTGATAGAACTACTGAAATTGAGTCGTTATTTACCACTTTTATATTCTATACAGATGTATTCGAAGTCACTGTGGGAAAATAAAACTACTGGGTTATCAAGTTATCAACTACGGTCAATTTCTATAAATTAACCTATCTAATAATATAATAAGAGATTAACTCCGCTAAATGAACTTAAAAATATCATCTTATTATACGCAGCGAATATGTTTTTTTTCTTTTTTGAACTTTACAGCGAATATGCTAATGTGAACTATGTTATATATGTCTACATCTTTACAAAATCTCTTAAAATGTTATTTGGATTCTTCTTACACGGGAAGAACTTTGCTAGCAGCTTTAAGACAGAAACAACTTGTACCGTCTGATCATTTAAGATTATAAGTTTGTTGACTGTCCAAAAAAGGATCTTGCACACGAGATTAAATCTAAAGCAACGTGTATTATCGACTGGAGATATCTAAGCTAAAGTCCTTATGTAATCCTCTTGTTTTGTCGTTATACCATCAGGTTCTTCCCCCTTAATCACTATCTCGTCTCATATTTTGTTTGTACGAAATCTAGTAAGCTGTAAGTTAATCATATCGTTCCAGAATCTTAAATTCATTTTTTTTTTAATTGTAGAATTCAACGTTATTCCAGTTCAGATTTGGCGTTTTGTCTCTTTCGAACAATTAATTATATTCACATACTAATTTATAGTTCGAACAATTAATTAAGTTCCCATATTAATTTATGGTTAACATATATCTTAGTCATTCCATATAGCCCTGTTCGTTTGGTGAGTTGCACGCGTTATCTAGATGCAGATGCAAGTTGATGTTCGTTTAGTGCTAATAAAGAGTATGAACTGAAATCTGTATCCGGATGCATTTCCAAAACTCATCCAAAAAAATCATGATTTCTAAATGAGTTAATTTGGTGCGTCTAGCTGCTGGTAAACTCATCCAAACATAATAAAAGTCGAAAATACCCTTATTTTCTTTAAAAAATCATTTTTTATTTTGATCTTAACTATTCAAAATATTATTTTTAATTTTATAAATCACATTTTTCCTCAATTTTGGTGGTTTTGGCGAAAAACATAACTTTTGCGATTTTGACATGAAAACACGATTTTCGGTTATTTTTTTAAAAAACGTAATTTCTAGATTTTGGCAAGAAAACGAGATTTCACAGTTTTGACGGAAAAACGCGATTTTGTGGATTTGTCGAAAAAACTCGATTTTGCGGTTTTGGCGGAAAAACGTGATTTTGCGGTTTTGGCGAAAAAACATGATTTTGCGGTTTTGACGGAAAACGAGATTTCTGGGTTTTGCCAGAAAAACGTGATTTCGCGGTTTTGATGGAAAAACGCGGTTTTACGATTTTGGCGGAAAAAAGTTTTTTACGGATTTTATAAAAAAAGAAAGATAGATTATAACCCAAAAAAAGAAAAAACAATGAGTTTTTGGTCATTTGACATAAAACGCGTTCAGATACAAATACAAACATACAAAACGAACGTAACTGCATCGAGATACAATTTATGGACGCATGAACCAAAATCGCAAACGAACATCATCTGATTGCTGCGTCTAATTACTGCGCTCAGACGCTGCGTCTAGAAATCTCATCCTCTTCACCAAACGAACAAGGCCATAATAATAAAAAAAATCACTATGCTCGTTTATGAATTGGTGGTAGCATAACACTCATCTTACGTTGTATTCAACTTACTCTCGTGTTGTATTAAACTTTTACATTACAGGTATAGATAGATAGTTGATAAAATCTGATATTATTCATTACACAGTTAAACTCAAATTTTGCATCGCTAGTCTAACGGTTTGAATTCAGCATGCAACAGACGGAATAATTATGATTATGGTAAAACAAGCGGAACAAATGCAGCATGACGAAAGGACAAAAATTGAATGGTAAACCGTATATACGTGCATGTAGTATATATTTATGATAATTATAAATTTGGAACACAGATCGTCAGAATACTGATGAAATTGTATTAATCGGTAAAAGTTAACATGTATGAAACTTTTAACTATTTCGAATTAGAAAAAAAAATTATATATATATTCTGGTTCCGAAAAATTGTTTGCTAAAGTTAAAAAAAAAAATATCTGCTTGCATAAACTGGTTTGTAAACAAAAATTATGAAAGAAACCAAAATTTCTCGCTCAAATCTGTCTTGGACGATTTTAACACCATTTAACCCTTTTTCAGTGACCTTATTTAACTACATAATTAATTATGTGATTTATATGATCCACCGTGCATGATTGGAAGTGTTGTCCAATTGAGGCAAAAGACAGACTTAGCTCACGGTCTTTAATTAATTGACAATTTTTTAGTTTCGTAGTTAATTAAGTTTCAATCATAAGTAAACACCCAAAAAAATCTTGTAGCGCGCACGAGGCTTATTCATTTATGCTATAAATTTTTTTAAAGAACATTAGTTTCTTAATTAAAATCAATTTAATTCAGCGCCGCTCGTACGTGGTCGGTGCCCGAAACATCCGTGCTACGAAGCTTCCTCATACGTCCTTAATCCATTTTTTTATTCGGGCATTAATCATTCGAAGAATGGGCTTACCAAAACCTTAAGCATCATTAAGTTCATACAGTTTAAGTATCAAATGGGAAGTTAACGCCTCGGGAGTCTAACTAATAAATGTAATCCTGAAAATGGGAGAATCATGAGCACTAGCCAGATTCCTTACTCGTACATTTTGGTACATGCATGACTTTTCTATCTAATACTATTACGTACTACTACTATTATAAATGGTGTGGTTCAAATCTTAAACTTTTGTCTTTTCGATATGAGACATGTGAAAAAAGCTTTTTAATTGTTTGTAAGAAAATGAGGACAAAACACTATTTTTCTTAGAATTTTTTTTCTTCTTCTAAAGCTATTTTTCTTAGATTCTTCAAATAATTCAACTTTAATGATGTTTATGTTATCTACTCAAATAGTTATAAACATTTCTCCTTATGAATGTTATAATAACAATTATAGCTTAATAGTGTTTGATCGGATTTTGATTCGGTTCCACTTAGGATAATTTTTTTTAATTTAAAATAGTAATAATCAAAGTTTTCACCAAATTTGTAATTGATCGTTTTAAATATACCATATTCTATATTAGTTAACCCCCAGTTGCGTAAGTGTTAGTGGTACTTGAATACAAATAACGTACGTACGGTTTCAAATTCAGATTAAGAAAAAAGCCTATAAATGTCAATTAGCAGAAAAGTACCATTAGGAACACTAAGATTTTTTGTTGTTGAAAAGAGCCTTCAAGGAACACTATAATTAAGCACCCAATTTTAATACTACCATATTATTTCAAAAGCTATTATAATTTGTTTTGTTTTCCTACGAGTACTGGACCCACAAACTATTAACTATATAGTAGCTGCCTGAAAGCGTTTAGCTTGTGGAATACTCATTATACGAAAAGGAATATCAGCGAAGAATGTGTATTAATTTAGTTTTTAAGATATTATTATATCAATATACTATCATTGTTATTCTGCATTATTGTTTTGCAGTTTGGACAGCTCTTCTTCCCACTTTTTTTTCTCTATTTTTAATGTTATTTTTCTCGAAAATCAATGCTCGGCTTTAAATTTTTTTTTATATTGTTTTCAATTTCATTGACCAATGACAGAAGCAAAACATAACTATATTAGTTTTAAATAAAAACAAATTTGAAAAATAATATTTTCAAGAATTATTCGTAAACATCGCCGTATGTCAGTTTTCTCACCGCAGTGTCACACTGCTAGCTGGGCTTGTCCATTGTCTGTCGAGATTCGTAATGAATTTAAAATATGAATGTTCTAATCCTTTTATATGAAAAATTAAATAAGAATTATTCTAAAAAATTCAAACTCATTTCAGAGAAATATATAAAAGCCCTTCGAAATGAGGGTTATATAATAAGACTAGATAGAAATTTAATCTTAAATCCATAATCTTTCTTAACCTTTTTTATATTTCGATTTAAAATATATAATTTCATCTTAAACACGATTTAAAATCTTAAACACGATTTAAACTCTGAACACAGAAACCAACCCCTTTATTATCACTAGCCCACCACTATACTACGCTACCACCATTTTAGTACACACATACATGCTTAAAGGCTTAATACTTTACAACTGATTTTTAGTCATTTTTGTTGTCAAAGGAGCTCGTACGTTGATTAGGTAGTAGGTTGTCCAAATACATATATGTAATCGTAACCCTTTAATCAAATATATCTATCTATACTTCATCCGTCAAATAAAAAAAAAAAATCTATAAATCTGAATGGTATTCGTATTCATGTATAATTGTACATCGCTCATAACTCTAGATTTTATTTATACTAGGTCTAAGTGGAATCTACTTGTTCAACAAAATATTTACATACGAGAGTTAAGTCACCACAAACTTCATATTATGGTAACATCGAAAAACTAATCGATGTTATACATACATTTATATAGGTATAAGGTATGTATATGTAATATGTTACATACGTTTGTATTGTATCTAATATTCACAAATTTATTATGTCTCTAGTACGAGTTAGTGATCAGTTAAAAAGTACCTCTTACATTTTTTTGGCTTTCTGTTTTTTATTTTATTTTTAAATTATTATATAGTAGCTAGGCTAATAGTGTTCAAAACGTCTTTTCTTAAGATTAGACAGCTAAACTTTAAGAAAAAGATTAGACAGCTAAACTTTAAGAAAAAGGATAAGTGTTGACAAAAAAAAAGGATAAGTAGTAACGTACGTATTATATATTTTTGTGGTTTGATAATTAAGTAGATTAATTAAGTGGACTATTTACATATAAAACGAGCACTAATTAAGAGTCAGAGGAGGGCTGCTTAAGGTAATCAAAATAATTAAGAAGGAAGGGCATTTCAGTAAATAAAACATGTATAGGTATGGACCGTATGGTCTTAATTAATCGCTTTTGTTCGTTCACTCACTCTATCTATATATAAAACCTCGTCTTCCCCACAAAAACAACACACAACAACAACAACAACAAAACAAACTAAAAAGTCTTAGAAATCATTTTTCTTAAAAATAAAAACTTGAAGTTTTTTGTTTGCAAATCAAGAAGATATGGGAAACAGTTTACGGTGTTGTTTGGCTTGTGTACTTCCATGTGGAGCTTTAGATTTGATCCGAATCGTACATCTCAACGGCCACGTCGACGAGATCACTCGTCCGATGACCGCCGGCGAGATCCTTCAGGCGAATCCTAACCATGTCTTAAGCAAACCATGTTCCCAAGGAGTTGTACGTAAGATCTTGATCTTGTCCCCTGAATCTGAGCTTAAGCGTGGAAGCATCTATTTTCTTATCCCGGATACTTCCTTGCCGGAGAAGAAGAATACGAAGAAGAAAAAGGATCTCCGGCACCGGAAAAAGACCCTTGAAAACAGCAGCAACATTAATAGTGATCATATGGCGAGTACTATTAATAAGGATCTTGATTTGACGCTGTGTGAGAAATATTTGGAAGATGTTATGTTGTCGTCGTCGTCGTCGGAGAAGAACTGTTCAGCCGGTAAAGAGAACCGTCACCGCCGGAGACATAGTCGATCGGCGTCGGTGTCCACGTGGCGGCCTCACCTTGATAGCATCGTGGAGGATCTTAACTAGTACTAGTTTTTTATTTCACTATTCGTTAAGTCCTGTCTCTATTTTCTTAAATTCTTTTTTCTTTTTAGGTTCGGAAATCGGATTTTATTTAACATCCCCGGAGAGAATATTTTCAATTTTTTATTTATTTTCGCATGACGTTAAAAAAAAAAACTATGTAATGTACTAATGTGGATAAGATCTATGTTAAATTGATGATCTAATTTCAGTCCGCGGGAATGAGGACAAGATCCTAAGTTACGATCATATGTTCATACGCGTTTTATCCGCTCATTATTGAAGAATTAAAACACGTACGCATATGTATATTGGATCTTAGGACATGACATGAATCAAAAATTTAATTAGTATTAAACACAAATTTCAAACTGTAGCAAGAAAAGACAATATAGGAAATGGTAAACTATTTTGTGTCGTTAATACATATTTTAAAATTCAAGTTTCATTGAAGAATAGTTAGATTGTCAAATAATAATGGAAGCGGTGAAAATTAAGGAAAAATTGAACTGAAATTGATAGATAATACTAAGCGAATTTATTCAATTATACATTTGATGACTTTCTTTAAGCCGGGGTCATTATAATATAATATCATAAGAAGTTTTATCAAAGCATTAGAAAAACTTCATGTTCAACTGTAATGCAACGTACTTAGACCAGTTGGTTTAATTTTAAAGTTTCGGTGGTTAAATATTATAATCATAAATTTGATTACTTATTGGTAATAATGCGAACTCAAGACGGCTAATTAATAAGGCTTTAAACTATAAAGAAAGAGTGTAGACGTTAAGGCAATCATGCAGGTGCTCACATGCAGATGTAGGAGCCATGTAGGTGGACCAATCGAAAAGCCTTTGAAGCTGAAAAACAAACCATATGTTCAAATAATATAAAATTTCCAATCATATAAAGGGCCAAGAAAGTTAATGCTATTTAACTTGGCATTAACTTTCAAACACATTCCAAAATAACAAGACCAAACTCTGTGTTTGATCATTATCCCAAAGCAACCGGCGTTTTTTTGTGTGAAAAAACGATCATATTTTATAGAGAAACAACAAAAACATACAGTTAAATTGTAACAACTATATGAAATGATATATTAGTGACTCGCCATCGATTTCTCCTTAGATATTTCTTTCCTCAATCAGAGAATTTATAGGATTACAAGAATATAATTGGAATCAACTTTTTTTTGGAGGAAATTGAAAGGTTGGAGATGGAGACATCTACAAGTTGAGAAATGGAAAACAAATTTTTTTTTTTTAAAACTATAAAGAGAGAAGAAGAAAAAAAAAGAAAAAAAAAGAAAAAAAAAGAAAAATGAAAGCTGGCGAGGGCATCTGATTCGGCTGCCTTCACATGGATTCCCATCCTTTATGTCCCATCTCTCCTAAACACCAATTTTTTTTTGTTCTCGCACCTTTAAAAAAAATAAAACTTAATTTATTTTAGTATTATCAATACTCTTTTTCTTATTGTTGATGTAAAACATCATTTTCAAAAAGCTTAAATTGAATTAAAATAATAATACTAAGCGATGATGACACATTGTTTTCCTACCGGAAATAAATGGCTACTTCTTGTTATGTATTATGGCAGACTTTCTTGGTTGAGTTTTTGATTAATAACCTAGCTAGATGATGTGTTCGGCTTAAACCGTAACTTAATTAGTTAATTGTGTGATTAAAAAATGTATACCACTTTTGCTGTTGTTAATTATGAGAATGTTATGGAATGATATGCCAACCCATCTAACTATAGAAGTTGATTCGATAAGCGATTAAAAGCACATCAAATTATAACTAAATAACGAATGTAATCAGGACCGCCTCCAAATAATTATGGGTTCTAGCTAGGCTACCTTTTTTTTTGTCCTGTGAATTTGATTTTTACGTTTTTTTGTTAAATAATTTTTAAAAAAATCTTCATTTGTGTGAATTTTATTTTAGATTTTTATGTGCGAAATGGTTCAAAAAAGTCAAAAACATTATGATGCATATACCATAAAAAGACACTTATGTACGTGAGGACTCAAGATAAACCAATCTATTGACTATTGCATTATGCCACTGCTATATGGGCTGATCAAGTTCTTATTGAATGAATTAAAAATTAACCAAAAAAGAAGATAAACTATATTTTCAATAGATTACTTATGCAAGCCTTTAACCAAAAATAAAGTTACTTACTTATTTGATCTCTTATTAATGTATATAAATTAAAAAGAAAAGAAAAAACGAACTACAACTATCACATGACATATCTTACTGTTTCCATCCTGAGACTCAACTTAAGATCCCAAATGCATCTACCTCTTACATATTTATAAATATCTATAGTTATGAACTTACTATTAAAACAATGTTACTAAATCAAGATTAAGTCACTTGGTTACTCTAATTTTTCTCGACATCGATGGTAGTATCTCCAACCTTCTGATGGTCGACAGACAATTTATAACTATCGTGTATGTCCAGTGCATCCCCTTGCTGCTGATGAACAACGAGCACCGAGAAATGAAAATCCGGCGACGTCAACATATCTCCAATCACACCTAACTCAGGGCACTCACTCCAATCAGTGAGCCCGTACAGAACCGAAGACTCTAGGTCATGGTCCCGACCCACTAACACCAAGTCATAAGCCTCTCCAAGCGAGCTAATCGCTTGCGTAGTCTCCACGCCATCTCTCACTATCTCCTCAACGTAATGAACTTTCCCTTTGTTCGCTGCGTGGCCCTTGAAGTCGTTTATAAGATTGTACTCGGCCATTTCGCTGTAATCCTCGTCCTGAAGGGAGCTCTTGTGGCGGAAATGTATCATTGTGACGTTAAGCTCCGGGTTCTCTGCCATCCTCATACATAACGCGAGCGCCTCCGCGTCGTCCCGGCCTCCGATGAAGAGCATCGCCACGTTCTGCCACGTGCTGGTCATCAAGACGGAGCGACGTCCCTCGCACTCCCCTCGGTCTATGAATATGGCGACCGAACAAGGTGCCGCTTCAAGCACGTTGAGGTTTATGTGCCTGATGGGCGCGTTGACTTGTCCGACCGTCCCGTCGATGGCGTACTGCTTGTGGAACGGAAGCACGATTAGCGTCGCCTTCTTGTCGAGCGCGAGGGTGCACACGTCGTTATTTATACTCGAGAAAGGCGAGGCTGCGGTGAAATGTTGCGCCATGAGAGTACTCTGATGCAGCATAGAGTTAAGATAAACAGGTATTATTTCCAATTTATATTTTATCTATATAACAAAATTGAGAATACTATTTAGATTTCGGTTGTTTTTTTGCGTTTCTATACGTTTATATTGACAAGGTATCTTTTCCAAAACCAAAAAAAAAAAAAGTAAAGTATATATTAAGCAAAAAAGTTTGTTAGTTGTAAATGTAAACGGCAAACGCAAATGAATTATGTTCGCACTTTCGGTTGTTTGTTTGTATTTATGTTTATTTTAATATATCTTCCAAATAAATTATTAACTTTATATTTTAAACAATTTTTTTGTTAATGGTAACCGTAAACACTAGATGTAAAACAACCCAATCGTTTACTTTAGTCTCTTACGTTTGCACTTTCCACTTTCCGTTGTTTGTTTGTGTTTGTATTTGTATTTGCATTTAGGTTTATATTTAGTGATGACTAGTGTTTAAAATTCCCCAAATGAACTAATAACCTAAAGCATTAATTTTAAGGAAAATTAATTATTTTATTAATTGTAAACTTAAACGTCAAAGGCAAACAAAACCCTATTGTTTACTTTTGAACGTTTACGTTTGCATTTTATGAAAATCAAAGAAGGTTTTGTAGAAAACTTTATAATTTGCCTTTCTCATCTATACGCAGACAAAAATAATAATTGTGTTTGTTTACCTGAAACTTTTGCTCAAAACGTTGGAAGGCAGTGACAATGCGTGTGGATTGGGCCGTGTTTGGGTCAAGCTTATTCATCTGGTGGACCGGCGTGAGGACTGCGTGAGCTCGGCCTTTAAGCTCGACGAGGTGCAGCGTGAAGAATGAGATCGGGTTAAACCGTGTCGGGTAAGTAGATTCTAGAAGGTTCACCATGGAAGGAACGTTTTCGACGTTGTAGACGGAAAGAAGAAGACGGAGCTGAAGATTGCGTTGTCTCGTGTTGAGGATCGTTCGTTTGCTTTTGCTTTTGTAGCGTTTTGAAGGATCGTAGAGGTAAACGACGAGGAACCGCGAAATCCCGGTTACGAATAAAAGCGTTATTATCACCAGATTAAAACATTCTGTGTCAACAATCTATATAAATATAAAATTTTTTTTTTTTTTTTTTTTAACGAAGTTAAAAGAAATTTTACAAGAATTGGAGAAAAATATTTCTATTTAAAAATTAGGCAACGTGTCTATTTGATATTTACCTGAGCGTCTTTCCACACGACAGTAGTGTAGACTTCGATGATACCTTGGCAACACATCAAGAACGCCAAACAAAGCGCGTCTCCGATATGCGTGTGGCAGTAGGCAGACGCAGCCGCTGTTCCAAGGAACTTGCAACCGTAAGTGACCAAGAGAATGGCCTCAATCAACATCACATGGTGCTCATGGCTCTCTGTGATCGCAAAGAAATTAGTCTGTAATCCACTGATGGCTATGAAACAGGGGAGGAGCATATTTGAAGCCATCATCTCGAGTTTCGTAACGAATTCCGTCCCCAATGGCGGACCGTCAGGGAGCGAAACGCCTAGCCAAAACGCTCCAAACGCAGCGTGGACGCCCAACGCCTCGGAGCTCATGCTAGCTATAGACAGAATCAAGAGGATAGGGAAGAACGGGACAACGTCTTTGTTGTTCATCGATTTGCTTTTTCTCTTGGTGAGCCATATGATCAAAGGTCTAAAGACTACTGCAATCACCACAAGAAGACCTGTGATCATGAGAATCCCATAAACGCTATTCATCGTCCGCTCACGCGTGTAGAGATTAAACGCTAGAGCCACGAAGCAGCTACAAGCTTCGCAGACTATTGAACAGCTGGTGGCTAACCGTCCTAGCTCTGAGTTGAGGATGTTGAGCTCCGCTAAGACCGTGGTTGTAACCGGGAATGATGTCATAGAGCTCAAGGAGATCACGGTGCTCGCGCAGCGAACCACGTCGGTGGGAAGTCCCAAAGTTTTATTTATGAAGATAACCGTGAGGTTCCCTAGGGAGAACGGGAAGGCGTAAGAGGCTGTACCGATGAGAATGGCTTTAGAACCGGCTTTTCTTATAATACTCGCATCGATCTTGAGTCCAAGAATGAAGAGATGGATGATGAAACCGATGTTTGAAAGCGTTTGCATTATGACCTTGCCTCCAGCGGGAAGGAAAATGTTCGTGTATGTCATGTTATGTCCAAAGAGAGACGGTCCTAGAAGTATACCAGCCTATATACATACACAAGAATGTTTCAAAACATTTTATCGCCGAAAACAATCATCAATTAAGAAGACATTGAAAGCAAAATCAGAAAGTTATATATACCAAGACTTGAGCAGAGATCATTCCTTGTTTTAAAGGTTGAAGTAGGCGGAAGATAAGCCTAGAGGTGATGATGATGACTGACATTTGAACCATGAGAAGAGGCATTGCGTATTTGAAAGGGTTAGCGTTCATGAAAATGCCTTTTGAGGTCAACATGTTTTGCTTCTGGCACACAAGCTCCTCCATCATGAATGGACCATGCACTTTGCCCCAATGAGATGAGTTAGTCTGGTCTCTGCCAAACGTCGACAAATCCATGGTCTTCTCTTATCTGTAAAAAGAAGAAAGCGAGTAGAGAGAGAGAGAGAGAGAGATAGAGTAGGTTTGGGGTTAGACTATGAAGGTTATGTTTTCATTTTTTGAGGAGAAAATGAATTATGAATGAGAGATGCTTCTCTGTGCAATGTGAATGTTAACGAGATGGAGAAGAAAACAGAGGACTCTGTTTTTACTTGGGGTAATAAAGGCTAAGTTCTGATTGGTTCCAAGACTTTGGTGAGGTCAAAGAAAGAAGACACAGAGAAAGAGAGAGGAATGTGTGAGAAGAGAAGAAAGATGATCCTATATTTGTTGTTTCTATTTTTTTGTTTATTTCTATTTTTTGTTTGGATGATGTTCTTTGCGCATAATCTCCACCGTTCTAAATTTGTGGTATTGGTTTCACTTCTAAGTTCTAAACTTCTAATGGATTAAGATTTTTTTTGTTTTATTTCTTTTTTAAATGGGGTGTAACAAATGAAACTAGTTCACACAAATGTGGAGATTTAAATGCTAAATGTCTTGCACCAATCAAGCGAAATGGATTACATACCTTTATTATTGCTTATCAATCTTGAATGTGAAACGTACACAAATCAAGCAAAAGACCAAACACAAGAAACTAAAATGAACTATCAAGTGTTTAAAGTCACACACATGAATAGTGAGGTTCTCTAAGTCCAAGATGATGATAAAAAAAACTAGTAACCACCACTCTGTACAACACAAAGCACTACTGTGTTACAAACAATGAAACAAATAAACAAACAAACTGTAATGAGCACAAAAGATAGCCATAGTAAGAGTTTTTTCTTCCTTCCAAATCCTAAATGATAAATACTAGTGAACTAAGTCCCAAGAATGTTTTGTTTTTCATGAGCGGCGTAGCGCGGTTGGGATATCGTGGTTGTGTCTTCCTTCATAGGTAGTGAGAACCGCTCTCTCGTCTTCTGCTGATCTTTCCACTTGCTTCCTCACTCCACAGCCTTGGTATGTGCACTTGTAGTAGCTCCTGTTTATAACAAAGATGATTAGTATAACATGAAAACAACTTTAAAAGAATTGAGAAATTTAGTTAAAGATTTGTAACCTTGGATTAGTATTTCCCTTGACAACTTTTTGACCATACTTCCTCCATCTAAAGCCATCTATAAGAATGTCAATGTCACTAATTGTTTGAACAACAACTCTTGGTTCTTTCACTCCTCTGCTTATTTCTACAGACATCCCTTCATCTTCACCTTCTCTTTTCCTGTTTCCCAAAAAAGCTTCAAAAAGTCAATTTCTTTTCTTTCCTTTCTTAGAAACCTTTTGCTTCCACTAACTAAAGAAAGAAAGCTACTTACAGTCTCTTAATCTCAGGTTGCTCCTCTTCCTCTTCGTCTATCTCACCATACTCCGATTTAAAGCTTTTCTGCTCAAGATCACTGTAGTCAAACGAAATCGAAGAATTCTCCGAGTGATCATGCGTTTCGCTAACAGCAGAAGAAGGATTAAACATTCTTCTCGCATTAGCCGCCGATGATGATGATGATATTGATCCTGATGGTCTCTTGGTGAACTCTGGCTTAGGATGGTTATGACCTCCTTTATAGATGATCTCAGTGATCTGTCCATCAGAAGCAGTCTCAACAATCTTCTTGGAGACACAATTGGGATACGTACACTTGAAGTAACTCCTCGGGTTCTCGCTCTTCTTCACTTGTTTCTGGCCGTATTTTCTCCAGCCATAACCATCCTTAGAGTTCCTACTCACCATATACGATGGTACCTTGACCTGGCGGTCGGATCCAAAACTCTGCGCAGCAATCTCACGAGGAACCGGATCCTGCTTCTTCTGGAGATCTTGAACACCATAAGCTCCTTGCAGAGCCTGGAAAAAAAGAAGAAGGAAACAAGTTTGGTTCAGTACAAAGGAAGTGTATCTGCCTTGTTTTTTTTTGTGTGAAAGATGTCTCAAAATCCGCTAAGGGGAAAACGCATACAGAAGAAGCGTTTGACGGTTGCGGTTGCGGCTGTAGCTGCCAGGGAAAATCTGAGTGGTTGTTTGTTCCGTTGAAGCCTTGATATGGAAACGCTCCTGTTGTCGGAGATATCAAACTCTGCAAAAGTAAACACAAGACAGAGAAAAACTCGGATATGTTAGTTTAAAGACAGAAGGAACAATACAGAACATAATAGCAAAGGGATCTGGATTTGATTTTTATTTGGTTTCTTACAAGCTTGAGTAGTTTACGCGAATCGTATAAAGAACAAACATGAAACTCTCGTTTTGTGATTTGAAGGAAAAAATAGGTTGCCGATTTTCATGGATTTCAAAATGAAAAAAAAAAAGGATAAATTTTTCAAATAAAGAATAGTTTTTTTTTCCCATAAATAGATGAAACGATTACGAAAAATCGAAGCTTTACATGTGAGGAGCTGAGAAGAAGAGGAGAATCAAGCAAATCGGAGAACGCAAAATGAGAAGATTGGGAAATCGGAAGCGGAGGCGGTTGCGCCGTCTTGAACTTGGGTAAACCCGATCCGGTTCTCTCCGGGTAATAACCATCACTCTGATACAACGAAACCGACCCGGTAACACGAAAGCCTTCGTCTTCTTCGTAGCAGTCAACGCCGGAAGAAGCAAGGAGGTCGGTGAAAGAAGTCGAAGACATGGTCTTAATAAAAGGAGACAACTTTAAAGCTCTCACAGAACAAAAAAAAAGGATTTGCTAAAAAAAGAAAGGAAAAAAGACAAACTTTTTTTGCAGAGAAATGATCTATGAAAAGAGGATAAAGATGTTGAAGAAAGGATTGGGTAAAGACGACGACGGTGGCGTATCGAGCAAGGTTTTTCTATCTTCCACATTTTGTCTTTTTCCGCTTGGCCTAAATATTAACTTTTTTATATTTTAATATTTATATAAAAATGGTTGACCAATGCCAATGAGATATTCTTTTTATTATGTGGGTCGTCTCCAAAATCGTGATAAATCTTCAGGTGTGAAACCGCGTGTTAAAGGGTCTCTTTCGTCATCGGCTATGATTAAGACCAACACATTAACCAAACCGGGATCAATTGAACCAAAACATCCAACCGTCGGTTATACATACCAGGTAACAAACAGTAACATCATCTAACATCTTTAAAGACAGACAAAGGCAAAAACACTTTCTTTTCTCATTTCTTGGCAAAAGAGATGACCATTGGATTCTGGGGAGTGATCTTGAAACCTTGAAGAGCTTGCATAGCCATGGAAGATTGAACATAGTCTTCGTATTCCACAAATGCGATCCCGGGTTTTGCGTCGATCATTCTTATCTCTTTGAAACCCGGGTACTGTGTGAAGAGAAGCTGAAGCATCGTGCTTGTTGTCTCGTGTGGAAGATTCTGAATGAAGAGTATGTTGTTTGGTGGCATCGCTTCTTGCCCGTTCGGCTGGAACGAAGGCTTTATTAAGACACAGAGACAAAACGAAAAAATCATCATCATCAGCTTCAGATACAATAAAAAATATATAGGTTAATGTTATGGAGAAGCTCAAGGGATGCAACAATGGAACCAGAAGATTGTTCTGAAGGAGGTGAGAACAAGAACACTTACCGCCGCAGTGGCTCCGTTCTGGGAAGGTGGGCCATTAGCCATGTTTGGTCGTTGGGTTTCCTCACGCTTCCTTTCAACTGAAAGTAACAAATGTAGTTTGTAAAAACTTTAGATGCAATCAGGCAAGTGGAAGTTTTGAAGTTTATCATTGAATCAAATATCTCAGAGACAAAATGCAGAGAGTGAAAAAAAACAACAGTACCTTTCTCTTCTTGCTTCCTCTTCTTATCTTTCGGAACGAAAGTTCCTTCAGCTTTAGTGATACAATCTGACTTTGCTTTTGCGTATTGTATGCGCTGCACTCAAAAGACCACACATTTAAAACTTTTTAAACACATATATCAACCTGACTAGAAGCAGTTGAGGCAAGATTTTAGCTATACAATGCATATAACATACAGATCCATAGATTCTGACAGCAGGCAACGCAAGATAATGTGATGAAGATGGGATTATAACCATAAAAAAAACACAACAAAAATCTAAAACACACACATACACAACTGATGAAAGATTAGGAATGGAAGATGGTCCAATCGATTTTATATAACAAAGAGAAGATGAGATGGATAAACTCAGAGATGATTGGATACTGACCATTGGCTTATCATAGAAGGGGAAGTTTTGCATCTGACGGACGGCATTACTAGCAGCTGTGACTTCACTAAACGCAACCCAAGCTTGTCCCCGGAGCTTTGGAGTCTTCAAAGCAACCACATCAAGTATCCTCCCAAACTGAGAGAACAAACAGTAAAGAGATCTCTTCAATTCTGGAAAACAAAAACCAATGTTAGATAAGGCCTAAAAGCATGAAATTGATACTCCCCTTAGTCAACACTAACTTCTCCCCTAATATCCAGAGAACTGGACTTGAATCGCAAAACCAGAGACCATAAACATAACCTCGTCACTAGATTTCAATACGATTCGGAAACCCTAAAAGTTCGAAACGAACACTCTATAGCAGCTAAAAACAAGCAAAAAAATCTAACACGTATGAGATGGAATAAGCTGGAATAGAAAAAAACTAACGGGGAATCAAGAAAGCAGGTCATGGATTTTTGAAAATCTACCGAGTTTCTCGAAATTAATTGACGAATTCAGATAGAGAGGAGAGAAATTACCTTCTTTCTTGATCTTCTCATTGAGGTTTTGGATGTAGATTGACTGATTCGGTGGGATATCTGCCGTTAACATATTTCGACTGTGCTCCGCGAAGACGATGACTGACGATACCGAGCCTGAGAAATTTTCGCGAGAGACCTAATGGGAAGGAACGACGAGAGACGAAAAGAAGAGTATAAAATAATAATTTTGCTTTGTTTTCAATTCCAGACTTTGAAAACGACGCCGTCTCGTTTGTTGTTCGATGAATTTCCGGTTTTTTTAATCTGGACCGACCGGACCGGTTTGAATCTGACCGTCAATCGAATCAGTAAATCGGATTGTATCGTCAATGTAGATAAGACTTTGAAATATAATTCTAGAACTTATAGAATCCACATATGTAATTCTCAATAATATAGTAATCAATAAGATTCTTTTTAGGAAACGGATTAGTTACCGAAAGGTTAGTGTAGGACCGTGCCTTAAGGTCACCATGAGTCAGTGCCGTGCTTCAAGGTTTGGGGAAAAAGGCAATTGCCTAAGGTCACAGTGAAATGAAAAAAATTGGAAAGTCACATTTTATTTAAAGTTAGGCTTATGAATTTAGCTCAACATTATGTGTTGGGTTTTTTGTTTAAAAAGTACATCACATTAAATCTTTTGTTGTTATAAAAGAGATTGAATCGTATGATAATCATATTTATAGAGAGTGAGTTGATTTTAAAATTTAATTATGTAAATTTGATAAGATTTTAAAGAAAAAAATAGTTTTTTTATTTTTATTTTTGCACTTTTCAAGACACGTTACATTTTCTTAAAAATTTAATAATAAAGTCCACATTTTTTTTTTAATTGCCTTAAGCCTCTGCGAGTTTAGGCACTGACACTGACAAGAGTAATGTCATCCCCATATGATTGTTTGTCGAGGCGGCACTCTCACCGTATGATCCGGTAGATTCATTTTCAAGGTCTTCTTCCTCATCTGTGTGATCATCAGATCCATGTGTGCCATCAACAGTCATTTCCATCATCAGTTCCCTCCGTTCCACTACCACTCTCTTATGAGTCAGGAATACAAACCGGGTGACAAGGAACCTTCCTACAGACATAGACTATTTTATGTAGCTAGAAGTCAGTGTCTCTAGAAATAAGAACTGATAACTGTTTTAATTGAAGCAGTAAATCACATCAACACAAGTTACAAATATGATATTGATGTTGCTAACGCGCATATGAGTCTCACAAGTAGAGGCGTACCCACATAGAGAGATGGGTGGTCACTTGACCCGGTTAATTATAAGATGTTAAAGTTTTTAACTGTATACAATAATAAAATAATAGCTCAGCTGGCTAAGTTTCCTTTGATTGAAATGAACCCTCACCAGAGTTTGAATGTCCCCCAATCTGCACTTAGTAGAATTTTTGTTTTATTTTATACCAATAATAACAATATTAAAACTAGTTTATGACCCGGTAAACATATTTTCTTGAACCGTCACTGCTCACAGGTATCACTTATAGTCCGAATTAATGATGATACTGGGTTTCGGGGTCTTCAGAAATTACGGTTTCGTCTTAGAACCTCTTGGTAATTGGCAAAAAAGTAAGATAACGTATTAGGGCTTTTCCCGATATTCGTTTTCCGCCTATCTTTCAGAAAATCCCGCCCATCAAACAAAAAAAAAAAGGTATAAATAACGTATTAGGGCTCATCCGATATTTGTTTATAGAGAGAGCAAAAAACAGAAGTTGCGAGAATGAGACGGTGCTTGAGGAACAAGATAGTGATGATGTTCAAAAACAGAGGGTACTGCCTCAATAGCGGTGCCCTAGACGAGATGCTATTCTACGCCAAGCATTTCCGCCACAACGCCGAAGAAGCTGACGAAGCCGAAGAAGCTATCGAGATTCTGCTCGATCACCTGCAGGAACCGCGTAACCATGATGATTGCCTCTCTCTTTTATATAGACTGCTGCTTATCGATTCTGATATAGAGTTGGGATTTTTGTGAAAAAAAGTGTTTGCAGTTAAAAGTTCCATAGTCGATGCGGAATCGATCCAAAGAGTGATCCAAAGATCCAAGGAATCTAACAGTAATGCTTCTTCGTTGGTGTTCATCGACGCTTTCGTGGTGCCAAAGTATCGATATGATGATGTCACGAAGCGGTTTATCATCGTGTAAGGCTCTTCTCCTCTTTCATTGTTCCTTGATGCGATATAAGATTTGTTTTGTAATTGTAATTATATTTGTTTTCCAGGGATCCGCCTCCTGTTCACGGTGGGGCTTGTGCAAAAACAGAATTATACAGAGAACGATTCATGTTGCTGCAGCAGAGAGTTTCTCGCTCAGATCATTTTTCTAGGCCAACATTTGACCCTGAAACGTCGCAGTTCAACAACAATGAGGTTGGTCTTACCTTTCTTTTTCTCTTTTTTTTTGTGTTAGTTGCTGGAAAAAAAACTAAGGATGTTGTTTGCAATGTAGAAGAGAGGGATAAAACACTCAAGAGGTATCCTGGAAACGACTTCTTTGGAGATGGAATGGTAGTTAACAAAGAGATGGTAAACACTTGAGTCCTCTATGGAGATTGAGATTGTTGTAAGGCAAGTCACAGAAGAAAAAAAAAAATATGTATCTTCTTTTTGGCATCTGATCACAGATTAGACTTGCGGCACTAGAAAGACGAGCGGTGAAGGACACATTCGTCGTATTGTCTGACATCTGGCTGGATGACCAAGAGGTGAGTTAGAGAGTTACCAAACTGCTGTATTTCTAGCATCAATCTGTGTTTAAAGAGCATAGCATTGGCCAAAAACTATATGTGTTGTTCCATGATGAAGGTTCTCGTGGAGCTAGAAACGGTCCTTGATGGTTTTGAACGTGTGGAGATTGTGTTATTCCGACAAGATCTTGTGTACCGGATGCGCCGTTCATGCTTAATAACACCTTCCTCAGAAGAAACTGATGACCCATTTCAGCACGTAAGTAAAACATCTCTCGTCTCCCTTATTTTCCAACTTTCGATTTTTTACAGTTTTAACGGGTAATCTGAAAAATGTGTTGTCTCAGCTTGCCTCCACAATAATTAATCAGAGCCATCTATGTCCCCTGCCTCTTCTGGTGCAGCCCATCATTTGGAACTATGATCACTGTCTTCGACTATACCCAACTCCACATACGTTAATATTCTTAATTCGGTCGTATTCTAGATTAAATTCTACCTAATTTGGAAAAAATAAAATAAAAAGGATTTATGGTGTTTTAAAACAGATTGTATTAGCTGACAAGAGTGAGCAAAAGGAGTGCAAGTTTGGGGAAACAACATGTTTCAATCCAGGCTCCTTTTCAGCTGAGAGCACCTTCGTTGTGTATCGACCTTCTACACAAGAAGTGGAACTACTCTCTGCTCTGTGATTCTCTTTTCAGACAAAAAAAAGCATGAGCTTAATATATAACTTTTCGTGTTCCTCGTCTTTGCTTCTCAGTTGTATTCTTATCGTCTCCTACATCATGTCCTTAGTTTATCCAAATTTACTCATAACTTTATAAGTCAATTCAATCTTTCATAAATTCAAGATGATTGATTGCATCCTCAGTGCCATTTTATGTGAGAGGAGGTGATTGAATCAAAAGGCAATGAGGATGCAATGTACTACAACAATTAAATGTCTTTTGGTCACATTTTCCTTTACAGTGAGAAAAAAGAAATTGAGGATTTTTTTTTCAGTTTCTTCCTTGAAGAAACATAGCGACCATTGCGACCACTAGAGAATGATCGATGGATCCTGGGAATATCGTTAGTCGGAACTTGCTTCTCCCTACGTAAATCTGCCTCAGCTTGTACATCAAACTCGTCTGCCAAGGAACAGAGTAAATAAATCTTTAAGACGTTTTTTTCAGAATCCAACAAAACCAAATGAACAAAAAAGTGTTGAATGTGTCTCTACAATCGTTAAGGCTTAGATGCTTTACCATAACTACATCTCACGTATTCAACCGGAAACATGATCCAAGCAGAGTATAAATGTATAATATGTTCTTCTTGTCTTAGTTTACTCAAAAGCTCTAGAAAATTTGAATAGAGATGGTAATGAGGGGGAGTTAGTTTTGTTTTACCTGTGCAACAATGGAATCTTGACTGTAAATGGTACAAGATTTCTGAAAGGGGCAACCTTTGATGACAAGATGTTGCGGCGACGACTCTCCAGCAGCAATGGTATTATTGCCTGCAAACGAAACCTCTAACTCTGTTTTGCTGAATCTGTTCGTTGTCCGCTTCACCGTCAGAACAAGCTCCTTACGCTTTTCTACATCTCCTTTATGCAATTCCCACATTCCATTCTACATTCCAACACAAATACACACACAGAGAGAGAGAGAGAGAGAGGTCTTATGTTAATATGTATATCCCAAAATCCAAACAATTGAAAATGAAATTTCAGTTCTTTAGAATTTCACATGTGCATCAATCAAAATCAGGAAATTGTTTAGAAGCTATAGCAGTTAGCTATAATGGGTTTTTAACAAGCAAACTATATAAGAGAAGTGAAATCGATGAAATTGGGGATCAAATCGCCGGAATTATAGTGCTTACGTTGAGACGGGAGATGGAGTAAAGCGGAACCCCGGAGGAATCGAGGAGTGATTTCAGGGAGGAAGAAGATTTGCGGAGGATGAAGACGAGATGGTCGGAGGAATCGGCAAAGCCGAGATCGCCGGAGGAAAGGCCGGGAAGCTTTTTGGAGGCGAAGAGATCGACTGGTATTCGCCGGAGATCCTCGGTGTCGGGGTGATAGGGAGTTTCTGAATCCGCCATTCACATAGTCTAATTCTAACAGTCAGAAGCGGAAGGTAGAAGAAGAAGAAGAAGAAGACGACGACGACCAAGTGAGGCTGCTTATGTTCAACGCCAAATTGTTTTTTTTTTCTTTTTTTTTTTGGTCAACACGCCAAACTGTCGTCGAAAAGGATCAATCAAATTTCTGGGCCCAATACATTTTCTTCAAATACACAATCTTAAGAAAATACTTATGTAATAATAATACGCTTTTTTCTCTTATAATCTCCTAGAGTCCTATATATTAATTGAGAAGTATTTTTAAAAAGTACTTTTATTTTTTTAAATATTTATAGTAGTATCATTTCACTGATATATTCTATTCTGAAAGGATCAAATTTAAGACATCGAAAATAGCATAATCACACACAACCACTTTCACAAAAATACTATATATGTCTGTCCATCAACTTTTTTTATATAAGACATTCTAATATTTTAATTTTATATGTTTTAACAAAGAAGTAAAAGTAATAATTCCACAATTAGCTAATTAATATCTAATCATGATTTTTTTTAATTATTGCTATATTAGGTAATAAAATTAGAAGTTAATTATATATTTATTCTTATTTTAGGTAATAAAATTAGGTAATCAATTTAGCATTATATTTTGATGTAATTAATATTATAGTTTAGTAATCAATTAATAAAAAATACATATTATGCACAAATTAAAAAAATTAGTTCCGCTTTGGAGGGATCAAACTTAAGACATCGAAAGCAGCATAATCACACACAATCACTTTCACAAAGATATTGCATATATGTCCATCAATTTATTTTATATAAGGCATTCTAATATTTTAATTTAATATGTTTTAACAAAGAAGTAGAAGCAATAATACCAAAATTAGCTAATTAATATTTTATTATAATTCTTAATTATTTTTATATTAGGTAATAAAATTAGAAGTTAATTATGGATTTATTCTTATTTTAGATAATAAATCAATTAATAAAAAATACATATCATGCACAAATTAAAGAAATTAGTTCCGCTTTAGGGGTCAAGCTTAAGACATTGAAAGGAGCATAATCATACACAACAACTTCCACAAAGATATTTCATATGTCTCCATCAATTTCTTTTATCTAAGGCATTCTAATATTTTAATTTAATGTTTTTAACAAAAAAAAAAGTAGAAGTAATAATACCACAATTAGCTAATTAATACTCCCTCCATTTTTTTAAGTGTCGTTCTAAACTTATTTTTTTGTTTACAAATAATTGTCGTTTTCAGATTTCAATGCATATTTATGATAGATTTTCCAGTTTTAACCCTATTTTTTAAGCTTATTAATTGATCATATCAGATAAAATAGTGTATTAATTAAGGGGTAAAACAGAAAAATTAGTTGTTTTCTTAATATGTGTGAAGCAACCTAAAACGACAATTAAAAAAAACGGAGGGAATATTTAATTATGATTTCTTAATTATTAGTATATTAGGTAGTAAAATTAGAAGTTAATTATAGATTTATTTTTATTTTAAGTAATAAAACTAGGAGTTAACTATACAAATAATTTATTCTTATTCAAATCAATTTAACATTAAATTTTGATGTAATTAATATTATAGTTTAGTAATCGATTAATAAAAAATATTAATATTAAATAAGCTCATATACCGTGATCATGGCCCAACTATTAATAGTATTATATGATGTTTAATTTTTAAATTAATTTACTTAACAATCAAATTACATTATGTTTCGTAAAATCTATAAAAAAATATACTAAATTATTAATGTTATATAAAACTCATATACAATCAATTATATTATTTTCATATGTTATTACCTAGTACTTATGATAGAAGAAATTGCCACATCTACCAACTTTTTGGTTAGTTTTGTTTTTAAAAGTGGAGTCACAATTTTTTTGATTCACAGCCTTACACACAAGTCTTTAAACATCTTCATCTGGTGGTACAAAAAAACTAACCGGTAAGACCATTTAGTGTTACTCAAACTCCTCCTCATCGCTGTCTCTATAACCATTCACATCCTCTGCATAACCTTCAAACTCGTCGTCTCCAAGGACCATTCTCACATGTCTTTCTGAACTCTCCTCGTCTTTTGATTCATCAGATGCTTCACTCTTCTCTTCTTCATCTTCCTCATCATCATCTTCTTCTTCTTCTTCTTCCTCCTCTTCAGAGATCTCTTCTGGATAATCGTTTCTTGGATGAGCATCAGCTGAGTCATACAAAGATAAACAATCACACTTCTTTCCAAACATTAAAAATATCAGGAGCAAAGAGATCATTGTACTATCAAATGGAAAGAATGCCCCATTTGACTGCAGGGAACATAAAATGAAAAGTGTGAAAAACGCAAACGCCATAAACCAAAGCAGAACTCCGAGCGTTTAAGAAGTTAAGCATTTGGATGGTAAGTGTACCATTTGAATCATCAGAGTCGTAGTCTGACTCATCAGATCCATCGCAGAATTCTTCATCCTCCTCGACTATGACTCTGAAAATAAAAAAACCCCAAGAACCCAAATTAGCAAGTGACAAAAGAGACAAACACGAAAAAGTAGAAGAGTTCTCAGAAAGAAAGAAAGAAAAAAAATACGCACAGAGGAAACTGGTGCTTAGAGCTGTCTTCACTGATATCCATCTCATCGTTTACCGCATAGTAATAATAAACGTACTCTTCGGTATGACTAGAATGGATGTCAGCTTCAATCTCTTCAGCTGCTGTTGGAATACACTCTCTAAGGAGAGGCAAGAAACTAGCCAGCATTTTCTGGTCCTCCAAGGATGTAAACCTAGAGGAAGAGAGAAAACAA
Organism: Alliaria petiolata; assembly: GCA_020283515.1. Taxonomy (NCBI): domain Eukaryota; kingdom Viridiplantae; phylum Streptophyta; class Magnoliopsida; order Brassicales; family Brassicaceae; genus Alliaria; species Alliaria petiolata. The sequence continues at coordinate 362,268 of JAHZTW010000035.1, read as the reverse complement.
AACCCTTAAAATTACTGTTTTTCTTCAAGCACAGCTAAACATTTTCTGACTCAGATCTTAATTACAAATGCATAATTACTAGAGAACTTACTCTGGTGCATTGTCTGCTCTTTCTTCAGCATCAACACGAATAACGTCATAGAAATTACATTTCTCATGAAGTTCTTTATCATGGATGCCTTCCTTGTTTCCCTTCCTACTCCTCCATATTTGCTCAAACCGAGCATTCTGTGCAGCCGTCTAACAGATAGTGGAAATTTTGATTAATTGATTACACAAGTCTCGAGTTAGCTTCTTAAAATGTTACTTAGATCTTATCCTAAGATGTTAATCTCAGAACAACTGTATGAAAGAAATGTTCATGACCAAGAGCTAGATATCTGTTGTTGTTGTACAGCTTTTGTCAGGCGCTGTTCCTTTCTCTGCAGGCCCAAAAAAAGAAAAGGAACTTAAGCTATCGTTCGAGATAGAGAATCTGGAAACAGGACTAAAAAACTAAATGAAACAACATACATTGTCTTTCTTGAAAGCAAATTTCCGCTCCTCAAGCTTTCCTTTACTGCAACTGTGCTCATTAAGATCAGACTCCTGAAGAACACAGACAATGACGACAATCAGTACATACAAAACAGCAACATGCAAGGTTTATACTTTAACAAGAACACTCACAAAGAAAGAGTGGATAATGTCAATCGTGGTTTCAGAGTCGGTGACTGTCTCCAAATGCCGCACTAGCACCTTCTTGGGCTTCACATCCTCTGTCACAGAAGAACATGAACAACATTCAAGTTTCAGAGAGAGAGAGAGAGAGAGAGAGAGAGAGAGAGAGAGAGAGAGAGGGTGAGAGTGAAGAAACTTACAGAAAGCATCGAGTGGAGACTGTCCTACTTTACGCTTAACCCTAACAATCACAGGCTTCTCTCCTACCTCATTCGGAGTCGAAGAGCTTTCACCCACCGCAGCCATGGTGAAACCACCGCCAATTCAAGAATTCTACAGTGAGGTTTGTTCTAAACAGAAAAAAAAAACATCAAACATTTATTCCTCAGCTACTGTGAAATTCGCAGCTAACTCATTTGCTTCTCACACCGAGAACAAAGGCAAAAAGAGTCCACTTAATTTCGAAATAGTGCTATATTTTTGTTTTGCCTGTTTAAAAAAAAACACAACTTCATAATCAAAACCACTAAAACATTATTCTGAATCCTGAAAAAAAAAAAAAAAGCAATGGCTTCTGGGTACAAAACCTTTGCTAGTAGAATCACTCATACGACGAGACATATGTTTTTCTAGAGATTAAAAAAAAAAAAAAATCACATTCACTACTACACATTGTAAGACACTTAAAGATTTCTGGGTTTGTCTAGAGCATTGAACATGGAGACTCTCTATACTATGATCTTTTAACTGAACCTTTTAAGTATGGACATTTCTGAGTATTGTGAACAGAGTACTATGATAACCAGTCTTTACAACTAAGGAATCATCTTTCAAATCCCGTTTGATGTACCAAGAAAGAGAGACGAGAAGAAGATGGAACAGAGAGAGAGAGAGAGAGAGAGAGAGAGGAAAGTCGCGTACCTTCGAATCGTTGTCTGCTGAGTTTCCGGAGTCGGAGTCCCAGTCGCCGGAAACTTCAGGGTCAGGGTTGTGGTCGCCTGAGACGGAGGGTCTTCGAGAAGAGAAATCGAGAAAGACTCGCGCAAAAACGCCTAAACAGACCAACCCTAAAATTTGATTAACCGATTTGGTAATATTCGGTTAAAAATCCGGACCCAACCGAAAAAACCGTATTTCTTAAGAATCCGATTGGGTTATTTGGGATACCCAAACCCGAACCCGCCTGAGAATTAATCACGTGTGCTTTTGGATAAAACGACGTCGCCACTGAACAAACAAAAATCAGGATATTGGGCTTAGTAGGCCCATAAAAAATATGGATCATACGGGGAAGATTATATGAAATGCTCATTTGTCTTCTTCACCAATAAACGAAGAGATGTTTTTACATCAGTTTAAAGGTTGATAATCAATCTATTAGCGAAGTTACATAATCAATCTATCTTAATAAAAATTCATATTCAGTCGAAAAAAAAAAAAAAAAATCAATCTATTAGCGAGGTATTCTAATGGGACGCATCGTTTAAATTTCGCGTATTTCGTTCTGTCGTCTTTAATTAGTATGGATTATGTAATTTCGCATAGTTTAAATTTCGTGATGTTTATGTTCGATATCTGATGAGAATGTAACCGAGTACTTTAAGAGAATGTAACCGGAGTAAACCGGAAAAATTGGATCAACAAGGTCGAGAATCGAGATGGTTTTATTGCTGTGAGTAGGATAATTTGTTTGCTAAATTAGACCATGAACAATGGTAGTTCTTAAGTAGATTTTTAAAATAAAAAAAAATATTAAAATTAAATGAATAGTGAAGACTTGATTTGTATTCCCCTCTTAGTCTTTTCCATTTTCCTAGTTTGTAGGATCAACAACTAACTCATCCTCTCTTTATTTTTCCTTTAGTGCAGAGCCGTGCCTGAGATAGTCGGGGTCCGATACAAAATTTCAAATCGAAGCCTTAAATAGTGTATAAAAAAATTTCAAATTATTAAAATTGATTTTTACTTTAAGAAAAAAATTTAAGGCTCTATTCAAATGTTTCATATGTGTTTGTTTAAGCACGGCTGTATTTAAGTCACACGAGTTCTTATGAAAGGAAGATGGAGAGAAAAATTGTAGAAACTTGTCTGTTATTAATCCTTGACTGAGACCTCTAAATTCTAATGATCTTCGTAAACTCTGTTTAAAAATAGTAAACAAATAGAGATGTACTTACGCAAAATAAAAATAAAAATAAAGTGTGTCTCGATTTTAATGTTAGGTAGTTAGCAATTGTTTAGTTTGGCGATATTAAATGTGTTAATAGTCTTCGAAACAAAAAAAGAGAGGTGAAGATAAGCCGAATTGGCAACTGGAGTAACACTGGAGTTGGTGTCTTAATTATGAAATTATTGGAAATTATCTGATGAAGAACAGACAGTTGGACATCATCAACCTACGAGATACGACTTCTTTCCTTTTTGCTGTCTTTTACATTCTTTCTCGTATTTTCTTCATTATTTTTCGCAATGAGAAATTTTATTATCTTAAATATTATAGACTCCCAAGTAGATATTGTATTTGTAGGAAAGTTGGTCAATGACGGGCGAGTCGGTTTCGATCCTAAACCTTTAATGTTCAATCATAAAAACGTGAAAAGAGAATGAAAGTATCATCAATCACGATTTTTAATTTAGTTGTGAACATTATATAATTTTCTTGTATATATTTATATGCCAATTGTGAATTAGTAAATTTTATTATATATCAGGAATTTGAATAATTGTGCGGCCGTACAAATTAATTGGGTAGACTTTTAATTAAATAGTAGTTGAATATGATCTATCATTGTGTAAAGTACAAATAAATGAGCAAATGTAGCGTTGAATTATAGCGTCATATTTATTCCTTCCAATACGTGTTATGTTGTAAGTATTTCTAATAATGTTGAATTTGTAAAATTTAAATATGCTTTTTTATATATTATTATATTATAATTATAATATATATATTTGGTATAGTTGAAATTTAAAACTTTAAATGAAAACGAAAAAAGAGACGGGAAATTGCAGTTTATAAATTTGTCTAATGTTAATTGTTATTGTATCATCATCTGGATTTAAATTCGATATAGTTTATCTACATATCACAAAACAAAAATGAAAACAAAAAAAAATCATGTTAAGATGAAAGGAAGAGATACACATGGCATACGTACGGGCCTGTTCGGCATGGTGTTGCTACGACTACTTGGTTGCAAGTCCTCAGTTCATCGAGTTCCACATTACCAAACAGTCTTAAAGGGTACGTACTACATTATGCGAAAATAAATTTTGGTTAGCTATTATATTCTGTAAATTTTTCTTTAGAACTCAAAGGTTTTACATAAGTAGATTACGGATTACCACTCTTTGTTTAGGTACTAGAAGGTTTAAGAGTGGCTGTTGTATGTTTCTCGGATATTAATTGATAATACCGTATTAAGATCTTCTGCTGGAGTTGAATATTGCAGTTTTGTATTCGATGTTTGCGAGATTAGGTTGCGCAATTGCTCAATAACATGAGTGGATCCAAAAATTTATTTAGTGTGGGACACATAATATAAAAAATGTAGATTATGGACGCTTACATGGTTAAGGGAAAACAAAAATTAGTGTGAGCCACATGGCATACCTTAACTACATGGGCATACCTTAACTACATTAACATGCACTTACGAACACATAGCAAATAATCAAAATTTTGCGAGAGGACTAATTAAACATACTGAGATCGACTGTCACATGGTTCATGATAGTCTCCAAGAAAATGTTTTAAACCTTCTTCAGGTTCGGACAGGGTTACAAATTGTTGATGTGCTACAATTCAAGGTTCTTATAGGCATATAGTTTTTATATCTTGTTTCCATTTTATGAAAAAATGTTAATGTACGTAATGACGCATATATATGTAATTTTAACCATCTTTCTCGTTTGTACATTAAAGTGTTCTATGTAAACATTTTACTTTTAATGGAAAAAAACCAGATTCTTAACTAATAATGTTTTCTCTGGTAACACTCACGCCTAATGTTTTGCCTAGATAGGCTTTCTATCTAATTAGCGACCTCCCTAACTCTCCTATTTTATCTTTCGTTTCGTTTACTCATGATTAAGTTTGTGTTTTGTTTTATATAATGAGAGACTAATTGAGTATTTATTAATAGCCAAAGCTTTCTCCAAAAACATGGCTGAAAATCAGAGCCGGGCCTGGACATATACTTATAAAACATAGGTATAGGATCCAAAATTCTTGAAATTTTTTTAGGGCCCAACTTGTTTTAAATATTTTAGGGTCCAATTGTTTTTCTAATACCCATTTAAAAAGCACAATACAAGATATTTATTTGATAAAAAAAAATCAAAAATATATTTAACTAAGAACACCAATTGCCGACTCATCCTTGAAGAGAAATCGTCGTCTCATCGCCGGCTCATCGCTTGAAGCATACACCAAACTGACTTTGTGACTCACACTCGTTGCTTGTTTTCAATTTCTTTGGTGTTTGTTTGATTTAGTTCTCAAAGGTTAAAGGTACAAACTTTTAAAGTTTAAATTCAATTTTGTTCTACATGTATGTTTATGCTTTTCAATCGTTAGTTTAAACAGACAAGATGACTCACTGGCTTTTTATATTTTTCAATTTCAGAATAATGAAGTCAAGATATGACTGTGGATATGTGAAACGAAACAAGAAGAAAAGAGAAGAACGACTGACAAAATCTCTATCCGGTTCTATTTTCAGGTACTACTACAAAAAACCAAAATCTCTTAGAACTGCTCAAGATAGTGAAACTGTCAAGGCTGTTGGGATAGATGATGAACATTGTGAGACTTTTAAGAAAGGAGAAGAAGATGAAAGTAGAATGGAATGTCCTAGCAAAGAGCAAGAAGCGAATGATAACATGGCTGAGAAAGATGATGAGGATGTTGATCAAAATGCAGAGGGTGTGCATTATGAGGATGTTGATATCTTGGATCCTGCAAATTGGGGAAAAGTTGATCAAAGGTTGAGGGATTTTTTGGTTGAAAAGGGTCCTCTAGCACGACCATCTCCTGATTTTAGTTTTCCCAAAAACAAAAGTGGTAGACACTTTTCGCATAAGCACTACAAAAGACGTATGAAGAATGGGGATACACAAGATAGACATTGGATTGTCTATTCAAAAAAGTCAGAGAAAATATATTGTTTTTGCTGCAAGTTGTTCGGAGGGAACAAAGATATTACTCAGTTGGCTGGCACAGGATTCAAGGATTGGAACAATGTTCAAGTAAGGCTTAGCCAACATGAAAGTAGTCATTGTCACATTATGAGCATGAACCGTTGGATGGAGCTAGAGTTGAGATTGCAGAAAAATCTCACGATTGATAAGCATGTCCAAGAAGAAATCAAGAAGGAGAAAAATCATTGGAGAGAGGTTTTATTGAGATTATTTGCACTAGTGAAGACTTTGGCTAAATGTAATATATCGTTTCGTGGAAGCAATGACAAGATTGGTCAGAATAACAATGGAAATTTTCTTAGCTTTATTGAAATGTTTGGAGACTTCGATCCAGTAATCCGAGAGCACATCAGGCGGATTAAAGGAAGAGAAATTCATTATCACTATCTTAGCAACAGAATTCAGAATGAACTAATAGCAATGTTGGGATCTGAGATGAAGCTAATGATCATTAAGAAAATTCAAGATGCTAAGTATTTCTCTGTTATTCTTGATTGCACTCCAGATATTAGTCATAAAGAGCAAATGTCTCTTATTATTCGTTGTGTGGATGTCTCAATGGAGTTAGCTCAGGTTGAAGAATTTTTTATTCAGTTCTTGGAAGTTGATGATAAATCAGGGAAAGGATTGTTTGATCTACTTTGTGATACATTGGTTGATCTTCCTTTGGACATTGATAATGTGAGAGGACAAGGGTATGACAATGGATCAAATATGAAGGGGAAAAACAAAGGAGTGCAAAAGAGATTGCTTGATATTAATCCAAGAGCCTTTTATACGCCATGTGGTTGCCATAATCTGAATTTGGCACTTTGCGATATGGCTAAGTCATCTGCAAAAGCGATGGATTTCTTTGGGATCATCCAGCGTTTATATTGTTTATTTTCACCTTCTACAACTAAGTGGGATATATACAAGAAAATGGTAGGAGGTCCTACACTTAAACCTTTATCTGATACTCGCTGGGAAAGTCATATTGAAAGCATTAAAGCCATACGTTTTCAAGCTCCAGAAATCCGAGATGCTCTGTTGTACTTGGCTGAAACCAGTGAAGATCCTCAAACCCGGAGTAATGCTGAATGTCTTGCAATAAGTGAAACGCACGGAATCGGAGGATTTGAATTTTTGTTTGGTATGGTTATATGGTATGAGATTTTGGCTGCCATTAATACCGTAAGCAAGACTTTGCAGGCTGAAGATATTGACATTGATGCTGCTATTACTCAACTGAAGGGGTTAATCTCATTTTTTCAGAACTATAGAGAGAAAGGTTTTGAAGAAGCAAAAGCTGAAGCCAAAAAGATTGCAGTTGTTATGGATATCGAACCTATTTTTCATGTGAAAAGGAAGCGTGTTATTAAAAGGAGAGCACATTTTGATGAGGAGCCAAGACAAGTTGATGGTGAAAATGTTGTTCTCAGCGAGGAAGAGAGTTTCAGGATAGATTATTTCATCAAAATCATTGATCAAGCCCTAGTTTCTCTTCAAGCAAGGTTAGAACAATTTCAAGAGTATGAGAAAACTTTTGGCTTTTTGTTCGATCTGAGAAAGCTCAATTCAGCAAGCCATGATAGCTTGAAGGCATCATGTACCAACCTTGAAGTTTCTCTGAAACATGGGGGACATTCAGATGTCGATGGAAATGATTTATTCACTGAAATTATAATTCTTCGAGAACTTCTACCAACAGATATCAAGAAGAGTGTTGAAGTACTAAACTTTTTGAAGAGGTACAAGAAGGGTTATCCAAATATATGGATTGCCTATATAGTAATGCTCACAGTCCCGGTTTCAGTCGCCTCGGCCGAAAGGAGCTTTTCAAAACTGAAGTTGATAAAGTCCTACTTACGATCAAATATGTCACAGGAAAGGTTAAACGGTTTGGCCATGCTATCAATCGAAAGAGACATGATCAAAAACCTTGACTATGAAAGTTTGATGGATGATTTTGCTGGAAAAAATGCAAGAAGAGTTATTTTCCAGAATTGATAAATTTTTGTTAAGTTTTAAAATATTGTAAATTTTTTTTTGGCAAATTTAAGCTTTTGTAAGCAACTTTGTGTTTTATGTATTATAAAGGGCCCATAATCTGTATTCCGTATCGGACCACGGATATGTCCGGCACGGCTCTGCTGAAAATGAACGTGGATAATACCAACTTACGGCTTACCAAGCATGTAGCTAAGAGAAAAAGAAGCTTAAATCTTTAAAAACAAAAAAAAACTTAAACCAAGCATGTACGTATATCATACTCATGTTGTAGGTATATTTTCCTAATTACTTACATTAGTTATATACTAAAATAGAATAGGATCCTCATATATGCGGATTTTTAATAAAATATTTTAAATTCATAAAAATAAATTGAAAATAAAATCGAATAATCTGTAAAGAAAAATATTTCTAAATATATATGTTTAAATATTCTTATATGAATTATGTTTATTTTTAATATTTTATCTATAGATATATTAATATATTTATTTATTCTAAAAATGTTGACGAATTAATTATCCTACTTTTATCATAATTAGATTTATCATAATTAAAATCTAGATTAGGATCTGTGTATACGCGGATTTATAATAAGAAAATCGAAACCTAAGAGTTATTTATTTATTTTTATTCTCACTTATTTTCAATTTAAATATTCAAAACACAGAATCTGTTGCAGGTCTTAAGCAACATTAACCCTACTTCTCATATAGTTCACACACTTTGTCAACTATCTTTTTCTGTTACGCTGCGTTAAAACTTGGGTATGTAATTCGAGTCATTCGAGTATATTAACGATCTTCCCATTAACTATTTTTAAACAAATAAAGTCTCTCTTTCTCTTCACATTCATCTCCAGTATATGAATTATCTTCTCCCTAGAGAAGTTATGCTTCTCAAGACTCGCATCAAAAGCCTCTCTACATGATTCTTGCTATCATCCTCATCATTGAGCTCATCATCGTCTAATGACATATCATTAGCATCTAGAATTTCCTTTTGTAATTGAAATATATCATAATTAATCTATTTTTTTTTTTTTTCTTTTTCTTAAATTGAATAGATCTTTTTTTTTTCTTAATTGAAACCTATCTTTTTATTTTTCTTTTTATTTTATTTATTTTTCTTTTTAAACTAATAGTATTTTTCTTTTTCTTTTAAGATTATTATATTTTTTTATTTATAATAAGATTTAAATCAAAACACGTGTTAAAATCTTATTGATTAATTTGTCATGTGTCGCGATCATGTGAATTAACAAGCATCCAACTTTATATGATAAGATACCTAACCTTTTTTGTTCGATTTTTCAAAAATTTATGTTTTTCAAAAACAAAAACATGTCAGGATTATATACAAATCTTTTTTTTTTTTTGATATCAGATTATACACAAATCTATTAACTGAAAAATGTATTGAAATCCTGTAAAAACAAACTACAAGAAAATTTAGTTTATTAGCTGTAAGATTATATTAACTTAATTTCCAGAAGTAAAATAGAAAGTTCAAATAAAATAGAAGTCTAAATCATTTATAAAAAAAAAGGAAAAGTACATAACGCTAGTAAATAACTAAATACTAAAACAAATGGCTAAAATGTTAAAAGGAAAAAAAAGGGAAAAAAAAAGGGCAACATCAGCATTTATATCAACTTTAATTAAACCCCAATTTCCGCTTCCCTTTTTCTTGATTACTAAACTAACCACACCTTCGTTGATTAGAAGATCTTTTCCGTGGGTTTTGTGGAAAAATAGAAATAAATTTATATTTGAAAGTTCCATGTTTTGTCCCGTGAATACTATTGGAAAAATCAGAGAAGAGGTCAATCTTTGGTTTCTAGCTCAGGAAGTTGAATCTGATTTTATGTCATCAAGTGCCCCGGAAAGGAAAACAAAAGGGGAGTGCTGGAAACCCCCTCCGAGGAACTGGGTAAAATGCAATATAGGAGTCGCTTGGTCTAAACATAATTTAGTGGCTGGGTGTGCTTGGGTTTTGCGTGATCATGATGATGAAGTCTTGATCCATAGCAGGAGGGCTTTTGGTGAAGTTCTGAGTTTAGATCAAGCCAAGCTGTGTTGTTTTGCTTGGACAATTGAAAGCCTCGGGTTTCATAAGGTGAATCAAGTTATTTTGGCGATAGAAGCAAAAGACTTGATTGGTGGTTTGATAAGGCCAGAAGCTTGGCCTTCTTTCAAGAAGGAGTTGTGTGTCCTCCATTCTTTTTTGGTTAAGATCTTGGTTTGGAAAGTGGAAGTGGAAGTCAAATAGAGGTGCGTTTCTCATTGCCAATAGTGTTATTATGGCTAGTAGGTCTCAATCGTATGTTGCCTTGGGGGCTCCCGGTTGGCTAAGGCATATTTTTGACTTTGAGAAAAAGTCTGCCTCTGTTTGTTGTTAGTGCTGGCTCGGTTTATGTTGGTCTTGTTTCTGTCGATTCTTTTGGTGTATAGGTGGAAGTATATCTCTAACTGTTGTCCTTCCCTTTCGGTTTCGGTCATGTTTGTCTCCGAGTCTTAATCGACACTTTCCTTGGCTTTAATATATTCTTCAATTGAGAAAAAAAAAAAAAAAAAAAAAACTAACCACACCTTCTTTACTATACAACACTAAAAAATTGTAAAATCAACATAAAATAAAAGAGAAGTCTAAATCATTCATAAATAGGAAAATACATAACCGCTACGTTAAATACTGAAACAAATTACTAAATAGTGAAAAAGGGCAACATCATCAACATTAGTTACCTTCCTTACCACGAAACTAGATAATTATAAAATCAACATAAAATAAAAGATAAGTCTTAATCATTTATAAAAAGGTAAAACCCATATGGTTTCTTAAACATATTTTAATATAAATTTTCTTCTTTCCTCTTTTAAGAACCCATATATTTGATTTTAGTTTTTTGATCTTCCATTGGTAGAACCTAATGGGGTTCTTAAAAAAAAATATATAGTTGGCTCCTAGATAGAACAATCAAGAACCAAAGCTTTTGAGATTTGGATTTGGGTTATGCTGTTAAGCGATCACGAGCAATATACACAAAAACTTTGAAGACAAACAAAAACATTGCAATAACAACAAATTATTCAGCAGAAGAAGAAACAGATCCAATTCCAACAGTAATCCAATGTTGTACAAAACGCAAACCAATTATTTAGCAAGAGCAAGGGCAACTCGTCTTTGGATAGACTTCTCTGAAATGCGCATTAGGTACAACAGATGTCTCAGAACCTACAAAAGAAAATCAAAGCACATAAATCTCAAAGGTAGAGAAGGGCCAAACTTTACAGAGTTTCAGAAACTCGACCAGAATATAGCAATTTCAGTACAAATCGTGCATTGTGTATGTTTTAGTAACCCGAGATGGAAAGAACAAGTTTAAAGACGAGCATAATTTTACTTACTCGTCCATGAATCTTCTCCTCCAATCTCTTTAATGTCTTGGAGACACAATCTTTAGTTGCCTGAACAAACCATTGTCTATTATAAACACCCAACGGGAGAGTAAAACAAATACAATTAAAGCTGCCAAGAATTTTCAGTATCTAGCCAATAAAAGGAATATGACGATGTGATTCTGGATAATAGAATCAGGAAGTAGAGAAAGGGTAACAACGCCATACATACTTGAACTAGGGGAAGAAAAATGGATCAATAACCCATTCAATGAGGTTTACCATCAAATTTTGCATACTGATAAAAACATGTACAGAAGGAAGCATACAACACACCTCATTATCAGCAAGGCCATAAAGAGAAAATGCAGCGTTGTGTTGCAAGTATCCATTTCTTGAATCGAGAAGCTTCGATAATGGTCCTAAACCACCACTATGGGCAATACTAGCTTGATTGTGAGAATCCTGTGAGAAAGAGTTTAGAAATTAAAAGACTTATTGGTTATGTTCCCGCAGAAGCACACGAGCTTAAAATAGCACATGTAACACATCAATGGATCTCTCTACTCTCCTTAAGCAACCATCAAACTTGAGTTCATTGCACAAATGATACCGTAAGAAAGATGATTAGGTTGCTATTTCCTAAAGGCAAACCTAAACTATAAGCTAGATGTAACTAACGGTAGAACCAATTTGAGACCAGTGAAGAAACAAATCTGCTTATGAACAGAATACACGACAAAATTTCATTCTCTTACGGCCACTACCTAACAATTCCATCAAAGCTTAATAGCATTGAACAAAACAGAATCGAATCAAAGACCTGCCCAGAAGCACAATCCCAAACACCCATCGTCTCGTCATTATTCTGTATCTTTATAATTAAAACGCATTCCCCTTATTCATTTTTCTCAATTAATTTATTTATAATTAAAACGCATTCCCCTTATTCATTTTTCTCAATTAATTACAATAAACTAACCACACTTTCCTTCTCATTACAACAAAACAAAATAGAATATCATATTGAAATTATCAAAATCCAAACTTAATATCTCAGTTATAAATACAAATCCCCCTGACGAGTGAATCTACTAAATCTTTCACAATCTCTGTTTCTTCAACCGACTTATATAATCACTCTCTCAAGAAAACATGTCTCCGAACGTTCTCCGTTGGTTTAGCCTCGTCGCTCTTCTCTGGCTTCAATCCCTCAACGGAACCAACTTGAGTTTCCCTGCTTACTCTTCACAGCTCAAAGAGTTTCTCTCAATCTCTCAGTTTAAGCTCAACTACCTCTCTTTCGCCTCCGACGCCGGAAAAGTCCTCGGCTTTATCTCCGGAATCGCCGCCGTTCATCTTCCTCTACCACTCGTCCTTCTCGCCGGAGGTTCTTTAGGTTTCGCCGGCTACGGTCTCCAGTACCTCTGCATCGTCAAAAAGATGTTCACTTTGTCGTTTTATCAGATCTGGGGCCTGAGTTTCTTGGCCGGAAACAGTATCTGCTGGATCAACACGGCTTGCTACATCGTCGCCATCAACAGTTTCCCGGTGAACCGTCAGGTCGCCGTGGGGATCACGGCGAGTTATCAAGGTCTGAGCGGGAAAATCTACACCGACATGGTCCACACGTTCTTCTACTCGTCTCAACGCGAAGCCGCTTCGGGTTATCTTTTGCTCAACTCTCTCGTTCCTTTGGTCGGTTGTCTAGTGACGGCTCCTATGTTGATGAGAGAGGTTAAAACCACGTCGTCTTCGTCTCGGGATGTTAAAGTCGGGTTCGTGGTTCTGTTCGCCGTGACTATAGCCACGGGGGTTTACGCGGTGGCTACGAGTCTTCTCCTGGCTCCTGCGGTTTTAGTACTCGTAGGCATTGTTTTGCTTCTTCTTGCTCCTCTGTCTATTCCGATTGGAGTTAGGTTAGAAGAGCTTATGTCTTCTAGAAGAAGTCAACAAAAGGTACACGACTTGGAAGCTCATATAGAAGAAGAAGAAGATCAGACGAAAGAAGTAGAAGAAGAGTTTGATGAGAAGGCGATAGTTGGAGTTAAAGAAGAGGTCGAGTGGACAAAACTATGGAAGAAACTTGATTTTTTTATCTATTTTGGACTTTATTTGTTCGGTCCAACGGTCGGGCTAGTGTTTATGAACAATCTTGGTCAGATCGCCGAGTCACGTGGCTGCACCGCGACCACTTCCTTGGTCGCTCTCTCGTCTTCGTTCGGGTTTTTCGGCCGCTTGCTTCCTTCGTTACTCGACTACTTCCTCTCTAGGTAAAATCACTTACTTTTTACCTTTTTTACTCTTTTTGTTTATTAGGGAAAATACTAATTAAACCTAATCAATTATTCCGTAATAATACAACTACGTTGACCTATCACGTATAACATATGTTGCATTCCTTGCATCTACGTGTTTGGTCTAATTCATCGAACAAGACATATCGACACCAATAATTTTTCCTAATTTCTCGGAATGTATTCTAACTATTATTTTATATTAATTACAGGAACAAATACATGCCATCAAGCCCGGTTTCTATGGCGGTTTCACTGGTTGCCATGGTTGCTTCGTTTCTCCTCCTCCTCATTGACTCCGACATCGCTCTCTACATCAGCACGGCGATGATCGGCGTCTTCTCCGGAGCATTGACTTCTCTCTCCGTCACAATGACCGCAGAGCTTTTTGGGACGAAGCACTTTGGAGTTAACCACAACATTGTTGTTGGAAGCATTCCGATTGGTTCTTTCGCTTTCGGTTTGTTAGCCGCTAAAGGTTACCGCGACGGAGCAGCTAACTCCTTTGGTTCTGACGGCAAGTGTTTTGGGATGCTTTGCTTTCAAACCACTTTGATCTTTTGGGGAATGCTCTGTTCTATCGCCGCCGTTCTCGCCGCGGTTTTATATCTACGCAACCGTAAGTTCTACTCGCAGAAGCTGTAGAAGAAGAAGAAGAGTACATACAACAAATTTTGAAGGAGAAAACGCAGCGTTTTCCGTCGGTTATTAAAGGACGCAAGTTTTTTTGGTGCCAAACGAGAAGTTTTTTGTATAGTTATGCGTTTTGTGCTTAACCGATGGTGAGAAAGTACATTTTTTGTATAGTATAGACAAGCAGTAAAAAAAAGTAGATATTTAGAGATAAAACAAAAGGTTGTAACTTGTAAGGATCGAAACTTTTTTACAAAGATCGAATTTTTTTTTATAAAGATCCGTTTTTAAAAATTCTTATAAGTTGTTGATAGTACATTCAAATATTTGCTAGATTAGTGTAAGATCATTTATGAATGTTGAAGAATTTAAAACGACTTTGTTTGAACATAAGTGGGAAATATGACTTGACGAAATTTCGGGTGAGTCCAATTAATATATCTCAACATAATATTCTGTTGGTGGTATAGTAGTTGATGTTCTGTGGTTCGAACGTGGGTCCAATAATTTTGATCATGCGGCTGTTATTTATATGATTTTAATTATGATGTGAACACACCGTTTTATGGGACCCCAACACTAATCAATACGTTCTCACCTAAATCAAGTTATTTGTATTACTCTATGGTGTCCATATATTTTTATTGGTAAGTGAATATTAGACGTCAGTTTAAACATTTGTGAGAGAGAGACGACGTGAACGTATTCGCCCACAAATAGGCCACCGCAATATATATATGGTCGAGATCAAGACATATGCATGTTTTACGCAGAATTTAAGATTTGAGCATCGTACCTATATAATATATGACATAAAGAACTAAATGGCAGCCGCCTAATAGTAAAAGACTCAAGGATATGGTGTATATTTGCTTCTTCTTTTTTGTTCAATTTTCATTGGGAACATTTACGCTTCTATTTGGCTAGTCAAAATTATATTATGGTTTATATACATTAGAAAATTTGGTGAGTAGGTTATTTGACAGTTTCACTCATCTTGAGGAAATTAGTCGGATGGTAAAAACATGTATCACCTCCTGATTATGAAAAAAGAATATAACATAAAAACATTTTGTATTCAGTTATTGAAGCGTGTGACACTTCTTACGGGGAAAAATATTTATATTTAAATATTAAAAAATCGTATTAGCTTCGTCGCATGTAGCGTGGTACTGATTTATATATTATCAAGAAAAAAAGCATGGTGATTTATTCTATTAGTCTAGTATTGTCGCCGTGTTATATAACTATCTAATTCAAACCGGGGAATGTGTATTGTAATAAAAGAAAGATGATACTATCTTATTTGTTGAGGTCACATATCGTTTACTAAGCAAGTATAGAGATAGCTGCAATTTGAATTGGCTTGAGATTTTAGAGAGTAGAATCATCCAGATTTTAAAAGTTAAGATATGAATAATTTTCAAAATATTCAACCAGGTGTAAATAACTTGAAGATAGAAAAACGTATCATTTTTTTTAATTCTGTTGTCATGATCAATGGTTAACTCCACGGAACAACTTTGAACATTTGATGTATATTAATCTGAATAGGTATGTATGGACATCATAGAGTAATACAAATAATTTGTTGTAATGACACCGTACGTGATCACTAGGAGGCCCGGCCAATTTTACACTCACAATTTTGAACATCTGATGTATATTAATCTGAATAGATATGTACTTACAACAATCGTACTCTAAACTCAAAGAGAAACTTTTAAATAACTTGTAAAGCTCCAAACGCCTTTCAGGGGCGAATCTACAAATTTTTTCTACCGGGTTCAACTTAAAACTTATTTTTTAATCAATTAAGATTTTGAATTGTTTAAAAATTGTTAAGTTAAAAATTAACTTTATGTCTTTTTAAACATGTTTGATAATGAAGCCCAACATAAAATATGAACTACTATTTAAATTTTGTTTATCAGGTCACACTAAATAAAATAAGGTTAAGAAAAAAAAATGTTTATGGGTTCAATTATAATTTTGAACAGGTGTCAATATTAATAAATCTATATAAACGATACATAAATTTTTAATTATTACGGTGTCATTTGAACCCATAACGTTGTTACTAGACTCGCCACTGCCGCCTTTATCAGTAAGGCCAACGTTCGCTTTCGGGCTCGTGGCCTACTCCAGTCTTACGGTCGGTGCGTTAACCGGAAGGCTCGAAAGTCATGAAATACTGATCCTGCAATCACCACGCGATCTTTCCCTGTGTTTTGACTTCACTCACACGATATCGAGAATCACTTCTCGATAGGTCATTCATCCTAGTGCTACTCCAGCTCAAATACGTTTAACTTTGGAGTTCTCCCAGTATCGGTGACCGAAAAGATAAGTGCACTTTGGTGATATAGGTAGTCAAATAAATTCTCTTAAGCATCTCCACTTATATCGGGATGTTACAATTCACCCCACTCACTAAACGCAACGTCCTCGTTGCGCATAAGAACTGTTACCCCTGACGGTGTGAGCCCTTGCGACTCCACACTCTCGTCTGGTGCCGATTTTGATACCACTTGTAACGCCCCAACCGATTCTATCAGTAAGGCCCACGTCCGCTTTCGGGTCCGTGGGCTCCACCCCTTTCTGACGATCGGTGCATTAACCGGATGGCTCGAAAGTCATGAAATACTGACCCTGCAATAATCACCACGCGATCTTTCCCTGTGTTTTAACCTCACTTACACGATATCGAGAATCACTTAAGTCACCCATCATAATGCTACTCCAGTTCAAACACGCTTAACTTTGGAGTTCTTCTAGGACCAATGACGAAAAGATAAGTGCACTTTGATAACATAAGTAGTCAAATCAATTCTCTTAAACCTTTTCACTTATACTTTCATATTCTTGAAATCAGGATGTTACTGAATTAACCAAATTGCATACGATCTTTACACATCACTACCAGCATAGAAGCCAGGATAGACCATCTTGATCCGTTGTATAAGAAGTATTTTTCGGTGAGATTCTGGATCTTTAAAACGATGAATTTGTTCTTTAAGGGAAACTTCATCTTCTGTTTGGGATAACTAGCAGGGTGAGAAATTAGTCTACTAGAGAGCAAACATGTGGTACGATTCAGAGAAGTGATCATATGGGATCGTCAAAATGGGCCACAGCTTATTGGGATTAACCTTTAGCAGTAATTTTTAGGGAGAACCAAAGGGGTGTGTGTATTCCCTGAAAACTCTTTTAACTCTCTCTAGAAAAAAACAATGTGACAAGACAAAAGCTATGTTTTTTATCATTGTATCGGTGGAGTGGCATGTAGCCTAGAAACTTTATACAAAACGATACCCCATTGACAATTTATTTAAAAACCCAATAATTTTAAGTTAGGAAAAAATATTAGTTAATTTATAGCCTTGTTTAAATGACAATTTATTTCTTTCATTTTTTTTACCATTTTAGTTTCAGTTTCTTCTGTTTTTGACCATATAGTTCCACGATTCTGACCATTATTTTAACAAAATGTCGGTTTTCTTTTTATCTATTTGTTACTCAGTTTCAACAAAAACAAACTTACAAAACAAGAGAACCAGCATGTACGAAAACCAATTCACTCCAACAAAAAGTCAAAACTCATTCCCTTATAAAATAAGTGACAAAACACATTTCAAATTCAACAACAGTAAAACAACAAAAATCAACATAATTTTCACAATGTATACATCCGAAACCATAGTTATTCGTCTCTTCGTTGCAACATTCATAGCATCTTGCAACGCGGCCGCAAACGTCACACCGCAGCCACTTTTCCCGGCGATTCTAATCTTCGGTGACTCAACCGCACTGGCAACAACAACTACTATTTACAAGCCGTATTCAAGGCTAATCATCTCCCTTACGGAGTTGATCTTCCCGGCCACGAAGCTAACGGAAGATTCTCTAATGGAAAGCTAATCTCTGACGTCATCGCCTCCAAACTCAACGTCAAAGAGTTTGTTCCTCCGTTCTTACAACCAAACATCTCCGACCAAGACATTGTCACCGGAGTCTGTTTCGCATCTGCTGGCGCTGGTTACGATGGCCGGACCTCGCTCTCGAGCAAGGCGATCCCGGTCTCACAACAACCAAGCATGTTCAAGAACTACATTGCTCGTCTCAAAGGTATCGTAGGAGGCAAGAAAGCGATGGAGATCATTAACAACGCCTTAGTGGTCATAAGCGCAGGGCCTAACGACTTCATCTTGAACTTTTACGATATCCCCACGAGGCGTCTCGAGTATCCTGATATCTATAGTTACCAAGAGTTTGTACTCAAAAGACTTGACGGTTTTGTCCGGGTAATGTCTCATAAATTTTTGTTTTCTTGATTGATCTGAAGGTTTGAGACCAATTTTTGATATAACTTCGAGTTACTTTTGCTATTTCTCATGTTGATTCTTCGGAATTTTTTCCTCTTGTGTGTACAGGAGCTTTATAGTTTAGGTTGCCGGAATATTGTGGTCGGAGGGTTGCCGCCGATGGGATGTTTACCGGTCCAAATGACAGCTAAAATGAGAAACGTTTTGAGATTTTGTGTGGAACAAGAGAACAAAGACTCCGTCTTGTACAATCAGAAACTTGTGAAGAAACTATCTGAGATCGAAGCCTCTCTACCAGGAAGCAAGTTCCTATACGCCAACGTCTATGACCCTGTGATGGATATGATCCAAAACCCTAGCAAATATGGTATATATCATTTCTTCCTTGTCCCGCAAGTCATCAAAATCTACTCTTATTAACTTATATGCAACTTAATTCATGGTGGTAAAAAAATGGAAACAGGGTTCAATGAGACGAAGAAAGGATGTTGCGGAACAGGATACTTGGAAACAAGCTCCATGTGCAATGTCCGTTCAAAGACTTGTCCGAATCATTCGGATCACTTGTTTTGGGACTCAATCCATCCCTCGGAAGCTGCTTACAAGTATTTTGGCAACTTTGTGGATGCTCAGATTCGAGGGTGGCTTAATGCTTAAGTCACTACAATTTACCAAATTAATTAATTAAAAATGTATTTTTGTTGTGGAAATGACCAAGGCACACATCTATGGCCCTATGGAGATAATATGTATTTAATACCCTACAATACAAAATATCCCACATTCCCCTTTCTTTGGTTTTTTGCGTAAGCTACAAAGATTTTTAATACGTAATCATGACGTGAACTAGGTTGACTTTCTAAATCACCGGATTATTTGGATCGTATTGGTTGGACTTCTTGCTCATAGCCTCATATCATTTTTTATCATGACTTTTATATGATAAATTGACAAATTCACATATTGTCAATTGAATTGCTAATTTAATTATGGGATGTAGCTCGAGATAGAGCTATCATCTCCCGAAACGTGTTATAATTCTCACATCTACAATATGATGAAAACTAAAATAATACATAATTGATTGTAAATTAAAAATTCATGAAACTGTAAATGTAGTACATATAAATTATAGATCTTTGTTTTAAGAATAAGTTAAAGATTTACTGAATCAAAAACAGCATGATCCTAATTCCTAATCTAAATCTAATATTCTCCTCGTTATAGTTAAACTGGATCGACTGGCTGAACCACATTGTAAAAACAGATGAAGATTTTCTAAAACAAAAGTAAACAAAAAAAAAAAAACCTTAAGACTGGAGTAGTTTGAAAGAATGTTCTCCAAGTTATCGTATGAAAAGTCAACAAATTCCAGAAAGTTCGACTTTAATGAACTTGACAACGAGTCAACGACAGCTTATTATGAAGATTTTCAAGCACCGTCAAATTAGGATTAGTCTCAAAATGGAAGAGTGTGACTTGAGAGGAACATGACAAATCCAAAGCAGACAAGAAAGATTCAGTGAATAGGTTACACGTCTTCACGTGCATGTAATGTAATAACCCCAACATTTACTCATTGCTTGCTTCCCTACTTAATTGATTGCGATTTTGATATTTTACGACGCAAACAAAACAAATCTGACGCATGAGTGACATCAGATATGATGCCATAGGGAAATAGGTCTCTCTACTCTCTAGTCTCTATCTCCAGTTTTAGGACATCAATTTTTTTTTTCCAAATTAGGCATATCATGCATCGTATGATTTATTTGTGGTGCGTGTTCTTTACTTTATTTATATACACAACCTTGATTTTTATTCATCAGAAGTCAAAACCGCTCAAAAGGCCCACATTTTGTTACAAATGATACGAAATCATTTATTTTAAACAATAACAAAGTTTAATTGTGAAAAAACATATACTCAAAGTTCTCTGTGTTTTTCATGCTTGCTATTACAATTTACACCCCAAAAAAAAAAAAAACATTTTAAAAAACTTTATTAACAAACCCCGAAATTGTTATAGGCTAACATACATTTTTATTCATCGAGTCAAAGTCGTTTTCTAACATTATTCTTCATCTTTTTGTAGATTTGAACAAACCTTGAAAACTGGTCCCAAAAAAAAAAAAAAAAAATCCAAGCAATCATTCCGGTTCTTGATTAAACCAACTCAGTTGAGTATGTAAAGAAGTGAGATTAATAGAACCAATTATACAATTGAATAAACTTCGCCTAGAAAGAGTGAGACCTCAACGTGAGCAATGTGAAGTGATGAAAACTTTAGAATATCTCAGATTCAACGTGAATCAAACAATAACCATATGATATTTTGCCAAAGTTGCATAAACATACATGTGACTAATGCAGAGCTTGATGAACAGCTACTGAAACAGAACCAAACTCTTTACCATCATCTTCTGTCTTCCTCGTCATTACCCGTGGCTTCGCTCTCCACTCCTCCCAACCTCTTCTTACATCTTCCAGTTGCTCATCGATCAAACCATCGTTCCTCTCCAAATGTTCCAGCCACTCTTTCCATGGAGCCTTCTCTGAATCCAAGAATCTACTCACCTGTGGAACCATCACCCTTCTGTAAAACTCCTCCACTTCTCTCTCAACTTCTTCTGATTCCCCCATTGCTTTTATCTCCGGCCTCTGGAATTTTCCAGGCGATTTACGCACTTCGAAACTGTTTCCTCTCAAGATCAGTACTTCGGAAGGAGCAAGAGGCAAGACGATTCTTGTGAACTTGTTCAGAGACAGTCTTATGATGTCTCTAGGAAGCAACTCTCTCTTCACTGCCACGGCTGTTCCAATCATCTTCCGTATCTAAATTCCAAACATTTTACATATAATCAATCCAAGATTCCACAGAAACAGCGTTTTTTTGTTTATATCGTTATGTATGTTACCTGATGTAACATGAATGATTCGCCCCAAATGGAGATCTCGACAAAGCCAAATCCAAGTGAGCTCTCTAGCTTTCCACAACGACATTGAAACACTTTTCTGAAATGAGCAGCGCTCAGCTTATCTGTCTCGTCTGGCTCGTGTAGCCATTTTGCACGAATGTACGCCTGAGAATTATCAGACTCAGGAACATCTTCAGTAGAATCACCCTCTGCTTCTTCTTCTTCTTCTTCAACAACTTCTTCTTCGTTTTCTCCGCGGTTTTTCTCTGTAAACTCTGGTTCTGATGCTTCGATTGATTTTGGTTTCTTTGGAGGGCGTCCGTTTCTTTCAGTTATCTTTTGTTGTGCTTTCCTTCTGTACTTTGACCTCTGTGTGTAGTTATGGAAAGGATAGTCACCCTACAAGAGAAAGAACCAACGCCAAATGAAGTCAAAAGCTTTGCTTGAAGTCTCTGAAGCTAAAAGAACCGATGCAAAGCTCTTACCTCGAATTCTTGTAAAATCTCGTTGAAATCCGAAATGTGATTGTCAGTCTCATCTGACGTGAAGCTGTTCTTGACCCCAATAACATCAACAGGAAGGAGGTAAGAATACATCCGAAGTGTACACTCCCTCCGAGGATCGAATCTCCTGTTAAGATGCAAAGCTTTCAAATTTGTAAGTGAAAAGCATAAAAGCTCCGACTTTTCAAACGTCAGAGACTCAGAATCGTACCAAACACAGCGCAGGACATGATAAGAAGCTCTCTCACTCACCTTTGTGACGGTAAAACGCTGAAAACTCTGATATTCTCAGGGAGATGTTTGCTAATGCATTTAGCAAGAAGAGTGCCATGAGGATCATCCTTCCATGCAGTCTCAGGGATCTCCATTTTCAGCGAAATTGTCGTTGCCAGAGAATGAACCTAAACAGGTTAAAATAAACGACAAATCAAAAGACACACATACAAAGTTGATAGAAGCATTAGAAGAGGATCATCAGATGTGGAACAGAGAATAAAAAAAAAGCTTACTCCTTTATCAGTTCGGCTACTTCTAGCCCAGCCAATCTTATGAAGATCACCAAAGTTACTATCTAGAATCCCACCAGCCTTGTATATAGCAACCTCTAATTCACCCTCAATAGCTACATTTCAAAGTATTTGAGCTTAATTTAGCATAATCTTACAACTAGTAGAAGGATTAGGGTATAGGGTTTATGCTGAGATTCACTGTCGAGACTCAAAAATCCAAACTTTTTAAAGACGGAAACAAAGAGAGAGAAGTAAAAGCTTACTTTTCAGAGCAGGCTCGTCTCTTTGAATCTGCAAACCTGAATACAGAAGAACAAAATTCACAAACGGGATATACAAGACAAGGGCGCAAATGCAATATCAAAATCAATCGGGGACTTAAAAAATAATACCTCTGTAATCGGTACCAACGTACCCAATCCGAATGACGACCTTCTTCTTCCGATATGATTCCCATTTATCGGCGAGAAATTGGCCGGAGTTATTTGAAGGAGACGGTGAGGGGGGACGAAATGCGGCGGCGGAAGAAGAGAATCGCACTAACGCCGGTGTGACCCGAATGAGTCGGGTCGGATACGAGAGGACCCGCGAATAAATCGGAAATCGTAGAAACGAGACTGCCATGAGAAATGATGCTTCTCTGTTCTAGAACCGGCGGTTAAAAAAAAAAAAAAAAGAGCTAAAAGCTCCCGTGATTTCTTCTTTCAACTGGCCGCCGTTTTGCGTCGAGAACCAAAAAAAAAAACAACGCACAGTTTTTAAATATATATTGAATACAACAAGACGTTGGAAAGGTTGTAGCTGTTTTGTTTAAAAGACTGGTTTTGAAAAACAGAACACAACTCACACCAAGTGGTCTGCTTGCAGCTCTAGTTACCCTACAAGAAAAAAACCAGTGCCAATCTCAAATTCTTTTAAAAACACAACTCACAAGTGGTCTGATTGTTTTTCAATTTCCAATAAAAAAAATGATAATTCAGTTGGTGTGGAACTAATCAGTTGCAGCCTTAGTTGCTTCATCCCCATTGATCTTGTTCAACGACGTGTGTTATGAAAACACACGATCTTAAGTTTGCCAACCGACCGAGATCAAAAGCCGATTCATAGGATTATGAAAGGTAAGGTTAAAATTTCGCCGGTACAGGTATAACTCTAGAACATACCATACACAAACAACTATATGTTATGTCGGCATAGGTATCTCTAAAAGCAATTGTTAATGTTGCAAATCCGCTTAAAAAGTTTTTTAGTTCCATTCTCGCAAAACTCTAGAAACTAGTATTTAATCATCTCAAACTTAAAACAAGTCTTAACGTAACAAAAAGCCAAATCATTTAATTCTAAAGTCACTTGTTACCAACGCAGCTGAATATGTGATGTAATGAGAGTAAAACCGATTATGCATAGCCGAGAGATCAAGCTATGTCATAATCCGCGGCTCCGTCCAGCCTTTCCTTGGGTCATCAAATACAAAACCATGGTGCCTCTCCAAATTGCTTTAACAACTACTCTTTCCAAGGAGATAGAGTTCCAGATTCAAACCATAACAACTAGAGGTTTCTTCAAGTATACATCGCCAGAAATTTTAACCTGATCATCACACCACTCAACTTTACCCCAGATCTCGTCTCCTTTGCGTCTTTCCAGCGAAATTTCCGCACACCAAAACCAAATCTTACTTGTTCTCCAGGGTTCATTTTCACCATCTAAACAAAACAAAGCCAGTTTACCACCGTAACTCACAGTCTCTGACCATCCAAACCATGGTTTTGTCTTAGATAACAATTCTTCCACACCATTCACCACTCCCCAACATCTCTGCTTTGGATCATACGTTCTTAAAGTACTGTTCTCAACACAATCAATGTAGTACAATACGTCGTCGACCACACACGCATCGTACCAATTCTTAGAATTCATCATCTCGTCTGTTTCCCATTTATTTTCCTTTGGCTCGTAAACAGAATCCCTCGTGTACATCTTATCAGCCATCACCACACAACCATACCATGTGTTGTCACCAAGCTCAATGTCTGTCTTTATCATCCCAGGTTCCTCCCACGTTTGTGTTTCTGTATTGAACACCACCATCACCTTCTTCTTCTTCCAGTAATATTTACCGTCAACTGCCATTACCTTCTTCCAGTCATCATAACAACCGCTATTTCCAATTACATATATTTTTCCATCAATGATGGCAGCCATTGTATCAGACATTGCCACAGGTATGCTGGGGAGAGGTTGCACCGAGTGAGATCTACAGTCGATGGTTAGCGCATTCGTTGTGCTATTGTGATTGTTAATCCCACCAAACACATATATCCTGAGCCCACCGCGATATAGCTTCCACCGTAAGGTATAGAGGGAAGCCAAGGGATAAGGACCAAGCGGCTATTGCCTTTGGCTTTCCGGCGGAGAATATACCAACGGTAGCCATCCATTTTGTTGCTATAGAGAACAATATAGAGACAGTGTTCGGTGCAACCTAACAATGATTGCCTCGTGTATATCTCAGAGGACGCAACTAGTGATCGGAACTGCTTAGAAACGAGGGAGAGGATTAAATAGTCCCATCTCGGTACACACGCTAAGATGTCAAGGATGACGTCTTGGGGAAGTGATGTGATTAGACATGGTGGTTCCGAGAATTGCTTCTTCTTTGCCCTAATTTTGGAAGACATGTCTACAATCACCCAAATCTGAGAGAGAAAAGACAGCTTTCGTATATTATATGATATATATACTATCGAATACATTTAAATATTTATAATTAATTTAAAATATCTATTTTGTTATAAAAATATTCCTAATTGATTATTATGAGATATTGGGCTAGATGTTGTTAGCCCAAGCTCATAAATCTTAGGTAATTTATATATATGTATGAACTTTTTGATTAATGAAAGCCAAGATCTGTGCTCTTCTTCGTACGTGAAGTTTTGGTAACAATGGTTCTTATTGGTGATTGGTGAATTCTGCACCTACGTTTGTTTATTTTTTGGTTGGAGGATATTGGAAACTGAGCTTCGTGTGTGGCTTGTTTTACACATTGTATAAGTATCGATTGTTGGTTGGTTTGATCGGTTCAATCTCTCCAGCTTTTGGACCTTTGTGGCCGCTTCGTTTGGGATTTTATTTCAGCGATTTGGAGGCTTGTTCCTTTGAAAGTCTGTGTCTTCTTCGCTATGAAGATTCCAATTATTCTGATTCAAGGATTATAGTGAATCATGTTATACAAATTCAGAGCAATGCTTCACTCTTATTAAATTCCAAGAAACCAAATTCCTCCGGTCGTCTTTATGGTACGGTAATTGATATAGGAGCTTCCCATCATCCAGATGATGCAGCCAAACCCAATACTCTTATATTGTATTTAAACGATATCTAGATGCATTTTGTCTAAGTTGTCAAAATTGCTGCATCTAGTATATATGTTCATCAAAAAATATTGTATTTAAACGATATCCAATGTAAATCAAACGATATAATCATATAACATTTTGTCAACGTTGCAGAAATATAGAAATATAGATGTGGTTAATGTAGAGCTTGAAGAACAGCTACTTAAACAGAACCAAACTCCGCAGATAAAAAGAAAATCCCAAACTTAAAAATTATGTAACTAACTCTGAACGCAATTGTTGATGTTGAAAATCCGTAAGAGTTTCTAGTTCCATTCTTGCAAAACTTGACACAAGTCTAACGTAAAAAAACAGCCAAATCATTCAATTTTAAAGTCATTTGTTACCAACTCATGCATAGCCGAGATCAAGCTATGGCATAATCCGCGGCTTCGCTTCCAACTCCTTCCAGCCTTTCCTTGCGTCTTCCAATTCAAACCATGGTGCCTCTCCAAATTGCTCCAACCAATACTCTTTCCATGGAGATAGAGTTCCAGCTTCAAACCATAACAGCTAGAGGTTTCGCAAATTGAAAATTGTCTGTCAAAACATGATCACACCACTCAACTTGACCCCAAATGTCTCCTCCTTGACGTCTTTCCAGTGAAATCTCCGCACACCAAATCTCATTTGGTTGCCAGTTTTTTGGAAAAAAAACAAAACCACTCTCCCACCGTAACTCACGGTGTTAATGTCTGACCATCTTATACATGATTCCATCTCAGCCAACAATTTCTCCACACCTTTCACCACTCCCCAACACCTTTGTTTGGATCATACCTTCTTAAACTCTTCTCATCACAATCGTAGTAGTACAATACGTCATCGACCACACAAGCGTCCTCCCACTTCTTTAGATTCAGCATCTCATCTGTTTCCCATTTATTTTCTTTTGGATCGTAAAAAAAACTGTTATAATAATCCCTCGGGTACAGCTTATCAGCCATCACCACACAACCAGGCCACTTGTCACCTAACAATAGCCTAATGTGTACAATAATTATGAAACATTTTTGTTAAAGTAGGAAAAATATAGATGTGACTAATGTAGAGCTTGATGACCCAATGAAGCAGAAACCGTAACAAGCTTTGATTGAAGTCTCTGAAATTAAAAGAAAACGATGCAAAAGCTCTCACCTCAAATTCTTTTAGAACTTCGTTGAAATCCGAAATGTGAAAAATGAAAGGAAAGAAATCAAAAACCGAGAATGGTTTTGGTTTCTGATCAATTTGTTTCTAATGAAAATGATGATATTTCAATTGGTGTGGAACTAATCAATCAATGATAGGTTGAGATTGCTATTCGTGAAAATGCAAAGCAGTTGTACGATGAAATGTTAAAATTTCGTTGGTACAGGTAACTATAGAACATACCATACACAAACAACTATATGTTATGTCGGTATAGGTATCTCTGAAAGCAATTGTTAATGTAGCAAATCCGCTTAGAAAGTTTTTAGTTCCATTCTCGCAAAACTCTAGAAACTAGGATTTAAATCATCTCAAAACTAAACACAAGTCTTAACGTAAAAAAGCCAATAATTCAAGTCTAAAGTCATTTGTTACCAACTCAGTTGAATATGTGATGTAATGAGAGTAAAACCGATTATGCATAGCCGAGAGATCAAGCTATGTCATAATCCGTGGCCTCGCTTCCCACTCCGTCCAGCCTTTCCTTGGGTTTCCAAGGAGATAGAGTTCCAGCTTCAAACCATAACAGCTAGATATTTCTTCAAGTGTACATCAGCTAGAGATTTCTTCAAGTATACATCGTCAGAAACTATAACATGATCATCACACCACTCAACTTTATCCCAGATATCTCCTCTTTGAGATCTTTCCAGCGAAATCTCCGCACACCAAAACCAAATCTTACTTGTTCTCCAGCGTTTATTTCCACCACTTAAAAAAAACAAAGCCAGTTTACCACCGTAACTCACAGTCGCTGACCATCCAGACCATTGTTTCGTCCTAGCCAACATTTTTTCCAAACCATTCACCACTCCCCAACATCTCTGCTTTGGATCGTACCTTCTTAAACTCTTCTCATCACCATCGTAGTAGTACAAGACGTCATCGACGACACACGCGTTCTCCCACTCCTTCGAATTCAGCACCTCGTCCGTTTCCCATTTATTTTCCTTTGGATCGTAAACAAAGCTGTTATTACCAGCCCTCATGTACAGCTTATCAGCCATCACCACACAACTACGCCTCGTGCCACCTAGCTTAATCTCTGGCTCTATTATCACGGGCTCCTTCCACTTTTGTGTTTCTGTATTGAACACCACCATTCCTTTCTTCCAGCCATCATAATTGCAATATCCCATTACGTAGATTCTCCCGTCGATGATGCCAGCGACTTTAGGAGACATGAGCACAGGCATGCTCGGGAGAGGTTGCACCGTGTGAGATCTACAATCGATGGTGTCGTGATTTTTACTCCTACCAAACACATATATCCTCGAGCCCACCGCGACAAAGATCCCATGGGGAGACATAGAGGGGAGCGAAGGGATAAGGTACAAGCCGCTACTGCCGTTGGCTTTCCGGCGGAGAATATACCAACGGTAATCATCGGTTTCAATGTCATAGAAAAGAATATAGAGACAGTGTTCGGTGCAGCCCAACAATGACCGCCTCGCGTTGAGCTCAGGCGACACAACGAGTGATCGGAAGTGCTTTGAAACGAGGGAGAGTATTGGATAGTGGCATCTCGGCACACGCGCTAAGATGTCAAGGATGACGTCTTCGGGAAGTGACGTCATTAGACACGGTGGTTCCGAGAATAGCTTCTTCTTTGCCCTAATTTTGGAAGACATGCCCAAATCTGAGAGAGAAAAGACACGAAACCCTAATCAACTATAAAATATTTGAGAGCGAGCTTTCGTTTATTGTGTACATATCTATATCTATATTTGCGAAGTGATTTTGGTGAATAGAGCTCTTTCATTCAATCTCACTAAATATTACCTAATTACCCTTAATGAAAATATCTAATTATTTTACAAAGCTTAATCCGATCTGATAATCATTCTATATCTATATTTGCGAAGTGATTTTGGTGAATGAAGCTCTCTCATTCAATCTCACTAAATATTAACTAATTATCCTTAATGAAAATATCTAATTATTTTACAAAGCTTAATCCGATCTGATAATCATCTATTTACGGCTAAACCTAATTATTTTTTCGGCCAAACCTAATGGGGCTAATAAAAATCCTAATTTTATAGACTATATATTGATTGCTACATATCTCATCGCCGTTAGTCTTAATTTAGAGTAATTTTTTCCTAGCTCTCTCAATTGCTTTGTTTCTCTTCATGCTTTCGGTATGAATGATGTGGCTTTGCGGTTGGAGGCTTTGCGGTATGGATGATGTCTTTTTCTTTTTTTTAGTTGTTGTTGTGTTGCAATATTGTTTATGTTTTGTGGTCGTTGTGTGTATATTTGATGATTTTCTTGGCTTCTCTCTTTTTATGATAGATCGATCTTTAACTTAGTATGTTGAGCAAGGTATGTTTTTATTTAATATTTTATGTTTGTGTTGTTTTAGTCGATATTAGTGTTAGTTTTGATGTATATTTTGTGTCTCTTTCAACGATGTATATCGTGCCGTCTTCAACAATGTACGTTTTTATATCACAGATTTAGTTTGCTTGGTTTTTATAATTGTGTTTTTGGAGTCGAAGTTAATTAGTGTTACTTTTGTTTTCTTCTATTGTGGTCTGATCTTTGTTTTGTGATTTTTATTTGTGTAGGATTTTGTTGGCGGAATTTGTCCTCTAAGAGTTAAAAGGAATTTGTCCTTCTTTTGTCGGTTTTTCTATTTTAATGTTCTCTGGTGTATACACTTTACTTCTTGTCCAGAGAAATTATATTAACTTTACAGTTTGATCTGGACAAAGCATCCAACTTCGACTTGTCCAACTTCTTCATCTTTTGTCGGTTTTCCTATTTTAATGTTCTCTGGTGAGTTTGGTCGACAAAAGATGAAGAAGAAGATCAAACATCCATCCTTTGAGTTTGGTCGTAAAGTTATTTTACAATTAAAAAAAAATGACAGTTTGATCTGGACAAGTCCAAGTTGGATGGCTTTGATAGAGAACAGATGAAGAAGAATTTACATTAACTTTACAGATTGATCTGGACAAGTCGAAGTTAACTGGCTTTGATGGGAGATCGATTCCTTTTCCCGACCAAACTCAAATGATGAATGTTTTTAAGAGAGGACGAAGAAAACGAGTGGAAGAGACAACATATGTTGCAGCTTATATGTCTAGCCATAATGTTTTCTCTTGTGCAAGTATCGCTTTCTTTGCTTCATTTAACTTTCTTTAATTTGTGACTACAATGGTCTGACTTTGTGATCGAACTTCGTGTTCAGAAAAGCTGAAGCCAACAACTGTTAAAGCTCAGTATCCTGATCCAGGTGAGATCTATACACATTGTTCTACTTTCTCAAAATTAGATGTTTGGTTAAAAAAGGTAGACTTTAGCACCAAATCTTCAATATTATGTTAGATTTTGGCACATGCCGCAAAACTACAGGGAAGGAAGATGACACTGAAGATGATTGTCTTGTTTCTGAGTTAGATTGTTTTGATGATATCCTAGCAAATATTTTGTGTAAGATTGATGAGGCGCAGGATAAAGCAAAAAGATTGAGGACGCGTGTTGAACAGTTGTTGTAAGATACAACATGCTCGATCTCGAAGTGACTTTATGGTACAAACAACTGGTAAGCAACATGCTCTTGTAGAAGAACCGTTGATGCCTCCTCATATATGAAGTGACTCTTGTATATACATCAGCTCATAACCAGAGAGAAGCGACTGTGTAAATTGGAAGGCAACGTGTATCTGCTAATCATATCGACGATTTATTGATACCTCCCGTTCAAATCGATGGACAATGTTTGAATAACAACTCTCCACTTTCATTTGGAGGCTTAAAAGACTCGAATGTTAGGTATCGAGTTATCTATGTTTTAGGGCATTGTTTAGTGGATTTAGCAGAAGATAGGGTTGTTGGAAACAGAGTAGCTAAAATAGTTTTCCAAGATTATCACAGGATTAAGTATAGTGGTTTGAAGATGAATAGCGAGGAGGCTCAGAGATGTATAGAGAATCTTTGGGAGATTAAAGTAGAGAGAAAGAAGAAGGAGAAGCTTATGAGTGAAACAAAGCTTGAAGAGAGAAGAAAGATGGTTAAATCCTTGAAGGAACAAGGGAAGAAGCGAAGTTTTCGATGTGTTTTGCTAAAGAACGTTTATATCAAACTCATCTAATTCCATCAGATCTACATTCCTAATTGAATCCCTCGAATGTTTCTTTTAGGTCCATTGAATCCCAAGAAGAGAGTATGAGGAGATTAGAAGAAGCGTTGGACAAGGCTTCCGAATGCAAGAAAGACTTTGAAGATCCTGGAGATGTGAAATGTGATTCCAAGATGGTATGGATTAGGGATCATCTTCATGGTTTACCCAAAACCTTTCAAGGATTCAAGAGGGTCTTGATTCTCAGGGAAAGAGGCGATAAAGCAGATGTTTATTATGTTACTCCTCAGGTAAAGAGGCTAAGAAGTAGCAAGGAAGTTGCTGGTTCTATCAAAGATAACGAAGGATTCAAAGATACGAACATGGAACACCTTTCTTTTGCAGCGCCCAAACTGATAAAGAAGAAAACTAATTTAAAAGATGTTGCTAGCTGCTGCTAAAACAAAGGACATGAAAAGAAAGGGGAAAGATAAAAGATCAAATAATAAGTTTCAAAACAATCAGATCACACCTCGAATTAGAAGGTCTTTCCCCTAGATTTTGTGGAAAAGTTGGAAAAATCGAACAAAATGTTTATTGGTTTTTTTAGAGAACAAAATATTTTTTGACAAAAAAAGCAAGAAAAGTCGAAAGGTAAAGAAGAGAAAAAGATGAAGCCGATCAAGAAGTCATCTAAAAAGATGAGAAAAGATGCTGATAAAAGACGAATAAGTCCAGAGGAAAATTAAGAAAAAAAAGACAAACGACTAAGGCGATGATGAAGAAGAAGAAAGAGAAGAAAGAAACTTGGAGTATAATAAAAAAAATCTCGAAGAAGAAGAAAATTGGAGCATAAAAAACGAAAGTAGAAGAAGGAGAAGAGGAAAAAAGAATGGAAAAGTAAGAGGTTGGGGAAAATGAAAGAAATAAATAAGTAGAGAGAAGAAAAAGATATAACAAAAACCGAAAAAGAATAAAGAAGAAGTGAACTGGATTCAATAAGCACATTTTTCTATTAGTGCTAATGATTTTTTTAAGGCTTTAGTTACATTTACATGGTTTATCAATATTTAAAGGGTGTCAAGTGACATCCCATCTCTCTTACTAGATTCGCCACTGATCAAAGTGTTAAGAAAACCTAAGGAAATAATAGAGGTAAATATGGAAAATGAAAAATGGATGAAAGAAAATCATGATACAAAGTAAAACATGATAAGAGTTAGGCTAAGGACTAAGAAAAAGTTGTCTTCTCTTTAAAGTTAAACTTGATTTCAAAAAGAGTTATTGTCAATAAATCAAACAGACGTGCATCGAGTTTCAACTCCATCTAGAAAAGTTAGGAAAAACATATCTAAAGGCTCCACATATCAAGTTTAACCGAAAATTTTGCTCATGAAAATTTTGTTTTCCTTACAAACATATTAATATTAATTAAAAATAAAAGTCATATAATAAAACGGGACTATGTCACCTCTAAAAAATTAATGTTATAAAAAAATTTTAAAATGAAATGAAGGCGCGGGGAAACCACCTAATAGTATCTATTATTTACTACTCAATACAATATTTTTTTAAGTTTTTAATACAAAATTTCCTAATTATTATGAGATATTGAGCTAGATATGTTGTTAGCCCAAGCTCATCTTAGATAGTGTATATATTATGTATGAACTTTGTGACTAGTGAAAGACATAAAATCTCTTGTTCTCCGTGAAGCTCTTGGTTCTTTTTACCTGCTCGAAATTTGGGTTTCCCTTTGGTTTGTTGGTCAAGATATGTGTTCTTGTTCGTACGTGAAGTCTTTGGTCAACAATGGTTCTTGTTCGTGATTGGTGAATTTTGCTCCCCCGTTAATTTGTTTGATTTTTCGTTGGAGAATATTGGAAATTGAGCTTCGTGTGTGGCTTGTTTTCCACATTTGAAGCATCTATTGTTGGAACTTTTTAGGATTTTATTTGGGATTTTATTGCAGCAATTTCGAGGCTTGTTCCTTTGAGGCTTCTTTGCTATGGAGTATTTTGATTCAAGGATTATACTGGATCATGTTATAAAAACTCAGAGAGAACAGCCATTATCTATTGCTAGCAAGGCTGTGACCGAGTATCAATGTATCATCATCGCACACTGCACTTACTTTTCCTTGTTTCATAACAACAAGTTATTTAAATTGGTAATTATTTTTTTAAAAAGAAACCGCAAATGAGTTCTTTGAATTGGTAAATCAAGAATACAGCCACCACACAAAAAAATGGCGGCCACGATTGAAACTAAGAGAGGCTGAACATAAAACAGATACAGTAGCTGAAGGGAGCAAAATGCAGCTTGCACAACATGATCTATATATGTACGTTTAAGAGAGATACTGTGTACAATAATTATAAAACATTTTTGTTAAAGTAGGAGAAATATAGATGTGACTAATGTAGAGCTTGATGAGCAGGGCCAATGAAGCTGAAACCGTAACAAACTTTGCTCAAAGTCTCTGAAACTAAAAGAAAACGATGCAAAAGCTCTCACCTCAAATTCTTTTAAAATTTCTTTGAAATCCGGAATGTGAAAAATGAAAGAAAGAAATCAAGAACAAAGAAGGGTTTTGATTTCTGATCAATTTGTTTCTAATGAAAATGATGATATTTCAATTGGTGTGGAACTAATCAATCAATGATAGGTTGAGATTGCAAAGTAGTTGTTGACGTTGAAAATCCGCTTAAAAAGTTTTTAGTTCCATTCTCACAAAACTCTAGAAACTAGGATTTTATCATCTCAAAATTAACACAAGTCTAAAACGTAAAAAACAGCCAAATAATTCAAGTCTAAAGTCATTTGTTACCAACTCAGTTGAATATGTGATGTAATGAGAGTAAAACTACGCATAGCCGAGATCAAGCTATGACATAATCCGCGGCCTCGCTTCCCAAATAGCTCCAACCACTACTCTTTCCATGGAGATAGAGTTCAAGTATCAAACAATAACAGCTAGAGGTTTCTTTAAGAATAATTTCTTAGAAAACATAACATGATCACACCACTCAACTTTACCCCAAATCTCCCCTCCTTCGCATCTTTCCAGCGAAATCTCCGCACACCAAATCTCACGTGTTCTTTCACCTTTATAAAAAAGCAAAGCCATTCTCCCACCATAACTCACAGTCTTTGACCACCTTGCAAGTCTTGTCTCAGCCAACAATTCCTCCACACCTTTCACCACTCCCCAACATCTCTGCTTTGGATCATACGTTCTTAAATTGTTCTCACCACAATTAAAGTAGTACAATACGTCGTCGATGACACACGCATTGTTCCACTCCTTATTATTCACCATCTCGTCTGTTTCCCATTTATTATCCTTTGGCTCGTAAACAGAATCCCTTGTGTACATCTTATCAGCCATCACCACACAACCACGCGACGAGCTACCTATCTTAATCTCTGGCTTTATCATCACAGGCTCGTCCCACTTTTGTGTTTCTGTATTGAACACCACCATCACCTTCTTCTTCCTGCCATCATCACAACCGTTAATTGCCTTCTTCCAGTCATCATAACAACCGCTGTTTCCAATTACATATATTTTTCCATCAATGATGTCAGCCATTGTATCAAACATTGGCACAGGTATGTTGGGGAGAGGTTGCACCGTGTGAGATCTACAGTCGATGGTTAGCGCATTCGTTGTGCTATTGTGATAGTCATTCCCACCAAACACATATATCCTCGAGCCCACCGCTACAAAGCTTCCATCGTAAGGTATAGGGGGAAGCGAAGGGATATGAACCAAGCGGCGATTTCCGTTGGCTTTCCAGCGGAGAATATACAAACGGTAATCATCGGTTTCCACCTTATATAAAACAATATAGAGACAGTGTTCGGTGCAACCCAACAAAGATCTCCTCGCGTATATCTCAGGCGACGTAAAAAGTGACCGAAACTCCTTAGAAACGAGAGAGAGAATTGGATAGTGGCATCTCGGTAGACGAGCTAAGATGTCAACGATGATGTCTTCGGGAAGTGACGTAATCCGACACAGTGGTTCCAAGGATTGCTCCTTCGCTGCCCTAGTTTTGGAAGACATGTCCAGATCAACAATCACCCAAACCTCAGAGATAAAAGACAGGAAACCCTAATTGGAGGCTCGAATCAACTATATCTAGTAGTATATGAGAGCGAATTTCATTTATCATATGATATATAAATATAGTATTTAGTATACTCAATATATATATAGAATAGTATCCGCATATATGCGGGTTTTGAATAAAATATTTTAAAACGGTAAAAAGTTATTTGAAAATAAAATCCAATCACTTGTGAAGAAAAATAAAATTAAAAAAGAAATAGAAATTTTATAGTGTCAAAATTACAAATAGAAATTTTATATTCTCAAACAAAATATATTTGATAGTGTTAAAATTTGATCGATAGACTTTAACACGTGTCGCGATCATGTGAATTAGTAACTTTAAAACATCAAGCTTTATATAACAAGATTGTATATTTTTCTAAATTTGAGTTAATTTTATTTACGTTTGTTTTTATTTTAAATTTCCATCGAAGTATATATTTATTTTTATTTTTTTAATTCTTTCCTTTTTAAGATTATTATTTGATTATATAATTTTTTAATCTAAAGTTTTATTTAATAATATATTTTAATCATAATAAAAATAACATATTTTTCTTTAAGACGTTCTGTTTGTAAAAGCACAATTTTATTTTATTATTATTTAAGTTATATCATGATTGTGTTTTAAATCTCGAATAATTGTTATTCATGAATAAGGATCCTAAACATTTATTAAATTAAATAAATAATTTATGGTTAGTTTGAAGTGTGAACTGTAGCGAACCAAACAGATAACAAATATGGCTAAATCTATTCTAACAATGAAAAACATTAAAAACCTCTTTTCTTTTTTTTCTTAATTTTTTTATTTAACTTTTTGATTTTTTATTTTCCTTTTATTATTAGTATCAATTTATTATTATTTAATTTATATCATAATTGGTTTTTAAATCTCGAATAACTTTTATTCTGTGAATAAAAAAAACCAAACATTTATTAAATTAAATATATAATTTATGGTTAATTCGAAAGGTGAACCGTAGCAAACCAATTCTAACAAAGAAAAACATAAAAAAAACATAATTTCTTTTTTCTAATCTTTTTTTATTTTATTTTTTGTTTATTTTATTTTCTAGATATAATCTCTTTTTATTATAGAATTCTATTTAATACATAAAATTCTATCTTAAAATTCTATTTTAATACATAAAATTGTATCTTAATAAAAATTGTAAAATTATATTTTAATATACATAGAATCTATCTTAATAAACATAAGATTTTTTTAATACACATAGAGCTTTATCTTAATATACATATAACTATAACTTAAAATTCTACTTTAATACATAAAATTATATCTTAATAAACATAAAATTCTATTTTAATATACGTAGAATTCTATTTTAATATATATATATATATATATATATATATATATAATTCTATTTTAGTACACATAAAATTCTATCTTAATAAACATATAATTATATTTTAATAAACATAGAACTGTATCATGATAAACATATAATTCTATTTTAACACACACTGAACTCTATCTTAATATGCACATAATTATAACTTAAAATTTTACTTTATTACATAATATCTTAATAAACATAAAATTCTATTTTAATAAACATAGAATTATATCTTAATACATAAAATTTCATATTAATAAACATATAATTATATCTTAACACTTAGAACTCTATTTTAATATACATAGAATTTAATCTTAAAATTCTACTTTAATACATAAAATTCTATATTAATAAACATAGAATTCTAGATAAAATTATATTTTAAGAAACATAAAATTATATTTTATTATACATAGATTCTATAAACATAGAATTCTATTTTAATAAACATAGAATTCTATTTTAATACACATAATATTTTATCTTAATACACATAGAAGTATTTTAATAAACATAGGATTCTATTTTAATACATAGAATAAGATAGAATTCTATTTTAATACATAAAATGTTCTATTAATATACATAAAATTCTATTTTAATACATAGAAATATATTTTAGTATACATAGAATTGAACTCTATCTTAATATTCATATAATTCTATCTTAAAATTCTACTTTAATACAGAAAAATATATCTTAATAAAAACTGAATTATATCTCAATATACACAAATTTTATTCTAATAAACCTACAGATTATTTTAATATACATAGAATTTTATTTCAATATACTTATTTTACAACAAACGACTTTTTTCCAACAATAGACTTATATTTTGGGTTGGTCAACTTATTTTACAATAGTCGACTTATTTTACTACATTCGACTTATTTTACAACAGTCAACTTATTTTACAACAGACAATTTATTTTTGATTGGTCGACCTATTTTACAACAGTCGACTTATTTTACAACAATCGACTTATTTTACAGCAGTTAACTTATTTTATATTGATTTATTTTATAACACTTGACTTACAGTCGACTTCTTTCACAACTATTGGTTTATATTTTGGGTTAGTCGACTTACTTTACAGCAATCGACTTATTTTATAACTGTCGGCTTATTTTACAACAATTGACTTATTTTACACCCGTCAACTTATTTTACAACAGTCAATTTATTTTGGATAGGTCGACTTATTTTACAACCGTCGACTTATTTTTCAACAGACGACTTATTTCACAACAGTCGACTCATTTTGGATTAGTTGTCGACTTATTTTACAACAATCAACTTATTTTACAACATTTGACTTATTTTACAACAGTTGACTTATTTTAGAATAGTTGACTTATATTTTGGGTTAGTCCACTTATTTCACAACCGTCGACTTATTTTACAGAAAAAATAACTTATTTTACAACAGTCGACTTATTTTGGATTGGTCGACTTATTTTATAACAATCGACTTATTTTACAATATTTGACTTATTTTACAACAGTCGATATGGGTTGGTCGACTTATTTTACAACAATCCACTTATTTTTACAATAGACTTATTTTACAACAGTCGATTTATTTTACAACATTCAACTTATTTTGTATTGGTTGAATTATTTTCAGAACACTCGACTTATATTTTATGTTGATCAACTTATTTTACAACAGTAGACTTAAATATTGGGTTGATCGACTTATTTTACAACTGTCGAACTTATTTTTCTTTTTGTTAATTTTATGCATATATGTGGGTCTTATTAAAAATTAAATTTATTTTCCTTTTTTGTTTTTAAAGCTAATTTTTAGATTTTTGTAAATATTCTGTCAAAATCTAATTGGTTAGATTTTTTTAACACATGTCAAAATTTAATCGATTAACTTGACACGTGTCACGATCATGTTAATTAGCAACTTTGATGCATCAAACTTAAGATAAAATTCATTTTTCCTTTTCTTTTAATAAAATTCATTTTTCCTTTTTTTATTATTAACGTATTACGATATGTGTCGAAATCTTATCAATTAAATCGACACGTACCGTAATCATGTGAATTACTAACTTTTGACGCATCCAACATATCTATATATAAATTCTCTAATTGTTATGAGAAATTGGGCTTAGATGTTGTTAGCCCAAGCTCATCAATGTTAGATATATGAACAATGAACTTATTAAATTTCTGGATTAATAAAAGACAGAAAATCTCTTGTTCTCCTAGAAGCTCTTGGTTCTTTTTCATGATCAAAATTTGGGTTTCACTTTGGTTTGTTAATTTGTCAAGATCTGTGCTCATGTTCGTGAAGTCTTGGGTCAACAATGCTGCGTGTGGCTTGTTTTCCACATTATTTGAAGCATCGATTGTTGGTTGGTCTTTCCGGTTTTTGGGGTGTGCAAGGAGTGTATTTGCATATGGTGCTTTTAATATTCAACATATTTTCTTCAGATTTTAGGGTCCAATTTTTTTAAAATTGCAAAATATGGTCTAAATTTTAAAGAACATTATATATAAAAAAAAAATTTTAAATTTGGCTTGGGCACTGGGCCCAGATTTTCAACGAGCCGGGCCTACTATCAATGACAGCCAATGGCAAAATCTTCTCACCTTATAAAATTCCAAGAAACCAAATCCCTCTGATCATCTTTATGGTACCGCAATTGATAGAGGAGCTTCCCATCATCTTACAGGAAAGCTCGACTTCTTGTTTGAATCTTTGACGTTTTGTAGATAAGCTCGGTGGTTCCTAAATCCAGAAACAATAGATATTCTCAAATTTTGTATCTTTGGGCATGTGATCATCAACCGAAGCAAAAGCTTTTTAATATATATATTTTTTATAATGACAGATTTTGATCCTGATGATAGAAAATTCCAATGTAATAAGTGCCAATTTTATGCAATAATGAAACGATCATGGAATCAAACGAAAGATCTAAAAAGATTTCTACATTTGTTGACCTGATGTGTTCTAAGGCTAAATTTCCGCTAGTATTTGGTAATATTTTCCCCTTCCAAGGAATGTTAACAATAAGATATGCAATGTACTTTGTGAGTTTGCATTATACAGGACTTCTTAGCATCAGAGAGTAGCAAGGAAAAAAACATTATTTGAAAAGGCAATGCAGGTAAAAGACAGAGACAGTCTTTATCAATGTCAAATGTTGAAGATGGTCGCTCTGTTACATGGCGATATCATTTTACTTTACTCTTCCTGAGGTTTTGATTCCTCTTGACTAGAGAGTAGAACTGATGTGAGAGAGCGTTCATCTTTAACATCTCTGTAGCTTCCCTTCTTATTTTGAGCTGCTTTAGGTTTACTATGCTTTCCTGCTACTGTACACATTTTGACTATCTTCCACGTATAGATTCATGCAAAAAAATTCAACTCTTTGTTTTTTATGACCCGACCCGATAATCCAGAACTAAGAAACTGATTATGGCACAAGAATGGTGGAAGCAATGTTTTATCCTTTCTTCCAAGTAAGCAATTTGCAAGTAGCTAAATCTCAGTTCCATGAAAATTACCTCAGATTTTGACGTTTTCTAACATATTTCTTAGAATTCTCAACTACACAGGATATTCAATGACTTGGTAAAACTCAGTATCAGAGATTGAAACTGAATCCAAATCACAAGTCCATATGAAGGAGAGAGTTCTTGCAACAAATCACAATCTATATGAAGGAGAGTTTTGGCATCAAACCGTAACAACTAGAGGTTTCGTCAAGATAAAATCCCCAGTCAAAACAAGATCACACCACTCAACTTTACCCCAAATGTCTCCTCCTTGACGTTTTTCCAGCGAAATCCGCACACCAAGTCTCTTCAAATTTGTGATGACGTGACACCAAGCTGAATGTCTAGCTTTATCATCACAGGCTCCTCCCACTTTTGTGTTTCTGTATCGAACACCACCGCCACCTTCTTCCGGTCGTCATAACAACGGCCATATCCAATCAGCTAGATTCTCCCGTCGATGATGTTAGCCATTGTATAAGCCATTGGCACAGGTATGCTGGGAGAGGTTGCACCGTCTGAGTTCTACAGTCGATGCTAATTAAGCCACCGTCAATCCCATCAAACGCATATATCCTCGAGCCCACCGCGACAAAGTTTAACCCCACCTGTACAAAGCAGCTTCCATAGCAAGGCATTGCGGGAAGCCAAGGGATAGGGACCAAGCGGCTATTGCCTTTGGCTTTCCGGCGGAGAATATACCAAAAAGTATCAAAGGTTTCACCGTTACAGATGAAAACATAGAGACAGTGTTCGGCGAACCCCAACAAGGATCGCCTCGCGTATATCTCAGGGGACGCAACGAGTGAACGGAACTGCTTAGAAACGAGGGAGAGTATTGGGTAGTCGCATCTCTGTACACGCGCTAAGATGTCGACGATGACGTCTTCGGGAATTGAAGTGCTGGAATCAGAGATAACCGTTCCGATGATTGCTCCTTCTCTGCTCTAATTCTGGAGTAGATTTTGGCGAGGAAGCGCAAAACCATAATTGTATGCTTAAATCAACAATCAACGAGAGAGAGCAAACCCCTGATTCCGATCTGCGAATTTCTCTGGTGAGCAAACCCCTGATTCCAATTCACAGCACGACGTGTATGAACATCACCGACCATCATCTTCTGTAGCCGCCGTGAAGCTTCGGAACACTGCCCAAAATTTAATTTTGTAATCTCTCTATAATAAAATTAAAAAAAAAGGAGAATTTCGGGACAAATAAAAAAAAAAGGAAATATTAAAGCAAAAACAAAATTTATCTATGGTTTTAATAAATGTCAGTGATGGGTATTTTAAGTTAGCATTGGTTAAGTAGGCTATGTCCATTTCAGTGAGGGGTATTTTAAGTTTGAACCTAACTCGGTTCTATACATTCCAAACTGAATAGATTGTATATCACAATTCCACGAAAATTACCTCAAATTTCGACATTCTCAAATAAAAAGTCAGTATCAGAGATTGAAACTAATAAATCCAAAGACCAATGAAATATCTTAAGCCAGGGGGGAATTCTTTCATCCCCAAAGTTTAAAAAAAAAAAAAAAAAAATCACAAGTCATATGAAGGAGAGTTCTTGCATCAAACCATAACAGCTAAAGAAAAAAAAACAAAGAACAAGTTATATGAATGAGAGTTTTTGCATCAAACGGTAACAGCTACAGTTTTCAACAAGGAAAAATTTCCAGGCAAAACAAGATCACACCACTCGACTTTACCCCAAATCTCCCCTCCTTGACGTTTTTCCAGCGAAATCTCCGCACACCAAATATCCGCACACCAAATCTCTTCTTTTTTAGGAAAAAACAAAGTCAGTCTCCCACCATAACTCACAGTCTTTGACCACCGTGTAGGTATTGTCTCAGCCAACAATTTTTCGACACCTTTCACCACCCCCCAGCACCTCTGCGTTGGATCATACCTTCTTATACTCTTCTCATCAGAATCGAAGTAGTACAATACCTCGTCGACGACACACGCCTTCTCCCACTCCTTAAAATTCAGCATCTCGTCCGTTTCCCATTTTTTTTCCTTTGGCTCGTAAACATAGCCATTCTGATACACCTTCATGTACAGCTTATCAGCCATCACCACAGAACCACGCCACGTGCCAGCCATCTTAATGTCTATCCCAGGTTCCTCCCACGTTTGTGTTTCTCTATTAAACACCACCATCGCCTTTTTGCAGTCGTGATCAGTTCCAATTACGTAGATTCTCCCGTTGATGATGTCAGCAATTGTATAAGACATGGGTTTAGGCATGCTGGGGAAGGGTTGCAGCGTGTGAGATCTACAATCGATGGTTAACGCACTCGCACTCGTTGTCATATTTAGATTGTTAATCACACCAAACACATATATATCCTCGAGCCCACCGCCACAAAGCTTCCACCACAAGGCATAGCGGGAAGCGAAGGGATAAGGACCAAACGGCGATTCCCGTTGGCTTTCCGGCGGAGAATATACAAACGACGATCACGCTTGTCCTTGTCGTTGTTGTATAGGGAAACATAGAGACAGAGTTCGGTGCAACCTTTAAAAATCTCTATTACGATTAGAATCTCACTAAAATCAAATGTTCTAATAATAAATTCTCAAAATCCTTTAAAAATATAGACCTAGACTCGTTAGGGGTAATGTTAGCGAGTCAAGAGCCTCACATGTGAAGTGACCATTTTTTCTTTATTCTTTCCCAACAAATAAATAGTACACCATGGATTTGGTTTTTGAGTATCATAGCAGGAAAAAAAAAAAAAATTTAGCATGTGTTCGTTTTTGCATTCAGATGATGTATCTGGATGTAAATGATCAAATGTTGTTTGTTTGAACACTTTTAAATCAGTATCTAGATGCTGCATCTAAATGTAAAATCAATAACATCTAAAAAATCTGGATATTTGAGATGTTATAAAAAGTAGAGTTGGATGACCAAAATGACCAAAAATATCTCTTAATATAATAAAAAATTAACTACTGTAAACTTCTTTTTTTGTCAAAATCGTCAAATAAAAATTTTCATAAAAATTATAAAATCATAATTTTTCATAAAAACTGCAAATTCGTTTTTCCACCAAAACCGCAAAATACAAAATCACAATTTCCCGCCACAATCATGAAATCGCATTTTCAAGAGCACAAAACCGCAGTTTGCAGTTAAAACTATAAATTCGTATTTTTCTGGCAAAACCGCAAAATTACGTTTTTCCGTAAATTCGCATTTTTCTGCCCATTTCTACTCCTACATCTTGAATATCTTCCACAGATGGATGCAAATTTTTCAACTTTTTATTTTTTATGACCCAATAATCCAGAATTAAGAAACTTATGGCACAAGATTGGTGAAGCTATGTTAGAATGTCTTATCTTTTCTTCCAAGTAAGCAATTTACAAGTAGTTAAATTACAATTCCATGAAAATTATCTCAAATTTCGACATTCTCTAACATTTCTAGATTTCTCAAATACACAAGATATTCCATGACTTGGTAAAAATCAGTATCAGAGA
The DNA here is from genome assembly GCA_020283515.1 of Alliaria petiolata. NCBI lineage: Eukaryota > Viridiplantae > Streptophyta > Magnoliopsida > Brassicales > Brassicaceae > Alliaria > Alliaria petiolata. The sequence goes on along the minus strand of JAHZTW010000035.1, from coordinate 318,659 downwards.
TTGAAACTGAATCCAAAGACCAATGAAATATTCTTAAGCCAAAGGTGAATTTTTTCATCCCCAAAGTAAAACCAATCACAAGTCATATGAAAGAGAGATCTTGAACAAACCATAACAGCTAAAGAAAAAACAAAACACAAGTTCTTGCATCAAACCATAACAGCCAGAGGTTTCTTCAAGTAAAAATTTCCAGTCAAAACTCAACTTTACCCAAAATATCTCCTCCTAGACGTTTTTCCAGTGAAATCTCTGCACACAAAATATCTCTTGATTTTTCTTCTCCATTATAAAAAACAAAGCAAGTTTCCCACCGTAACTTCCAGTGACAGTGAATGACCAGCATTTAACATTAGCCAACAAATCTTCCACACCTTTCACTACTCCCCCACACCTCTGCTTTGGATCATACGTTCTTAAACTCTTCTCAGCCCAATCGTAGTAGTACAATACTTCATCGACGACACACGCCTTCTCCCACTTCTTTGAATTCAGCATCTCGTATGTTTCCCAGTAATTTTCCTTTGGGTCTTAAACAAAGCGATAATAGCAATTCCTCCTGTACAGCTTACCAGCTATCACGACACATTGATACGACCCCATGTGGTGATCTATTTCCATGTCTGGCTCTACCATCCTAGGCTCCCACGTTTGTGTTTCCGTACTGAACACCAGGATTTCGTCTCCAATTACGTATATTCTCCCGTCAATGACGTCAGCGATTGTATGAGCCATGCGCACAAGCATGCTCGGGAGAGGTTGCACCGTGTGAGATCTTCAGTCGATGCTTAAGGCACCGTCATTCCGATCAAACGCATATATCCTCGATCCCACCGCGACATAGCTTCTACCGAAATGCATAGCGGGAAGCGAAGGGATAAGGACCAAGCTGCTATTGCCGTTGGCTTTCCGGAGGAGTATATACAAACGGCTATCAAATGTTTCTCTGTTCCAGAGGGGAACATAGAGATAGTGTTCGGTGCAGCCTAACAATGATCGCCTCGGGACGAAACAAGTGACCGGAATCGCTTAGAAACGAGGGAGAGTATTGGATAGTCGCATCTCTGTACACGAGCATGTCAACGATGATGTCTTCGGGAAGTGACGTAATCTGACACGGTGGTTCCAAGGATTGCTCCTTCGCTGCCCTGGTTTTGGAAGACATGTCCAGATCAACAATCACCCAAATCTTAGAGAGAAAAGACACGAAACCCTAATTTGAGGATCAAATCAACAATGAAATTTTTGAGAGCGAGCTTTCGTTTACTATATGATATACAATAACTATTTATGATTCAATACATCTAAATATATAAATTTCAAAAACAGCCAAATCATTCAATTCTAAAGTCATTTGTTACCAACTCGGTTGAATATGTGATGCAATGAAAGTAAAACTACGCATAATCTGCGGCTTCGCTTCCCGCTCCTTCCAGCCTTTCTTTACGTCTTCCAATTCAAACCATGGTTCCTCTCCAAATAGCTCCAACCACTATTCTTTCCATAAGAGTTCCACCTTCAAACCATAACAGCTAGAAATTTCCTCAAGTATAAATCGTCAGAAAACATAACCTGATCACACCACTCAACTTTATCCCAAATCTCCCCTCCTTTGCGCCTTTCCAGCGAAATCTCCGCACACCAAATCTCTCCTTCTCCTTTAGTAAAAAGCAAAGCCAGTCTCCGGCCGTAACTCACAGTCTTTGACAACCGTGCAAGTCTTGTCTTAGACAACAATTCTTCCAAACCTTTCACCACTCCCCAACATCTTTGCTTTGGATCATACGTACGTTCTTAAATTGTTCTCACCACACTTAAAGTAGTACAACACGTGGTCGACGACACACGCATTGTTGCACTCCTTATTCTTCAGCATCTCGTCTGTTTCCCATTTATTCTCCTTTGGCTCGTAAACAGAATCCCTCGTGTACATCTTATCAGCCATCACCACACAACCACACCACGTGCTACCTATATTAATCCGTGGCTTTATCATCACATGCTCCTCCCACTTTTGTGTTTCTGTATTGAACACCACCATTACCTTCTTCTGGTCATCATAAGAACCGTCAAATCTAATTACCTTCTTCCAGTCATCATAACAACGGCGATAGCCAATTATGTAGATTCTCCCGTCAATGATGTTAGCCATTGTATCAGACATTGGCACAGGTATGCTGGGGAGAGTTTGCACCGTGTGAGATCTACAGTCGATGCTTAACGCACACGTTGTCCTGTCATTCCCACCAAACACATATATCCTCGAGCCCACCGCGACAAAGCTTTCACCGTATGGTATAGGGGGAAGCGAAGGGATAGGGACCAAGCGGCGATTACCGTTCGCTTTCCGGCAAAGAATATACAAACGGTCATCATCGGTTTCGTTGCTATAGATAACAATATAGAGACAGTGTTCGGTGCAACCTAACAATGATCGCCTCGTGTATATCTCAGAGGACGCAACGAGTGATCGGAATTGCTTAGAAACGAGGGAGAGTATTAGATAGTCCCATCTCGGTACACGTGCTAAGATGTCAAAGATGACGTCTTGGGGAAGTGACGTGATTAGACATGGTGGTTCCGAGAATTGCTTCTTCTTTGCCCTAATTTTGGAAGATATGTCCATATTACAATCACCCAAATATGAGAGAGACAAGACACGAGGCAGCTCTCGTATATTATATGATATATATATATATATACTATCCAATACATTTAAATATACTAGGTCCTGAATCCGCGCAAACTCATTTTTAAATAATTTAAATATATATAATTAATAATTGAAATATCTATTTTGTTATAAAAATATTCATAATTAATTATTATGAGATATTGGACTAGATGTTGTTAGCCCAAGCTCATAAATCTTAGATATAATTTATATATATGTATGAAGTTTTGATTAATGAAAGACATAAAATCTCTTCTCCGTGAAGCTCTTCTTCTTTTTTCCACCCCGAAATTTGGGTTTCACTTATACAAACTGTAAACATTAAAAAATATTAAAAAAATGAAAAAGCATGAAAGAGAAGAAGAGACGGTTTCCTTAATTCTCTTTTGAGAGACGATTCTAACCAGAGACTCTACACATGTCTTTATATGAATGGTCTACCTTTTTTTATATTTAAAATTTAATTATTTTATTAAATTATATTAATATAATATACTTTAAATACTTTGCATCGTTGGAGGTGCTCTTAGACCATGATCAACGCAAAAACTCTTAAAAATGTTTTTTAAGTGTGAAATATTAATATAAAAAAGCTGCAGCAGTAACAAAAAGACACCTGTCTTTTTTTCACCAAACAGGGGAAGATTCGGTTCCTAAACAAGAGTTAGAAGAACCCTTTTTCACCTTTTTTACTTTTTCATTTTTTTATTATTTTTTTTAAATTAAGATCTGAGTTTAGAAACTGTGCGTTGCACATGCTCGTACCTTTGCTGGTCAAGGTATGTGCTCTTCTTCGTACGTGAAGTTTTGGTTACAATGGTTATTATTAGGTTTGTTTGTTTTTTGGTTGGAGGATATTGGAAACTGAGCTTCATGCGTGGCTTGTTTTACACATTGTATAAGTATCGATTGTTGGTTGGTTTGATCGGTTCAATCTCTCCAGCTTCGTTTGGTTTTTTATTTCAGCGATTTCGAGGCTTGTTCCTTTGAAACTCTGTGGCTTCTTTGTTATGGATTATAGCGTAGCTCGTTATGAAGATTCCAATTATGCTGGTTCAAGGATTATAGTGAATCATGTTATACAAATTCAGAGCAATGCCTCACTCTTATTAAATTCCAAGAAGCCAAATTCCTCCGATCGTCTTTATGGTACGGTAATTGATATAGGAGCTTCCCATCATCCAGATGATGCAGCCAAACCATAACCAATAATTTTATTTAAAATGAATCAATAACTAATTATATTATATGCTATTATTCATTTTTAATTTTTAATATAACCAAGAAATTTATAATTCATTTTCTGTTATGATTTATTTCCAAAAAAAAATCATAATCAATAATTTTATACAAAATAATTAAACGTAATCAACATTTACAAATAAATAAAAATATAATATTTAATTTTTAATATAACCAAAAGTATTATAATTCATTTCTGTTATGATTTATTTCCTAAAATTTTATACAAAATAATTAAATGAAATCGAAATTTACTATGATTTAATATTATACACATTCAATTAGTACTTTGCTTAATTTTATTTTTTCTTATCAGAAAATATTTTTTTAAACATACTATATTGTCAACATAACAACTTATTATATATAAAAAAAACTGGATTAAAATATTTTAATATGGTTTAATTTTTAAATTATACAAAACTAAATAAATAATAAATTACTCACCCTGCGCAGGGCGCAGGTTATCACCTAGTAAATATAGTATTTAGTATTTACAACTCTATATATATATATATATACTAGAATAGGATCCGCATATATGCGGATTTTGAATAAAATATTCATAATGTACAAAACCCTAATTCGAGGATCAAATCTAACAATGAAATTTTTGAGAGCGAGCTTTTTCGTTTATGTTATCTAGTATTTATTATTCATTACATCTAAAAATTCTGAATATATAAATTTCCTTTAAAAATTCGAAAAAAAAAAAATTCCTTTAAAAAATTCATTAAAAATAAAAGTTTCCTAATTGTTATGAGAAATTGGGCTTAGATGATGTTAGCCCAATCTCATTAATCATAGATATATGAACTTTGTGATTAGTGAAAGACACAATTTTTCTCCGTGAAGCTCTGGGTTTCACTTTGGTTTGTGGTAAAGATCTGTGCTCTTGTTCGTGAAGTCTTTTGATCAACAATGGTTCTTGTTCATATGTGGCTTGTTTTCCACATCATTTGAATCATCGATTGTTGGTTGGTCTTCACGGTTCAACTTCTCCAGTTTTTGGAATTTTGTGGCTGCTTCGTTGGGGATTTAATTTCAGCTATTTCGAGGCTTGTTCCTTTGAACCTTTCTTTGCTATGTTTATTCTGATTCAATAATTATAAGGATCATGTTTATACAAATCTAGAGCAATATTGCTGCACTCGGATAGCTAGCGTAACGTACAACCTCACGTCGTGGCTAATGCTGGCCGTAATTGATAGAGGAGCTTCCCATCATCTTACAGGAAAGCTCGACTTCTTGTTTGACGTTGTCGATATTGTTCCTTGTCCTCATTGTGGGAAATTATATGTCTTGGTGGATCCATCACGTTGTCATACGTACGTGATTGATTGTTGTGTGTATAAGCTCCTATAAATAGGTGTGTGTAAGAGTCATCCAAATCATCAAATATTAATTCACTTCCTTCTACTCCCTCCCCCCCCCCAAGCTACTCACGAGCATGTTTTTCTTTTATGTTCATAGTTTTCATACTTGCTAGACAAGTAATCCAATTCTAAGTATTTTTTTTTCCTCCGTCTTTTTCATTTTTCGTTTGCACAAATGGAAAGAGGAAAATACTAATGACTAATGAGAAGCTGATTAATTAATAAGATGATATAACGGATTTCTGGAGGGCTCGTTATTGCTATCCATCTCGTTTCTCCAAGATGGGTGAGATTTGTTTATATTCGCTGTTCTTCTATATATGCTTCAAACATTTGTTCGCTGTTGCTGCCCAGGCATTATTGTTGGTTCGGTTTACCTATCGGCCGGTTTGGTTTCCGATAGCTTGTAGCTATTGGAGCGCTGATTGTGTCGCAGCTTATGGACCTTCTATCTACAATTGACAGGTTAGTGTCCTCAGAAGAACTAGAAACAATTCTCCTTTTATTCACTCACTGAATCAATTACGTACGTAAAACGAATAAACTGAGACAGAGAACCAAATCAAGAATTTCAGGGTCAAGTCTATAGCATTCTTAACTACTTTTGATCAAAACAAACTACTAATTTTCCCTCGAAACAGCTCTTTTCATTTACATCAACGAAATCAGCAAAAAGGGATTTCCGATAATGAAACAAAAAAAAAGCATAAGTTTATAAGAATGAGAGTTCCTGCATCAAACCATAACATCTAGAGGTTTCGTCAAGACAAAATTGCCAGTCAAAACATGACCACACCACTCAATTTTACCCCAAATCTCTCCTCCTTGACGTCTTTCAAGCGAAATCTCGGCACACCGAATCTCACGTCTTCCTTCTTCTTCTTCTTCTTTATGAAAAAACAAAACCAGTCTCCCACCGTAACTCACAGTCTCATGTCTCGTCTCAGCCAACAATTCTTCCAAACCATTCACCACTCCCCAACATCTCTGCTTGTGATCATACGCTCTTAAACACTTCTTAACAGAATCGTAGTAGTACAATACGTCATCAACGACACACACATTTCTCCACTCCTTAAAACTCAGCATGTCCGTTACCCATCTACTCTTCTTTGGCTCGTTATCAGAATCCATGTCTGGCTTTACCATCCTAGGCTCCCACGTTTGTGTTTCCGTACTAAACACCAGCGTTTCTTCTCCAGTTACGAAAATTCTCCCGTCGATGATGTTAGCCATTGTATTAGACATGGGTCTAGGCATGCATGGGAGATGTTGCACCGTGTGAGATCTACAATCGATGCTTAGGCCAATCGTTGTCCCACCAAACACATATATCATCGAACCGGCCGCTACAAAGCTCTCAACGTAAGGTATAGAGGGAAGCGAAGGGATAAGGACCAAGCGGCTATTGCCGTTGGCTTTCCGGTGGAGAACATACAAACGGGCAACACGGTTGTCTCTGTCATAGAGGACAGCATAGAGACAGTGTTCGGAGCAGCCCAACAAGGATCGCCTCTTGAATATTTCAGGGGACACAACGAGTGACCGGAAGTGCTTGGAAACGAGGGAGAGTGTTGGGTAGTCGCATCTCGGTACACGCGCTAAGATATCAATCATGATGTCGTCGGGAAGTGACGTATTCACAGACGGTGGTTCTTCTGTGGATTGCTCCTCCTCTGCCCTTATTTTGGATGACATCTTCAGATTATATCACGAGAAAAAAAATCACTAAACCTAATTTTATGCTCAAATCAACAATTAGATATATATATATATATATATATATATATAGAGAGAGAGCTCTAATTCCCTTCAAGCTAGGATCGAATATTCAAGAATAGATGATTAAGTTTTAGAGAGGCTCTGATATGCTCTGGCGATCGAATTTCTCCGGCTTTCGATAATTATCGAATTTTTAAACATAAATATCTCGTATCTCTATATATTATTTGAGAAGCATTTTTAGAGAGTACCTTTATTTTTAAAAATATTTACAGTGGTACCTTTTTGCTGATGTGTCACCACCACATTCATTCTCACCAACCTTTTAAAAAAGACTTATTTCAATAAACTAATTATCTTATATACTATTATCCATTTTTAATTTTTAATATAACTAAGAAATTTATAATTCATTTTCTGTTATGATTCATTTCCAAAAAAAAAATCATAACCAATAATTTTATACAAAATAATTAAACGAAATCAAAATTTACAAATAATTTATGATATACATAAAAATATAATATTTAATTTTTAATATAATCAAAAAAATTATAATTCATTTTCTGTTATGATTCATTTCCTAAAATTTTATACAAAATAATTAAACGAAATCGAAATTTATTATGATTTAATATTATACACATTCAATTACTACTTTACTTAATTTTGTTCTCTTATCAGAAAATATATTTTTTAAACATACTATATTATCAACATAACAACTTATTATATTAAAAAAAGACTGGATGAAAATATTTTATTATGGTTTATTTTTTTTATTATACAAAACTAAATAGATAATAAATTACTCACGCTGCGCAGAGCAGGTTATCACCTAGTTTACTGGTATTTACTATTCATTCTTTTTAAAAATATATATTTTTCCTAATTATCATGAGATGTTGGGGTAGATTATGTTGTTAGCCCAAGCTCATTAAACTTAGATAGTTTATACATGTATGAACTTTGTGATTAATAAAAGACAGAAATTCTCTTGTTCTCCGTGAAGCTCTTGGTTCTTTTTCCTGCTCCAAATTTGGGTTTCACTTTGGTTTGTTGGTCAAAAGATCTGTGCTCTTGTTCGTAAGTAAAGTCTCTCTGGTCAACAATGGTTCTTTAGCCCCTACGTTTGTTTGTTTTTTTTCGTTGGAGAAATATTGGAAATCGAAGCTTCGTGTATGGATTTGTTCCGCATTATTTGAAGTTGAGGTTAATGCATTGCGTCGTCTTAGTGGTCGTGAGTCGTGGCTTTGTATGGGAAACAAAGAGAGAAGTAAAACTTACTTTTCAGAGCAGGATCGTCTCTCATTGAATCTGCAAACCTGAATACAGAAGAATGCACGGCTGTGATCGGGAACTAGATAGTCGACGGCTGAGATGTTATCGCCCGGTGTGAATCCCTTGAATCATATCAAGAGTACAAAACACAGAAAAACGGCAAAGCCAGGCTAGACAGAGATCACTCTCAGACAAAAAACATACTTGCTCTACAGTCTAACCGTAGAGGTTATGAGATTTCCTATTACACACAACAACAAAAAGAGATGATTTACACTACTTGCCTCCTGAACATACTTGATGATGTTATCGGAATTAACTTCAGAGGCAAAGCCAGGCCCAGACAGAGATCACTCTCAGACAAAACATACTTGCTCTACAGTCTAACCGTGGAGGTTATGAGATTTCCTATTAGACACAACAACAGAAAGAGATGATTTGGACTACTTGCCTTCTGAATCTGCTTGATGATGTTATCGGATTTAAAGGCAATTCGAGGAAAAGAGCTGTTCGTGATCTTGCTTTGAGTAGATCTATCAAACTCTTTGATACAAATCCGTGGCACTACTCAGACAGAGAAACACTAATGGAGATGCCAACAAGAGAAATGAATCACAATAGATTAAACGAATAAAATGCTCTTAGTGATGATCTTGGTGAATGTTGCGAATTGCAGCAGTGATTTTCTTGCAATCAAACTCCATCGTCTTCATCCAATTCTCAAAATCTCCTATTTCCTGTCAAATCACGGCAAATAAATACACCAGATCCAATATGAACAAAACAAACCAAAAGGTAAAACCCAAGAAGGAGAAACCGGAATGGTTTTTTTTTTTTTAAAAGTGGTAGAGATGAGATACCTTAACGGCGCTATTAACGGCGTGAGTCGCGGCAAGCCATTGATCCGTCTGTTTGCCGAATCGCGCCACCGTAACCGCCAGAGATCTTATCTCCGCCTCGATTCGTTTCTCGTTAACGAAACACTCCTCCACCCCTCCGTTCACCGCCTTCACGAGCAGATCCGCCGTTCTCGCCGCGTGTCTGATCGCCTCCTTCCTCGATCTCTCTGTTTTCCATTTTTATTTTTCTTTGTGAGAAAATCTCTCACTTCTATTCTCGATTTTAATCGGAAAATCCGGGGAATTTTACCCGATTACGTACCGGTCTTTTCTCGGAGCTGTGACGACGATCGCCGGTTGTCATCGATCAGCTGCAGAAGACTCGATTCCAGTGTTCCAGTCTCTTCTTCCGCTCTCTCCTTCTCCGAAAACGGTAGCACGCGTCCACGCGCCGCCGAAATCGTCATCGGCGTATTCATTCTATCGCCGGTTCAATTGGTTCGGTGACAATTAATGATCGCCGACTGTTTTCTTGTCAACGAATACACTCTCCTATCTTGTTGCACTACGCGCCGTTTATGTTTCAAGGAAACGTCACGCATTCTCGCGTTCCAGATAACACGATTTTTTTCGTTTTCATACACTTGTCATTAATAAAAACTGTGATCCAAAATCTAATAAATGTTGTTGCACGTATTGATATAGAATAGATGATGAGATTTTTCTAAAAAGTTGTACTCGAAGAATTTTTACTTTATCAGCAAAATCGTTTAAAAACTTAACAAAAAATTCTCATATAATTGTGCCTTGTCTATAAAGGGAATATGATTGTGAAACGGTGACATCCCATAAAGAAGTTGTTGCAAGTGTGAAATTTGAGAGTGTAATAACTTGACATCTCATATCATCTTACAACTGAACTAAGGATAACCGCTAATAAAAATACTAACAAAAAAAAAATCATAATGAAAAAGAGAAAATCTTGAACGAAGGACTCCCATGCAGACGACTAAATCTTGGTCCTCCATAGAAGAAACAACAGCCCCGATCATCTGTCAAATGGTTGTTCATTTCGTACAGCTTGGGGTTGTCTATATGTGTCTCAAGACTTTGCATGGACAGTAGACTTGAAGTTGTGATCGACGACCTCCAAGTTTCGGAAATATCTTTTCCGAAAATAATATATGTGTCATTACAGCTATATAGCTTATACAAAGATTTGTATATCAATGGTTTTCTCCTTTTTTTTTCTTAAACCGATTTCATCAATATAGATAAACTGAAGTGAATAAGCGAAAATAAAGAAAAACATAAGCAAAAGATATATTTTTTTTAAGCAGAAGATAAGCAAAAAATAAGTCATTATTCATTTTGTTTTTTGTATGTGTTTTATATTCTACCTATTTATTTATTTTGTCATTATATTCTACCTATTAATTAGTAAATATCGTAATAAATATAATTTCAAAATTAAGTTTAAAAGTACTTATGATAAAAATAAGTTTGAACTGTGTTTAGTTATATGTTAACAAAGTTACCACTAAATATACCTCCCAACCAACTTCTATTGTGCTAAGATCCTTGGTCTGGTAATCGCCCGAGCTAATCCATATCTAAGACGGGCCATCGGAGCTGCTGAAGTTGGTGCTTGTTTGGTGGTGATCGACGTGGTGGAGAAGCGACGAGATCTGCTAAAAAAAGTGGAGAAATGTACCTAAATCTCACGGTGATGCTCGTCGGAGGTGACGGTGGGCCGGTGGTGACGGGAAAGCGGTGGTGATAGGCCATCGGAGCTGCTGCAGTTGGTGCTTGTGTGGTGGTGAATGAAGCGACGATATCTGCAACAAACAAAAAAGTAAATCTGATAAGAAAAGAAGAATAGAAGAAAGGGAGAAGAAGGGAAGTAAAGAATCCTACAGAAAAAATTATAACCTACTACACAAACAATCACCAAACTAGGGGAAACCCGAGAAATTGACAAGATATGGCTGAAAGAAAAAGAGCTCGACACAGAAACTTACCTGATAACAAGATAGATAAACCGATCTACTCGGAGAAGAGAGATGCGAAGGGAAAAGAAGCCCTAGGCTTGTGGATTCCGGAGATGATACTGATAGAGTTTGCTAATTTTCACAAAACAGTTTCTCTCTCTTTTTTTTCTTTCTGGTTCTTAGATCCAGAGGTAGTGAGGTAATTAAGTCTGTACATTCTCTCTCTATCTCTTTCGTTCCGGTTGTTGAAATAAGTTTCCCCCGCGTAAGTTAGGTGGTTTAAGGTCTTTTAGGGCAAGATATTGAACTGTAGATGTTGTTTCATTAATATAAAAGATTAGTAATCTTTTTTAATGGATAGAAAGTAATGTTTATATTGTACTAATTAACATATTTACAGTAGTCTTCCTCGTCAATAGTAGTACACTGAAACATCACAGCTCGAAATTTAAAATCCAACCCCTACATTTTCTTTGTCTCCAAATAATTCATAAGTCAAAAATTAAAACCAAATCAATTTCAGCAGCTTTGTGTTTGCGATTTTAATGAACTAACCACTTTTATTCTTCTTTTCATGTAGTTACGAATTACCGCAGAACAAAAGCTCCACCAGATAGAAAATAATTAAAAGAGTTGTGTCCTTATGCATGTTTCTAGTTTCAACTGTCCCCACTCCCCACTATATATTTTCCCCTAAAAGGCTTAAAACCACTTAGTTGAAGCATGGAATCTTACGTCTAAAACTGGAAAAGAGAGGAAAAAATGATGATTTAATCCTATTATAAATGATGATCAATTTGATCGAATTTAATTATATGTGGTATATACGGATAATGGTTCCACCTGCCTTAACATCTATGATGGAACAACTCTTCCCACAATAAATATGATCGATTTATAATTTTGCTTTCATCTAAAAATTAGAATGCGCAACTCAACGCACTTTCGTACTAGTCGTGCCTTGGCCCTTGGTCTATAAAAGGAATGATTGTGAAGCGGTGACATCCCCCATAAAGAAATTGTTGCCAACAACTTGTTGCAAAGTGTGAAATCTGAGAGTGTAATAACTTGATATCTCATATCATCTTACAACCAAGGATAAGTGGATAACCGCTAATAAAAATACGTACTAACAAAATATCAAAATGAAAAAGAGAAAACTTGAACAAACAAAACAAACAAAAGACAAATATAATGATGTACGAACGACTCTCTGATGCAGACGACTAAATCCTGGTCCTCCATAGAAGAAATAACTACCCCAATCATCTGTAAAATGGTTGTTCAAGTCGTACAGCTTGGGGTTGTCCAAATGTGTCTCAAGGCTTTGGATAGACTGTAGACTGTTGTTGTGATCGACGACCTCCAAATTCTGGAAATATCATTTTCGAAAATAACATGTGTCATTGCAGCTATATAGCTTATACAAAAAAATTGTATATCAATTGTTTTCTCCTTTCTTTTTAAACCGATTACATCAAATATAATATTGTTTTTGCGTATTATCTTACTGATAACCATAAATTGAAAGGAAAAAAAGCGAAAATAAAGAAAAACATAGCAAAAGATAAGCTACTATTCATTTTGTTTTTTGTATGTGTTTTATATTCTAGCTATTAATTAGTAAATATTGTAACAAAAGAATTTCAAAATTATGTGTAAAAGTACTTATAATACAAATAAGTTTGAATTGTGTTAGTTATATGTTAATAAAGTTACAATTAAATTTACCTGCCAACCAACTTCTATTGTGTTAAGATCCTTGGTCTGGTGATCGCCCGAGATAATCCATATCTGCATGTTGATTGTGGCATTTGCTTCATATGATCCCGCTGGGGGTTTTGTAGTTCTGACCGCATACTTTAAAGTCATACCCTTAATACAAAAAAAACAATACGAGACTATAATTATAATAATTTGGGCATGTAATAAACCGTGATACCTCGTGTGCAGCTATGTCATCTGTGTTAGATTGAACTATGTCGGCTTGATCCTGCAGTACCGGAATGGTTCCTTCCGGGCAGTCTGCAGTGCTTACGTGCGCTTGTCTACTTTATCCGCATGATCGGCTAACGTCGTAAAAATTTCCGCCGGCCAGTATCCTACCAATACATTGTCGGATCCTAAACTTAGCCACCAGTTTCCATATTTTCGGTCCTATACAATTTAATTATTTATATGTTAAAAAGATATACAGTTTTGTTTATAAATAAAGCATTAAGTAAAATTAACTCTAAAAGATTAGGATAAACCGACCTTCCATACGAAAACAGAGATCTCAAACTGGTTCCCGTCGAAAGTTGGGATAGGAGAAATGGAGCCTCCGACGACAATGGTGTTACTCGTTTGTATAAAGCCAGCGCAGCGCAAATTATAACATCCAGTTGTGTTATATTTCGTAAAAGTTTTTTTTTTTTTTTTTTTTTTTGTAAAAGTCCAGTTGTGTTATATGCATCGCTCTGGATAGTATTTATAAAATTGTTAAAAGAATGCAAAAAAAAAATTCAAAGCTTTAACAAGAACAACCAATCAATATTTTTTGTTCATTAATTATATTCTCTGTTTACATTTTTAATTTAGCTATATTATTATTTTCCTAAACAATATTTTAACGCCAACTAAACATGTGGTAGAGAGGGAATTTTAGTTGAGATAGGAGAAATTTATAGTATATCAATTACCAGAATTGTATCTGAGCAAGCAAATGTGGTAGAGAGGGAATTTTATCATAAGTACTTTTAAACTAAATTTTGAAATTCTTTATATTACAATATTTACTAATTAATTAATAGCTGGAATATAAAACACATACCAACAAAATAATGAATGTGGCTTATCTTATCTTTTGCTTATCTTTTTCTTATGTTTTCCTTTATTTTCGCTTATTATTTTCAGTTTATCGTTACCAAAACAATATAATATTTGATGCAATCGATTGAAACAATAAAGGAGAAAACCATTGATTTACAGATCTTTGTATATGCTATATAGCTATAATCACACGTTATTATTTTAGAAACTGTTATTGCATATTTTGTTTGGCCTTTTAAATTATTTAATTTGGAAATATTCTTTCAACAGGTTTTCCTATTTCAAATATAATTTCACGAAATTGTCCATGTTAAAGAAGAAACTTGGTTGTTTTAGGTACTTGTAGAAAGTAATATTTTCCTACTTTCTGCTCCTTTCCTATACCATTATCCAAAACCAAAACTATCTGAGCACTTTTTATTTTCTTTCAAACAACTGAAATGAATTTGCTGAAATCGATTCATTTTTCTACCCCCCATCTAAAAACAAAAATTAGGGGAAAATGTTCTCTTACAAATGGAATGAAACGAATCGTATTTTTCACTAAATCCCTTATAAATGACATTTGACAGTGTTGATCCTACTTATATTGATATGATCGACAGCTAGAAATTTTCTGCTGTTTTGGTGACAAACAACAAAATTAGTCATTAAATAGACATTAGTATTTTTGCACAAAAAAAAAAAAAAAAAAGACATTAGTATTATAGACATAAAAGAGTACAAGAAAGTAGTCTTCCTCGTCAATAGTACATTGAAACATTACAACTCGAAATTTAGAATCCAACCCCCATACTTTCATATTTTTCAAAACTTTCATATTTTTCAAAACTTGCCCCCTACATTGTCTTTGTCTCCGAAAAATTCAGAAGTCAATAGTCAAAACCAAATCAAATTCACCAGCTCTGCGTTTGCGATTTAATGAACAAACCACTTTTATTCTTCTTTTCATGTAGATTATTACCACAGAACAAAAGCTCCACCAGATAGAAAATAATTAAAGAGTGTGTCCTTACTCCTTATGCAGGTTCCTAGTTTCAAACTGTCCCCACTATTTTGCCCTAAAAGGTTCGAGAGTTAAGACCACTTATAATAACATCTCCATCTCTCTCACCATTAAAATATTTTTTTAAAAAAGTATGAAAGAGAAGTAAGAAATTATTTTCATTTGAGAGATCTTGAGAAATCTCTTGAGACTTTTGTCTCTCTATAAGTGGTTCAATTACTTTTTAAAAACTAAATTTTATTTCTATAATTAAATTAAATTAAAATATTAATATTTTATCGTTTAGAGATTCATTTTTGAGTATCTAACCGATATATAGAGATACTTAGTTGAAACATGTTTTAATCCTATTATAAATGATGATTGAATTTAATTTAATACTCTTCTTGTAGTATATAATGTGTGGTAACAGGCAAACACATGAGCTGTAAGCCTTTGGGTAATGCCCGGAATTAAGAAAACATTAATGTAAAAATTAAATGGTTGTGGGACTCTATGTAATTGCGTCATGTGATGACACTGGAACTCTGTTAGGGATATAAATAGATTCTGCTACGGTTATCATTAATTAATTGATCAATTAATCCCCTTAACTAAACCACATTAAAAAGTTTATAAATTAGTTTAAAATTACTACATGGGAATGCTCGTTGCCAAATATATATATTAGTCAACGCCTTCATTCAATGTTAAATCTGAACTATATGTAGTAGTAGTTTAATATGCTCATAAGTCACTTAGTCGAATCTCTTATATATTAGTAATTCTTCAATTTACCACGACTATATTTCTGATTCTTTTTCTCCCTGTTAAAATTTCTGATTTGATGTGGATTGTGGACTTATATTATTTTCAAAGTTTCTATTTGCTCTTAGGTCTCTTGTATGTTTTGAAGCTAGTTAGGAATATTATAATAATTAAATACTCGGTTAGGATATAAAAAGAAAATGAATCCACGAAGCAACCTTCCATATAGCGTGAAAGCAAATCCCATCCCCTGTCAAAAATGTAAGCTACAAGGTAATTAATAGTAAAGCCAAAAATCAAATTTGTTTTTCATTGCGATTTTAATTATGATTAGCCATTGTATATGATATAAATGACAAAAATATCAATTTTTTTAACAAATCGAAGGATTAGCGTGAAATTTGATCTCCGGTTATGAACAAATTTTTTTTTTTTGAAAAGTCAGATATAAAACGTAGGTTTAAATTTTCAAAAGTCATATATAATAATGTAGGTTTAGCGTGTGAGGGTTGAATTTTTCACGCTAATCCTTCGATTATTATAAAAACATCAATAAGATTATTATAAAATTGTTTGTAAAAGGAATATTATAAAAACATCAATAAGTTAAGCTCCGCACGTCACCCTTAGCTTAACAGTAAGAAATTTGAAGTTACATCAAAATGCATATCTTTAATATATACTATATAGTAAGCTTTTCCATATGAACTTGCAGGGCAAAGTCTTGTATGTGTCTTGCATATATCACACTCATTTCTCGTAATTTTCAAAGAACTTGCTCCTTATAGTCACTAGTCATCATTCAATCAAAACAAACTTGTAGTTATAATAATGATCAAAAACATCGCATCGATCATATCTACCGACGCAAAATGGAGGCTGTAAAGAGTTCCAAAAAAAAAAAAAAAAGGAGGCTGTTAGGCTGTAACTGACTAATAATCTGTATAGGAAAACAAAACAGTGAAATACTGATAGAAATAATGATTGAGCAAAACGAAATAAGTGATATACTGTATTATTCATCATTTAAATAAATTAATAAATCACGGACCATGAACGCAAAACTGAATGTTAAAGCTAGTAATGGAATTATTAATCTACATGAATAACAAATAAGACAAAAAAAAAAAAAAAATGAATAACAAATAAGACAAAACATTCACGTCCTATCCTCAACATGGATTAACATTCAAACTTCTAGCTTATAAGGGGTATAGTATGAAAGAAAACAGAATTAAGAACAAATAATTCTGATTTAATCGAAGTAATGAACATTATTATCACTGGACAGAGAATTACTGTATCCAGCCGCCGCGGTAGACGGAGGAGGATTATACATAGAATTGGTAGCAGAAGAATTAGAAGACGATGAAGATGACACCACCATCGAAGGAGACGGCAAAGAAGCCGGTGGGGTAGGCGGTGGAGCCGGCTGAGACAACAATAACCTTGGTGGTCGTGGTGGAGGCGGCGGTGGTGGTGGTGGTCGGAGCAGAATCGCTGCCGCCAGAGCATGATCGGACACTGATGTCGTTGTAGTAATATTGTTGAAGTTGTTGTTGTTTTGAAGAGAAGTGATTGTGGCGGCTTCTCGGTATTTGTGGCGGAGGATATCTGTACGGACGGTGGTGAGTTCAGATTGGAGAGATTGAATGTGGTGCTGAAGAGCGGAAATTGCGCCCATGCAACCGTAGATTGGATCTCTTAGTCTTAAGTTTGCTTCGTATACTAAACTGTTTGCTGCGTCTCCTCTTTGGCTCTCACCCACTTCCTGTAACATTTTAGTCAATAATTATTATTATATGTACCCACATGGCCACATTCACTAATTTAATTGAGTATAGGCTTTATATAGAAAATATTACGCAAATTCTCAAACAAGAGATTTTCTTTTTATGCAATGTTTGGTTTTATTTATAAAACAGTGATATTCGAATTAAAAGTGTAACAATAAGTAAATTTTGTTTCTATGCAAAATGGCAGTTGTTTTCGTGTTAGATGTTTATTTCATTAATAAGGATATTTATAAGCAATACTTAGTTTCTTACAACAATATATAGTTGTTATACTTGTACAACAAAATGTTTGATTTGCACTATTTACAAATTACAACGGTTGCAACCACCTATAGAAAACCAAATGCGCACTAGATCCGGTAGAGGGGAATTTGACGAATATGATATTTCGTATAATTATGCAAAATGACAAGTTGATAATAATTAAAAAAAAAATTTGTTAGTAAAATTGTGATAATTCTTTAAGAAAACCACCAAAAATATGCATGTAACTGATAAAATTAGTGGTTTATACTAATGTGCTAGTCCGGTTATGATGTTCTTGTGTGAGTTGTAGACAACAAAAGAAAAACCAATTCCCTTAATCAACCACCTAAGAAATTTATCAGAATGGAAAAAAATACTGTTTTGATAAATAGTTTTGGAAAGAGTCAAACAAAAAAGTGGTAGATCCTTTCAACTATATCCCCATTAATCAAATATGATATGGATTAAACCAAAAACAAAAACAAAAAAACATATATATGATATGGATCCAAAGAGTAAGTAATAAGAAAACCTTAAGAAGAGATTTAAATCATATGTAAGTAAGTACCAGAAGCATCTTGGAGACGTTACTGGCGCCGAAGACTTTATGAACGGCGGCGAACTTGTGGGGTTCGTGCGGGGAGAAGTAGGGCGAGAAAGGACACTCCTCCGCGCAACGACGGCGGAGGAGCTTACAAGCGGCGCATGGAGTCACGGTGTTCAACGTCGTCCGCGGAGGCACCGCCACGTGTCTCCTGATCCCCATCACGGCATGATCCGTCGTCGTTTCGAAGGTTGGATCTTTCTTGATCTTCTTCACGATCTCGTAGTACTCGCCAAATCCTTCCCTGTTGTTAATTTCCAATCAGTTTAACACCGATAAGATTAGATCAATCGATTATCATCGAATACTTTACCAAGATTAAAAGGTATATATCATATATGTTGATTAAATTTACCTCTCTCTGGACATTCAAGCATGCTAATTATAAGTTTGTTTTTGAGATCATCAATGGAGGAGGAGGAGAAATGAAGAAGTAGAAGAGGAGAAATGGAGGAATTAGAGCTTCTTAAATAAAAGGAGTCATTAGGGTGAATTAAATGGTCTTTTTAATATATTTTTTTTAAATGCCTATGGAATTATATATACTTACATCATCTCGACGTACAAGAGTTGATAATTATATAAAACCCTTTATAATTATATACTCTTGTAGTTAAGATATTAGTTATCAAAAAATTTAGTATGCTCGAGATTTGCAAGAAATTAATTATATTATCTATCATATATATGTATGAATAAATACTGAAAGATACTGTATTCGACCGAAGACCATATATATAATAAAGTAACTTGATGTTTTGGTGATTAAAATTTTACCATGTTCAATAAAAAAAAAAAATTCTATTCTGACCATATATTTATTTAATCCATTTCAATTCCAATAAGATCGAGACCCAACGATCAAAACAATTCCTGAAATATATAAACTTTCAGAGTTTGTGGTTTGTTAATTAATAAACACCTAAAGAAAGTTGGTTGAAGAAAGAAAACACAAATTAATATGCCGCTTGTATAGAGATCCTTGTACTTTTGGCTCAACTCAGTATTGAGCAAAGCACTAGATTTCTATAATACGGATGAACCGTACGGATTCGATCAGATTCAACCGAACCGAACCGGATTAAATAATTCTCAGACGTGTTTAAGTGAGCAAGCGCTTCCACAGTTCCACGTGCTCATTTGGAGCTTGGGTTACACGCTCGAATCAAGTGCAGCAAAACAGTGATCTTTCTGGCCCGTTCAGTGGGAAAATTAACCGGAACCAAAGTATTAAACCAAAACCAAACTGAATTGAGAAGAACCAAATCAAACTGAATAATCATAAATATCCGATTGGTTCTTTGTTTAAAATATTTCGGGTACTCAAACTGAATCGGAATCGAACCAAAAATCAAATGGATATCCGAAATATCTGAAATAACATTATATATCTAAAAATATTAGTTATATTTAGAGCTAAAGTAAGCAAATATCTAAATTGTACTTTTAAATTCAAAAATATTAAGAATGCTTAAATCAAAATAACCAAAATATTCAAATGTTTTTATTTATATTTGTTAAAATTAAACCAAATTTTATCAAAAATTAAATCAAAATTTATTTTTTTTAAATAAATCAAAAAAAAATTTTGGTTACCTAAAACCGAACCGAAAAAAACTGGAACCGAATCAAAATTTATGCGGTTCCTATGTGGATCTTAAATCTCCCTATAATTACCCAAAATTCAAAAAAAAAAAACTAAACCGAACCGAAAATTCAAATGTGTAGGACTAGTTCACAACTCTGCGCGTGGGGCAATCCCTAAGAGTTAACTTTTTTAACCGTTGAAGAAAATAAAAATTAATCTTGAAAAACAAGATTTTTTTGTGATAACCAATGATTAAACTCATTTTGCATCTTCAAGAATTACGTCAAATAAAGGGACTGGGAGAAACCGAACTTTTTCATTGTCTTTTCTTTAGTCAACCTTCTTCACGTGTTAGTTGCTACTTTATGTGAAATATCAAATATGTCAAACTGTGAAAAGAAAATCTAATACGATACAGTATAACATCAGAAAATGGTTTCAAAAGAAGAAAGAATTGCAGAATATAGTAGACATGTGGCTGCACGTGAAGGATGTTTCCGTCTATAAGAACCCAAATTAAATGCTAGCTTAACCAGTTTATAGTTTAAATCATTGACCGTAATTACAACTATATATTGTTCATGTTAACATGCATGACTGCACACGAAATATAAGTCAAGATCGAGAACATGTGGGCACACTGGATCTCATCATTTTTACACTCTTCGGAAATCGAAATACGTTTATTCCTTTTTGAAATGTAATACTCTATTCATATTTGGTAGGTTCAAAACAAAAAAAAATGTAATTATTGAAAATGAAAGCTCAACAAAATAATGGAAACTAAGAAACTTTTTTGGTTCGTGCATTCACATGCAGTATCTAAAAACTCTACATCTACATCATGTTTAATAAACCAAATTTAACACATGAATTTGGATGCTATACTTAGATGGGAACTCATTTACATACAAAAGTATGAAAGTTTTGGACCCTAAGAACTAGTGAACTTGAAAGCATAAATTGTTTCCAAATTTATTTAACATTGAGAGTATCATTTATAGTACTTTCATACCGTGAGGTTGATCGAAATTGCAGAATAATAACTTTCTTTCGAAATAGAGGTTGGTCACATAACAAAAATTTGGTGCATATATATATTACATATCACAATTTAGCAATTGTGGAATCGTCCATCCAACCACACACAATTTAAAATCTCAAATCGAGATTGGGATTCAAAGTAGAGACTTTGGCCAGGCTTTTTTATATCCAGGAAGAAAATGAGAGATTCAGATTCAAAAGGTTTGAAATCTTTTATTTTATTACATAATAATAGACAGTTACAACAAAGTTTATTTCGATTTGCACAAAACTCTTGTGTATTATTTTACAACTCTATGAAATTAGGAGACCTTGTCAAATCTATAAACTCAGAAACTCGTCGCTTCTTCATCGAAGATCCAACTCTGCAGCTCGGTGATGGAGTCATCAGATCTATCACTTCAACTTCAGTGGTTGATGCAATAAGGTTGCTTCTTCTCCAACAATCTTTCTCCATAGCGCTATGTGATACTTCATCTTCAACAATCTCATCTAATAAGCCAAAACCAGTGAAGTTTGCTAATCTGTCATCACATACAGTTTCCGGTTCTTTCTCCATAGCTTCAATGGATCCTACAGTGCAATGTGATACTTCGTCTTCCACACTCTCATCTAATGACCCAAAACCAGTGAAATTTGCTAATCTGTCATCAAGAACAGTTCCGGCTACTTTAGCTTTTTCGAAATGCCGGGCTTGAAGTTCTTTTTCACCCGGATACAAGTCATTCGATGAGTTTGTAGTTGGATTCTCAGTCTGGCTTTGGTTGCTACTATCATCCTCCTCCTCTTCTTCGTTGCTCTCTTCATCTTCGGGTTGAGAACTGTTGCCTAGCTTTGAGAAACAGGGAAGATCATCCATAGCACAAACTTGGACTTTCATGTGTGGAGGCAAACTCGGAGAAAGACCGCCGTGGTGTGCATACTTTGTTGAGAAATAGTTGACTGTAAGGCTTAAACTGGTCACCAAGACGCACAGAAAGAGAGAGATATATAAGTTATGTCCATAAGTAAAATGGATATAGCAGAGCAAAGAATAACAACAACGATAAGCTTCCTTACCTATTCCAAGCTGGAAGATTTAGCATTGTGTATGCAAGCTTGATCTTGCTTCCAAGTCCAGTGAAGGATTTGAAAGCAGCAGCAGCTTCTCTCACTGCAAGCGATTCTCTCGGATGTTGCCAAGCCCACTCAAACTGCAACGAGGTTCCCAAACACATCAGTATGACTTTAACAGCAACAAAGCCTTTTAGCTATTACCCATTTCAAGCGGCCACAAACTTAAGAGCAAAGGGAAGTCAAAAGCCAAGATCTTTTGCTAAAATTGGTAAATATCAATCTAAAGCATGACACTTGGGTATCAAAGATAAGATCTTTAAGTTGGTATATCTGCAAAGGCAAACAAAGGACCTGAAGAGCAGAGACGTTGGTGGGGAAACCATAGATACAGAGGACCATCTCCCATGGACGTTTCTTCTTTGTTCTATACGCACCACTTGTGATCTCTCCATTGTGCTGCCTTATTCTTCGCCTCGGGTTAACAGTGAACCTGCAAAAACCGGGATTATGCAATCGGTTATTGAACTCACTAACAACAGTTTATGGCCATTATAAAAAAGCACTAATTTTGATTCAGTAAACAAACATCTAGAAGTCTAAATTAAAAGAAAAATCTCGAATTCGGTATTTGATATAACTTAAGAAAGAGTAGTCAGGAAAGAAAGACAATGGTATCAATCAAATAAACCCCAAAAAAATGTAAGTACTTGAAAATTTTTACTTTGCAGATTACACAAGAGGGAGTAAACCAATTTGATTAAAACAAGCAGCAAATCAAATCCCAATAATTTCAGATCGATTAATTCATAGTAAAAACAGGGTTTCAATTGTACGGATCATCAAGTGCGAATCTGATTGGGGAAAAAAAAAACGAAACCCAGAAAAAAAATGGAAGATGAAATCGAATACCCGATATAGGTGTGACCCTTGTGACGAGGGCTCAGGGAGGTCAAGATGTAGCAGGCGAAGAAGTCTTTCCCTTCTTTACCGATGACACCACGAGTCTCATCATCCTCAACGACGGGATCTAGGGTTTTGGGATTTGCTCTTCTGCCCCTTTTCTCTCTCATCTCTCTCTCTCTCTCTCTCTCTCTCTCCTCTCCGCGTCAATTCGACCGTTGGACGAGACGAGACAGGTGTGTGTATCCGTAATGACTATAATGGGCCAAGTTAGCGATTATAATTATGGCCCAATATGAATACGGAAGAGCCCAGTTTTGAAACTATGATCTCTCTTGCGTATTAAAAGTGTAAAAATAATCAACTAAAATTAAATTCGAACATTTTAGATGGAAGATGTGGTATACTAGAATCTAAACTCAAACCAAAATTTTTAGGACTATTTTTCTGCGCTATGCACGAATTGTTATTATAAATATTTAGCTTTTATTTAAGTTAGATTAATTTTTAATTTTAATTTATTAGTTCAAAAACAATATTTGATTTACTATATAGTTTTGATGTAGGTTTGTACATCTTAAAGACTATGATATGTCAGAAAATGTATCTTAACTAAAAACAATTTCTAACGGGATATGTCACAAATGACTTTTAAGCTAAAACTTAAAACGTTGGTTGAAAATCATTGTTGTTCATGATCATGTTTAAAAATATTATTGAAATTATTTTGTTTTAATTGAATTTGGAATAATTGACCTAAAAATACACTTTTGGATGGAAGGTTGATGAAATTGGAGATTCAGGGTGGAAACACTGTGGTTGCTCCTGCTCCTGCTTCGTTTTAATGTGGCTTTAAGATTCTACGGACGCTTTTGACTGACTTTATCTGTTCTACTGATTAGTTTGTCAGCAGGGCGAGGCAATTGCCATGGCAGACTGATTTTTCCGAAGATGGCGCATCTCGAGTGGAAGTCGAAACCACGGTTTATGTTACCAACCTTGAGCAGAGCGTGACAAATGTATTTCAGGCTGAGCACAACATTCTTATGCACCCTGGAGATATAAGGGTATATACTCTGACTTCTCCGCTTCCACTGCTTTGAGGAGGTTCCTTAAAATACTTTGTGTTATCCTTTCGGGATCTAGAGTCTCTTTGTAGAGGCTGGAGAGCTGAAAAAATTTGCAGTGTACTTCGACCATGACGGTCGTCCAAATGTAAGTTCTAAGAACATAGATAAAACCAAAGCAAGAAAGAAAACGTTTAAGGCTTTGGTTAGAACTTACATTTGGACGACCGTTATGATCGAAGTAAACTGCAAATCTTTTCAGCTCTCCAGCCTCAACAAAGAGACTCTAGATCCCGAAAGGATAATATAAAGTATGTTAAGGAACCTCCTCGTAGAACCAAAACAACAAAGGATTGTAAGCAGAGAAGTCAGAGTATATACCCTTATATCTTCATTTGTCACTCTCTGATCAAGGTTGGTAACATAAACCATGGTTCCGAATTCCACTCCAGATGCGCCATCTTCGAGAAAATCAGTCAGCCATGGCAATTGCCTCTCCCTTCTGGCAAGCTATCCAGTAGAACAGATAAAGTCAGCCAAAAGCGTGTGTATAATCTTGAAGCCACATTAATCAACAAAACTCTTGAAAGACGAGAAGCCACTCTTGAAAGACGAGAAATCACCCACTAAACCAGTCAAAGCATAGAGCTCCAGGAAGAAGTCAAGAAGCATTGAAGGAGAAAACCAAATGAAATGGACCGAAACCAAATGGAGCTCCTCAGTAAAACTATTGTGAGTGACAATATCAACCAAAAACTTCTGCACGTCTATGCATGACTATCGAAGTCCTCAAAATTAGACCATATAAACCACTAAGTACACCAACACTGCAAAACTAAGAAGAGGCTTCTCTAAGAGAAAATCGTCTCTATATAAACCACTATGTACACAAACACTGCTAAAAGTGTGTGACCAGAAGTGACGGTTTATGCATGTATGAGAAAAGCACTAATTTTGAAGCAGTAAACCAACAACTAGAAGACTAAATTAGAAAAAAAGCTCGAATTTGGTATTTGATCTAATTTGAGAGAGAGTAGTCAGGAAAGAGAGTCAATGGTATCGATCAAATAAACCCAAAAAATGTAAATACTTGATAAATCTAACTTGCAGATTACACAAGAGGGAGTAAACCAGTTTGATTAAAACAAGCATCGAACATGAGCAAATCAAATCCCAATCATTTCAGATCGATTAATTCATAATAGAACATGATTTCAATTGGACATATCATCAAGTGCGAATCTGATTGGGAAAAAAAAAAACGAAACCCAGACAAAATGGAATATGAAATGGAATACCCGATATAGGTGTAACCCTTGTGACGAGGGCTCATAGAGGTCAAGATTAGGGGTGGGCATTTTACCCCGATCTGAAAATTCGATCCGATACCGACCCGAAAATATCCGATCTGAACCGATCCGGATTCATCAAAATATCCGAAAGGGAGTAATCTTCATTTAGTTCGGGTACCCGGTAATATTCGATCTGATCTGATATCCAAAAATATCCGAAAAAGTATCCTAATTATTCTATTTCTAAGATACAATTCATAACATTTTTTTTATCTCTCGTCGATTGCACTTCGCTCTATCCCGATTTTCAAGCCACAAAATATAAAAAATATCATTCTCAAATCTAAAAATTTGTTATCTCTTAATCGTTTTTCCGCAGTCTCTCTTTCTTCCGAAACATCAAGAAATCAGTTTCAGTTATAAAATAATCTTTTTGGTTTTATATAAATAAAATAAAACCAAAAATACATATATATTTCTAGTTTGGTTTTATGTAAATACGTAAATTATCTTTAAACTTATTTTATTTTGTTTTTATATAAAGGATTTTTTTTTGGTTTTATGTTCTTTGTATTTATGTTTTTTTGTGACAATTTGAAGTTGGAAATTGAATATTTATTTTGGTTTTGAATTTTGAATGTTTAGTTGGATTTATAATTTACATTACTTTACTTACTTTTAAATTTTCATGTTTATATTTTTGGTTAATTTCGAGTATTTTTAGTTATATTTTGTTACTTTTGGTTACTTTTTGGATAAAAATACTAAAATCCGAACCGAACTCAAAAAAATCGGATCCGAAATATGATATCCGAACCAATCCGAATCTGAATGGTACCGAACCGAATCCGATCCGAAATCTAATAATACCCGATCGGTACCAAAAGCTAGACTTCCGAAATATCTGAAACCCAAAATATCCGATCCGATCCGATCCGATCCGATCCGGTAATCCGAACCCACCCCTAGTCAAGATGTAGCAGGCGAAGAAGCCTTTGCCTTCTTTACCGATGACACCACGAGTCTCATCGTCCTCAACGACGAGATCTAGGGTTTTGGGATTTGCTCTTCTGCCCCTTTTCTCTCTCATCTCTCTCTCTCTCCTCTCCGTGTCAATTTGACCGTTGGACGAAACGCGAGACAGGTGTGTATCCGTAAAGACTATAATGGGCCAAGTTAGCGATTATAATTATGGCCCAATATGAATACGGAAGAGCCCAGTTTTGGAACTATGATCTCTCTCTTGCGTATTAAAAGTGTAAAAATAATCAACTAAAATTAAATTCGAACATTTTAGATGGAATATGTGGTATACTAGAATCTAAACACAAACCAAAACTTTTAGGACTAATTAGAGATTTTTCCGCGCTACGCGCGGATTGTTATTATAAATATTTAGTTTTTATTTAAGTTAGATTGATTTTTAATTTTAATTTATTAGTTCAAAAATAATATTTTGATTTACTATATAGTTTTGATGTGGATTTGTACATCTTAAAGACTATGATATGTCAGAAAATATATCTTAACTAAAACAAAATTCTAACGGGATATGTCACAAATGACTTTTAAGCTAAAACTTAAAACGTGCGTTGAAAATCATTGTTGTTCATGATCATGTTTAAAAATATTATTGAAATTATTTTGTTTAAATTGAATTTGGAATAATTGACCTAAAAAAATTGAATTCGGAATAGATTGAACTTAACTATATATATTTTTAATCAAAATTTTTTTTACATTTTAAATAGAAAGTAATTAGTCTTTTAGACATATGCTAAACACCTGATTGTTCTATTTAATGGTGTTTTTTATTCCTATGTGTTCGTGCATTATGAATATTTGAAGTTGCATTTTGAAATGAATTTGTCAAAGTTGAAACTGATAAAATCTTATCTTCTCTTGAAGGTTCAGTTCGGTAATTTCTAATTCACTTCGATTCGGTTCGGTTTTTTAGTTCTGAATAATTTGCCCAAGGCTAAACTATGTCTTTTTCTGATCTTTTTATCGTCATTTGAAGACATGAATTTCTCTTTTGTCCTTACTCAGCGAGATCTTCCCTAATTTTTTTAAAGTGAATCTACTGCTAACCATTTTATCAGCAATTAATGAAGAAGCAGATAAGGAACCAGCAAGAAAGAAAGCAAGGGAAATAGCAAATCAAGAGGGAGCAATGCATGTTTTAAAGACGATGATTCATACTATTCTAATTAATTTAGTTTATGCCTAAAAGTATAAAGCCAAATACAAAAGTAATAGTATGTACGTTGTCAAAAAAAAAAATAGTATGTACATAATCGTACGTATTTATATGCTTTTAATTATTGTGTGGACGAACCCCTTACCCCATAATATTATTTATGTTTTATCGATTTTTAATTTAAACGCATGATTATCATCAATTTGAATTGTAATAATTTTAAAGATTATACATATCATATATTTTTATTTTTGTTAAAATCAAGTTATATGTCCTACGTTTTGTTATTGTAATGCATACAATTTAATTAATATTCAAGTATTATTATTATTGTAAGGATTTTTAATTTTTTAAAAGTTAATCAATAGAATATAATTTTAAGCAAGTTATAAATATATTAAAGAATTATTTTTATTAGAAATGTGATGATGTGGCATGATTATAGAGAGTTTTTTTTTGCTGATGTAGATAGCTTTAGGAACCCCAAACTTTTTCTTTCGTTTAGTATAGATAGATAGATAGATATTCAGTTTAAAAACCAAAAATCAAAAATCATAACATGGAGTAAACTATTCTAACAACTACCTTTAATTTGTTGTTTCAGAATTGACGTGAGATCCATTATTATTGATAACTAGAATTATTGGCTACGTATATATTTCATGTAGTAGAAATGAATCTTCCATCTTTATTATGTATAATAATAAGAAATTATCAGATCACAACTATTGAGTTACGTTTTTCTCTTCAATCGGAAAAAGCAAAGATCTGCTAATGGGCCCTTTTATATTATCCCACTTTCTTGAATATGGAGCAATGTTCAATTTCAAATCTCCCTCGACAAGAGTAAGAAGAAAGTTTAGATACATTCGTAAACCATATATCATCCTAAGCATGCTTCAGTGTAGTCAACCACAAGCTTTCAGAATTAGATTTCGATTTTTCCCACCGTAATTTTCTAATTGGTTAAGAAAATAAAACCAAAAGGAGATGAAACTAAAATGACGCCAAAAAGGAGGACACACATAAGTATTTACATTCGATTATATGCCTCTTTTGTGACACTCAGAATTCACATAGCTTTATAAATTATGAGAATTAGTATGGATTTTAATCTGATCGTTTGATTCGTTTTCCCTCGATATACTTTCCTAATTCATACCAAACAACCTTTTTTTTAACACTGATTTATTAATCTATTATAAATTATGAGAACTATTATATCGACGATTCCACAATGGTCAATTTTACCGTCGAAGATCCACGATTAACGGTTCTATCTGCACCATGCTTACCATTATATGAAAATCTATGTCTGACGGTTCTGCTTGCACCGAAGATCTCCTTGTTTCCATTAATTTGCATAATTTTTCATTAAACTGCATAATTAATAATAAATCGTGGGATTTAAAACTCAAATCTCTTGGTATATAAGCAATAGTGAACCCTTGATAAACTATTGGGGCTTCTACCATACCAAACAACCTAATTTTCCATATTTTTCTATTTGCGTCTAAAACAAAAAGGTGGGCAGGAACTGTACTTTGAGCTTGGGAAATGATCATATGAAATTAAACAAATAACGTTATTTTAAGAAAGAATCTGCCGGAAAAAAAATGATGAGGTGCATGAGAAAAGACTGGTGATTATGATGATGCTTTAATAATGATAGTGATTCCTTAACCTTCACTCCTTTTGAGTTGTAAAATTTGTAATCAAGTGGACAATAATAGCTTTTTTTTCTCAACAACAACAACAACAAAAAAAGCTGCATTGTTCTAATTTTTAATTTTTGTAAGGAACTGTACAAACCTTTTTCATCACTGGATGTGGAACTCCCCCATTCAATCATTTCATATGTTCAATTACAGCAAAACAATATAATATTCAGCTGAAGAAGCTAAACTCAAAAATCGACTAGTGAAAAGTTGACTAAACCAATTATGGTTAAGTATCTGAGTAAAACTGGAAATCCAAACTATAAAGAGAATAACATCTTCTCTATATTATACAAAAGAGTAAAGTATCTACAAATGCAATTTAGACTTGTTGTACATAGTGAGTAATACATTTTTATCAAAAATCACAAAATAGATACATACATACAACTTGGTACAGTACTTGAATAGATATGTTAATTTTTGTTTTTTCCTTTTTTTCCGGTAATAATTCTAAAAACGTAACAGTAACGCAAATCAATCGAGCCAATCCAGCCACTGCGATTGGCGTTTGATTTGAAAGCACATCATGATAGTACCGTTTTTTAAATAGACGCGATTTGCGTTTGATCGCAAACGCGAATAAGCTGAAGCCTGAGTTTGTTATTCCACATTTCCTTATAGCAATCGGCGTCGCCACCTCTCCGCCTCGCCTCCACCACCACGAGCAGATCGTTCAGCCGCGAAATGTAAATCCCGATTACGAATTTCCCGTTTTGCCCTTCCATTTCGAACCCATACTCTTCCTTCTTCTTCTTCACCCTCAGCTTCTCCGCCTTCGCGAACTCCTCGACTTCCTCCGAGAGCGTCTCCGGCGATTTATCCGAGACGAACCTCTCCGATTCTCCAACCGAATTGCTGGAAAACAAACCGGCGAGATCTAATCCCGATGAGTAAGATATCAGATCGAACGCGTTTAGACTCTTCACCGCCTCCAATTCTCCTCCTCCTCCTCCTCCTTTCTCACCGGAATCAACATCGTCTCCCTTGGCGAAACCGGAATCCTGATCGGTCCCGCCGTGGAATCTGATCGGTTTAAGACCTCCTTTCACGAACCAAGGCTCCTTCAGGATCTCATCAATGGTGATTCTGGTTTCTGGATTGATATCGAGGAGACGAGAAACGAATCGTTTCAGATCTGGAGACATCCATCGAGGGCATCGATACTCCCCTTTGTAAATCTTCCTGTACATGTTCATCAGATTCGGATCGTTAAACGGCAAATAACCAGCGGCGAGGACGAACAAGATGACGCCGCACGACCACACATCGATCTTCGCGCCTTCGTATCCCTTTTTCGAGAGAATCTCCGGCGCCACGTAAGCAGGCGTACCGCACAAGGTGTGCAAGAGCCCGTCGGGTCGGATCTGATCCGTCAATGCGCTGAGACCGAAATCGGTTACTTTCAAATTCCCGTTCTCGTCGATCAGGAGATTCTCCGGCTTTAGATCGCGGTGGTAGACCCCGTGCCCGTGGCAGTAACCGACGGCTGAGATCAATTGCTGGAAATACCTGCGGCTGAGATCTTCGCTGAGACGGCCGTGTTTGGAGATCTTGATGAAGAGCTCTCCTCCTTTAACAAACTCCATCGCGAAGAAGATCTTCCCTTTCGTCGCCATCACCTCGTGGAGCCTGACGATGTTGGGGTGAGACAAACGGCGCATGATCGAGATCTCGCGCTTGATGTTGTTGGCGAGGGCTGGGTTCGCGAGGAGCTTCTTCTTGTTGAGGATCTTGACGGCGACGCTCTGGCCGGAGCGGCGATCGCGAGCGTGGAAGACCTTGGCGAAGGCGCCGCATCCGAGGAGCTTCCCGAGCTCGTATTTGCCGAACAAGGCGGCGTTGTTGCTGTTGTCGCCGCCGTCGGCGACAATCTCGATCTCTGGCATAATTGTGGAAGCCAGAGACCGGTTGAGAGATGATTGATCTATATAGATGGAGGAAAGACGATTTTTCGCCGGAGAAAATTTGAATCTGCTTTTGGTTTGCGCGTAATTCAGATTTGAACAATCGTGTGAACACGTAAGCTAATTCGTCTTCTTCCTTTTCTTTTTTTTTGTTTTTTGGTTAGGGATGTTTTTTTTTTCGGTTGTTTGTTTACTTTTTATGGAATTGGGAATAAGATTTTTAAAAGGGAGTGGTTATGTATTTAAGAGGAGGAGATTTATGGTGAAACGCGGAGAATATTTTGTTATTGGATTTGGTCGTAAAGAATTTCAAAAAAAAAAGATTAAAGGGAGAAACCGAAAAAGGATAAAGATGTCTAAAACAGGAGTTTAACTGAAGCTAAAAAAAAATAAAATCATGTCTTTTTTAATCCTAAGGCGCACAAAATTGCGGGAAATTGCTGTGAAAAAGGATAAGATTTAAATGATATAAAACCTAGCAGCAAAAAAAAAAAGAAGGTTACCTATGAAAAGAGTAAAAAAATCAACGATTATTTCACCTTATAACTAAAAACATTTGTTCAGAAGAAAAAAAAAAAGAGAATTTGAATTTCGATTATAATATGGATCTAAACATAAGTACGTTGCAACCCACTAATTTGAACGGAAATTATTCACAACATTTGTCTCATTTTAGTTATATACAAATATTTTCAATTTAGATGAGTAATATGTACTTTAATTATATAATGAATGCTTCCTTAATCATAAAACGAATAACTAAACTGCTGCTGTGAGACCACACTACTACTGAGATGAAAATTACAATATACAGTATATACTCTTGCAAATTGAAAATTTAGTTTTATATTATAAAAATGGTATATTTATTTTAAAATTGATGATTTTGGTTCTATTTCTGTTTGTACAATCGATAATATACACTTTTAAAATTCGAGCAGTTACACAAATTATGACGTGGCTTTTTGTATCACTCAATTATTACGTTACGTTGTCGATGGTTTCTACATCTTTTCCTTTGCCTACGCGTGATTTTTTCACCTAACATCTCATAACTTCTGTCGAACTTTTTACATCTAGAACTATTTAGAAGCTTGTATAGTTGTATCTATGGTAAAAAGATATGGTATTCTATATTTTTTAGGTAATGAAGATAGCGACTTGGTTAGTGAATTAATTTAAAACAGAAACATGTTCCACGGGATGGTGTCAGGTGTCTTTTACAATAGGAGATGATGCCACGTGGCAATATCCCAACGGTGGAACAAGTCGACGCCGGCTTCCAGCTGGACGGTTCATGATGTGGGCCGGCTGCTTCCACCTATACCGTGTGATTTTGAATATCGGTGCTGAGATAATGCTTCAATTATTTAAACGATAGAAGACTAATTATTTCTCTATTATTTAAACGATTAGAGACTAATTATTTCTCTGTTCTATATCATCTATAAGTATATAGTATTTATTAGATGGACAAAAAAAAAGATCTTTGGTCTTCGTCGGTTATCTGTTTATTTTTAAAATAGAAATGTTCACATCGTGATTAAAGTTTTACTTAAAAGTCTCTTATTTCAATAGAAAAAAAGAATTAGTCAGTTAATAACTACGACTTTGAGATCCTTTAAAAATATTGTGAGTGTGTAACTAATATAAACTCACGTAAAACATGTGTATTAGTATTTGGATACGTTAGCATATACTTTCTTGAATATTATCAATATATTATATGAATAGACTATTTGAGTGAGTTGACATGATTACAAAATTTAAATGTAATTAACGAGTCCCGGAAGTAGATGTTTAGTTGGATGCATGATCGATTATATATAGTGCCAAGGGATATTGTTATTGGGCCTTTTTCTCCTCATTATGTTAGTCCATATGCTATGACATTAGGAAGCCCGTACGTTGAAGAAGACAAATAATCAATAGCATGCCATGCATGCCATAAATTATCTTTATCATATATGTTATTATATCATATGCTAAATAAATATGGTATAGACGGACCCATACACGAGCATCATCATCAATCAATCATCAAAAGTTTCACGTCGAGGTTTTGTCCAAGAAACATGTTTAACATACGATAAATAATTCAGTAGAGACATAAGACATGACCATGAACCTGCATATAAATCATATATATAATGTATATATGTGAGTATATATTATTATATAAGATCATGGCATGTACAACTTGTTGCCGCACTTGCACCTCCAAGCTTCGGGGTAGTATTCGGCGGTGACAGGCGTGCCCGGAGGCACCGCCACGTGCACAGGCTTGCAAGGCGTGCATCTTCCACACTTGGAGGAGCACCGTGGCGGAGATGACCCCAACCCTCTAAGAATCCTCCGTATCTCCGTCTCTTTGCTCCATTCACTACCGATCTTCCTCATCTTCGTTAACACCAGTGTACTCAGGCCCGGTTCTAGCCATGTGCTAGAGGTGCATTTGCACTGGGTCTTTAATTTTTTTTACAATTTTTAGTTAGATTTTAGGGTCTATTTAAAAAAATTTAGGGCCCATTAAAATTTTTTTAGACCTTTTATACCTATTCTATTTATAAAACTGTAAAATTGCACAGGGTCCATACCATTTTTGGGCCGGGCCTGAGTGTACTCTTGCCCTCCTTCTCCTGAAAGATATACGGTTAATCAATAATATTTTATACTACTAAAGACTTTTTTTAAAAAAAGATCAGCTCAGCTTCAGTTGCTATCATTAGAAGACAGCGAGCGAACGAAGTGTGTTACTAAAACAGTACGCATTTTCGCTAACATACGCGTGTTTTTTGCTAAAATGCGCAGTTTAATGCAAGACCATTTTTAAGACGTGGCTAGGGGGAGTGAGACAAGACCCGGGAATACCGCTCCGGAAAAAGCGCTACGCACATTACCAAAAAGAGGCAGAGAGATTGTGAAAGTTCCAAAGAGGCTGTCATACGCTAACGTGCGCCGTGGGGGCGAGTAACATTTGGTAATATTACCACTCGATCGAGATCGAAAATACAGACAAAAGCAAGGCAGGGTCCCACAAGTGGTGAACGGACCAAAGTCGAGTACTGTCCTTGTCCTCGTGTGCTGAAGCGAATCGGACGGCTGAGATTCTTTTCAGGAGTACATGGCAATGGCATCTCTGCTGCTCAAGTCAGTCTCGACATGCCGTCACAGTCGCTGACTGTTCAAAGCGCAGTTTAGCCACACCCCTCTTTTTGTTTGTGTAGTCCTTTTACAGATCCCCTCATTATAAGCTTATTTAATACTATGTCTTTAATGATGAATCAACATCAATCTTGTCCGTCAAATATAGTTGAATCAGGAGAAATAGATATACTAAGCTATTTATTTATCCTATGTGGTTAGATTTATTTGATAATATCACGCGATATTTTCATAATTAATTATTGACTCGACAGCAAGAGAAGTGTTTAAAAAAAAAAAAAATTGGATCACGCAACAGAGTATGAAGATAAAACAGCTTACGAACCTTTGCAAAGAAGTGCCCTAGTTTCGCCGAGATAGAGTTCTTAATATCTGCATTTTCACAACAATATA
Organism: Alliaria petiolata; assembly: GCA_020283515.1. Classification (NCBI taxonomy): domain Eukaryota; kingdom Viridiplantae; phylum Streptophyta; class Magnoliopsida; order Brassicales; family Brassicaceae; genus Alliaria; species Alliaria petiolata. Next base: position 283,997 of record JAHZTW010000035.1, on the reverse strand, counting down.
ATATACATTAATGGTACTGTAGTGATTCTATGTTACATACGAACCAAATATTAAAAGATATTTATGCTGCTTAAATATAATAATTATTGACTTCTAAAACTAAAGATGATAAATAATGATAAACGATATAAGAAAGAGGGCTTACATGGAGAAGAAAGTGAAGAGGGAGTAATGAAAGTGGTAGTCACACAGAGGAAGACAACGCAGAGTAGGAACATATAAAAGAGACTGAACTTGACTCTTGCGTTTTCTGATGATGGTAATGATGACGATGGTCTCTCGAAATCCATGATTACGAAACTTTCTGAAACCCCCACCTAAGAAGAAACAGAGATTAGTTATGACTCCTCCTCCAGGATAGTTTCATGCAAAAAACTTGGTGGGTTAATAAAAAACTAGAGATGAAAATGGAAATCAAGAAAAGATTATACAAAAGAATTTTTTTTTTTATATAATATATTTTGGTTTCTTATGATTTGGGGTTTCTCAAAAACGAGAGGAAGTAGTGGGAGTGGTTGAGACTGAGAGGGAGAAAGAACAAATTGAGTCGATTATGAAAGAACAAGGATGGGTTTACTGCAAAATGTGTAATTAAATTTGGAAATTTTAATATAATAGGATAGTAAAATAATAGAGATAAAAGGAGAAAAAGAGTGTAGAAAGAGAGAAGTAATTAAGAAAGGTACCTAAGCATTGCTAAGTTTGGGAGTTAGATTCTCCTGCACTCTATTCTCTCTGTCATGTACCCTTCCTTTCCCCAGAATTTGCTTTTATCAATCTTCCAAGCTATACATATACACATCATGTTTATCTATTTTATAAAAAAAATTTACATTTTTTAATTAAACTCTTTTACATGCATGTGTGTAGTATACAAATTGTATGGTGTATGTCACATCACGTGATAATAGGGTATGGTTTCATGTGATTAGTAATAAAACAAAAAAATCTCTTGATTTTTCTTTTTTTCTGAGGGTTTAACAGAGAGACTCTCCATTAGGGTTTTAGATACTTTGTTAGTAAATTGGAATTAAATGATTGTTTATTAATAATAGGTAATCATAATTAAGCCAGAGAGATGAGAGGTGACTGATTTGAAGAGGAGAGGGATAAGGGAGGAGCCGTAGGATGAAATATGAGAGGGATTCCAAAGGCAAGGAGGTATGGACAAAACATCCCAACAAATGTGTAAGAAGGATTCCATGTTCATTCCTCATTTACAAATTTATATATATAGTTTTATCAATAATTATCTACTCCAATCAATTCACACAAAGGTTTATATACTTAGGATTCTTAATAGGAAAAACAGCAAAAACAATATTCAGTCGAAATGGCACTCACAATAGAAAATTAGAAATGGCAAACAAGTTGTAACATAAAAAAACTAGTGGGTTGTGCTAATGTTATTTATGCGTAACCATTAATTTTAACTAGTGGGTATATATTTACATCTAATAGTTAATGCATGTTGACAAAAAAAAAAGTTTTAACAATGGAAGTAGCAATATCATCTATTTTTTTCCTTAGCTAGATAATTAATTATGGTTGACCAAAGAAACAATAGTTAAAAATGTTTGGTTTTTTGGGGATCTTGCAACGATATGACCTCTACGATATTACTGGCTTACTGCTAATGAGAATAATTAAATGAAGGTGCGTGAATTGGAATGCCATAAAGTATGATATATTTCACCGACACCTACCATTGACAACCTAAATTTTTATCTTTTGTACGTACTATAGTTTGTGAAGTTTTGTGATACAACACCATCTTTTTTTCTAGGTCAATCAATACTCATATTAGGTAATAGGTAGGTAATACCGTAATACAAGCGAACGGCCGTTAGGAGTTTTAAACTTAAAAATAAAACCACAATTAGAAGAAAGGGTGGTTAAATTGTCATTTTATCTGTTGTTTTTTGTTTACAATTAATATTATTCAACTTATTTTATGCAATTAAAGGTTAAAACTTCATTATTAGGTCCCTTTCATTATTTCTTTTATCTTATTTTAGATAAATATTAATTCTCGCGTAGGAGCCTTTTTGTATCTTAAAAAAAAAAATTATTAAGAGATTTTGGTCGAAGCCCGTACATCACCCCATGTCCGAAATCACAGTATCTAATATTAGTTTCGTCCTAAGCATCATTCGACTTTTCCTAGAGCTTTTTACTTTTAACATTGTGTGTTATTTTATATTTCATTAGAAAACAATATCATGTCCTTTTAATTTTTAATTAGGGTCTCTAAAATATAGCTGATAGCCCTAAATTTTCTTTTAACTTCTAATCATATTGATTTACTATCATGTTCCCATTTAAAATAAATTACTATTTAATTCGAAAACGTCAAGATGAAAATAGAAAAAAATTGGGCGAACATTTGGTCACCCATACTTCGAACACCAGAAAAACAACACATGAGCTGATACTATACGTAGACTGGTAATAGAATATTGTTTTTTGTTTTGTGTTTTTTTTTCATATCTGTTATGTTTAATTTTCCTTCACTCTCTTAATCACAACCATAATAATCGACGAAGAGAGAATACAGAAATATTTAAAAAATATCGAGAGTGTCACATGCCAAGGTAAGTATCTCTCTATCCCTGACACACCACTTCTCAATTATTTTTTAAAAAAGGTTTAATACAAACATCTGACACACTGTATCCTCTTTTCATTTTACCATGTTATTGTTATTGAAATTTCATTTTGTTTCTTGATTGATACAGATGGGACTTGCATTGTTTCCTATCTATTAATCTATTATGTAGATTCAAAGATGTCAAGAATCATGCAGAAAGAAACACACTATCCCATTTTTTCTTCGGCCAATAAAATAAAAAGTTTTTACATATATATATATATCAGTTTTAGGATCTGATGATCACGCATTCATCCCAATCAAATGCAGAAACGCGTCATCATTCATTCAAAAATGTGTTTCAAAAAAAGCATAACGTCAAAATATATGTGCCCCGCATAGAAGAAAAATTGGCACATTCCGCAGGTGGTGTGTTCCATCTCAAATCGCAGGCTTTTGCAGGATGCATAACTTAACAACTTCATTTTCCTAATTTTCTTCAGCAAAAATTATAATATTTCGTAATAATGAATGACCAATTTGATTATTGATCAATCAATATATTTTTTTTAATCCCAAAGTTTTTTTTAGTATTTAGAATGTTAGAAAATGAATTAGTTAAAATTTGATAATTGCTAGTTATTTTACCACAGAATATAAGTTTTTGAGACGAATTTTTCTATTACAAAACCTCTGTAGCTAAACCAAAAACATTGCAGTTCCAGAAAATCCAAAAAGAATTGTCACTAATTTTGAGACAGATTTTAAAACAATTATTTTTAATTGTCAAACTTTGGGAAATATAAATAAGTTGGTTGTCTATTTGTGGGCCGAATATATAAATAATCTCACACATAATATATATACATACTCGCATACAAATGCAATAATGTACATAACCTATATATTATATCATTCTAAAATATTTTGGTGATTTTGGACAGTGATGAGTAAGCAACGAAATTGCAACATATTTTTAAAAATAATTTGATTTTTTTTTCTGTTATGTTATGCACTTGTGTTTTTAGTAAATAATAATTTAATTTATATCAACCTCATTTTTTGAAAGGTTTTCTCCATCTTTAAATACATGTTTCATCACTAAAAAGATTAAATAACAAAAAAAGAAAAACAAACCAAAATTATAAAATGGATTGGTAGTTTCAACTCAACAAGCAAATTGGTAATTATGCTTGTTGAAACTTCATATTGGTAACATTGGTTAACTATCCCCTAGTCAACCAATATTAAAATCCTCAAAAAAAAAATTACGATCCTCTTTATCCACCATATATACAGTAAAAAAGCTTTGCTAGATTTCACCGTAACTATTTATAGTATCATCATCAACACAATTGTAATATAAGCTATGAATCTTGATAGTAGATAGCCTTTTTCGTATCTCATATGATATCTAGAGAAGATCGCATATGATATCTAGATACGCTCTCTTTGTCACACCATATATATATTTACAAAAATGTAAATAAAAACTGACTGAGTACTGATCAATTCAGGTCCGAGGAGAGAAAAAGAGAAGATGGAGTATGGCAAATGGAGGGAAGCCAAAAGTTGCAAAAGTGAGAAGGAAAGAGAAAGAGACAATAGATGCACGAGTGTGTTGAATTCATCATGCCTTGTGTGTTCTCACTAGCTACTTGGACCACCTCCTCTTTTTCTTCTTCTTCTTCTTCATTATCAAGATAGAATTCTCCAAGTAAATACTAAAAATGCTATCAAGATACATATAGGGGTCTTATAGTACGTATATTACAGATCTTTCTTCGTTCGGGTTTATTAGGATGAATGACTAATTATTGGCATAATTGCGTTTCTTAACACGAAAACACCCTTCTACGGAAAAGTGTTTGGTAAATCATTAAATCAAACGAATTACATTCGCTATTAAGCGGATTAATTACCAACTGAAACTATAAATTAGTAAAACCCAATCCACATTTTATATATATATATGGTAGTGGTCATTTCTAAAAAAAATTATATATAACTTTGGTGTTTGAGAATTTTGCTTTTTTTTTTTGTTTGTCAACAAAATACGCACATCTCTACGTGAGAGTAATTGCGTATCATATTCAACAGAGATAGTAATATGTTATTTAGTTAAAATTTGTGTGAAGGGTGCGATTAAAAAAAGTTTATAAGAAAAAAAGATTGTTGTGTGAATATCTATTCTAATATAGTAAGGTTTTTTTAGAGTGAGCTTTGAAATGCTGCCATGTGGCATGTCTATGTGTCACCTACATTTAAAGAAAAAAAAAACATAAAAACATAAAAATTGATATGTGTAGTTCATAATTGTAACACTTAATTTTTTTATCTGTTTATTTTGTTGTTCTATAATTGTTCTATAAGCAAAATAAAACTATAATTAACTACATACTATACAAAAAACAAATGTGATATTATATAAGATATAAAGTTTTTTTTTATCAAGAGCTCTGAAAATTTTAGGACGTGTATCCCAGTCCCTTGTGTACCGTCCCAAATTTTTCGTCCCATTCCTATCCCGTTTAAAACAATTACCCATTCGAGACCATTTATTTTATTTAAACGGGTATGGGAAGGATACGAGAAGGGAATGAGTATTAGATCAGCTACCCGAATTACCCGTTTAAAAATAAAAAACTTAAGTAAGGTTTTTTAGAAGGGAGCTTTGAAATGCTGACATGTGGCAGGTGATGTGTCACCTACATTTAAAGAAAAAAAAACATAAATATATAAAAAAATTGAAATGTGTAATTCATAATTGTAACACTTAATTCATCTATTTATTTTGTTATTCTTAATTTAATAATAAGTGTACTTCATTTTTAATAACCAAAAAACTATAATTAACTACATAACTATAGAAAAACAAATGTGATATCTTTTAACATATAATAAAGTTTTTTCATCAGGAGTCCTGAAAATTTTGGGATAGGTTTCTCGTTCCCTCCTGTATCGTCCCGAATTTTTCGTCTCATTCCCTATCACGTTTAAAATAATTATCCATTCGAAACCATTTATTTTATTAATACGGGTAGGGATCTTAGATCGTGTACCCGAATTACATATGTGATATCTTATAACATATAATAAAGTTTTTTCATTAGGAGCCCTGAAAATTTTGGGACGGGTTTTCCGTTCCCTCCTGTACTGTCCCGAATTTTTCATCCCATTCCCTATCCCGTTTAAAATAATTATCCATTCGAAACCATTTATTTTATAAATACAGGTATGGAAAGGGAATGAGTATTAGATCGTGTACCCAAATTACCCGTTCAAAAATGAAAAACTTGAAAATTCTATAAATATTTTTTCAAATGATTCTGAAATTTCCTAGGACGTTCTATCATATTTTCTTTTGAGAATTATTTTCCAATTCACTAATTTTCTGTTTCGTCTCATAGCCGTAGATTTCTGTCCTGAGTCCCAAAATTTTCAGGGCTCACATACCTTCATTCTACACATTTACATTTGAAGGAAACACTTCTCAACAAAAAAATAAAAAATTCAACTACATTAAATAATTCAATACAATATACAAAAAAATAAAAACAAAAAACTGCAATAGAGATTCTACAACAATCTATAAATAGAAAGAACAGAACAACAATCTACAACACAACTCACTTTTATTACAACATAAATTTCCAATAGAATATATATATATATATGCATTACACTATCATATAATTTCTTTCACACAGTCAACCGGAACAAACTGCGTCTCAAAATCACACGTCCACTCCGTCAAAAATAGAACATCAACTACACAATCCGTTTTAGCACCGATCAAATACTTCAAGTAAATAACACTATCTTCAAAAATATAATTAACTTCTACCTCACTTATCATGACATGGATGACACAACATCAAGTACATTAACCGAAAGTTTAATAAACTTTATTCGGAAATCTATGTTATCACGTCGACCACATAACACACAATGCCTCGAAGTCTCTTTTGAAATTGAAGATTTCAATCCAAATGCATCAAGAAAACTATATGTT